>UESW01003948.1:846795-992649 GCA_900491605.1 Calamus simplicifolius
AATATTTTTCAAAAATTTTTGTCTTTCAAAAGGATTATATCCAGGACCAGCTCTATTGTAAATAGCTCTTTGACTATTTAAGATTATTTCTAATTTTTCTGAGCTTAGAGTAAATCTATCAACAATTGGTTTTAATCTATTTACTTCATTCTTCAAATCTTGGTTTTTCTTTAACAATGATTCATTGTCTTTTGAAATTCTTTCTTTTTCAAGAGTAAGATTTTTTATTTCATTTTTCAAATCTTTGTTCTTTGAACTTAAATTTGCAAAATCATCAACAAGTTCATAAAATGCACCATGTAATTCATTAAAAGTAAAGTCATCTAGAAAGCTAGGACTTACCTCATCATTATCAGCCATGAAGCATACATTTGCAACTTTAGTTTTCTCTTCATCTTCTGAACTTGTAGCCTCACTGTAGCTCCATGTAGCCATCATTGCTTTCTTCTTCACTTTTTTGGATCCTTTCTTTAATAGTGAACATTCTGATCTGATATGTCCAGGCTTTTTGCACTCATAGCATGTAGGAGGTTCACTCTTTTCCTTTTCTTTGCTATGATCTGCTTTGGCAAAATGTTTTCTTTTTCCAAACTTCTTTCTTTTCATAAACTTTTTGAATTTTCTTGAGATAAGTGCCATTTCATCATCTTTCTCACTGTCACTAGTGGTTTCCTCACTTTCATCATCTTGAGTTGCACTCTTCAATGTCATAGTTCCTCTCTTCTTTGATTCATCTTCATCAATATGTTGTCGTTGCTGAAGCTCATGTGTCATCAAAGAACCAACCAATTCTTCAAGTGATAAAGTATTGAGATCTTTTGCTTCTTGTATTGCAGTAACTTTGGCTTCCCATGACCTAGGCAAAGATCTTAAAATTTTTTTAACAAGATCACTGTTAGCATAAGATTTTCTAAGACTTTTTAGTCCATTAATAATATCAATAAATCTGATAGTCTCAGCTGAATCCATCTTAAACAATTCATACTTATGAACAAACATATTTATTTTGGATTCCTTGACTTGATTTGTTCCCTCATGGGTGACTTCAAGTCTATCCCAAATTTCTTTAGCAGACATGCAAGTAGATATGCGATTAAATTCATTTACATCAAGAGAACAATAAAGAACATTCATAGCTTTTACATTTAATTAAGCTAGTTTCTTATCTTGCTCATCCCATTCAAATTTAGGTTTTGCAATATCAAGATTATCAATCTTAATAGTGGGTGTGTTTGGTCCATTAATTATGATTCCTCATAAATCATAATCTAGTGCTTGAAAGAAGATTTTCATTCATACTTTCCAATATGTATAATTTGTTCCACTGAACAAAGGTGGTCTATTAGTTGATTGTCCTTCAATCAACATAGATCCCATTTGGATTACTACAGATCTTTGGCCCCAAGCTAATTAAAGCTAGTAATTAAGAGCACTCTGCTCTGATACCACTTGTTGCCTAGATGTAGCAACCCAAGAGGGGGATGAATTGGGTTATTAAAATTAATTACTATTGCAAATATGTACTTTAACCCTAATTTGAATTTACTTGGCAGCGGTGTAGTGAAGTCACAAAATAATAACACAGATAATCAAGCAACTACAAACACGGGAGAGTTTATAGTGGTTCGGTGCCAACTTAGCACCTACGTCCACTCCCCAAACCTTTGGGAATTTCACTCTAATCATATCACAACGATTACAACCTCTAGCCTTCCCTGGCTAGCCCTCTTGTTTATACGGCACAAGACAGTCAAACCTCTAACCTTACTGGCTAGTCCTCTTATTTAGCGGCACAAGGAAGCCAACCCCTAGCCTTACCCGGCTAGTCCTCTTGTTTAACGGCACAAGGAAGCCAACAAGAACCAAGGGTTAACTCTAACCCTTTTACAAAAATTCAGAATGAATAAGAACAAGTAGCTCTTACAATGAGTAAATATTCATGATATACTTTACAAATTTTGTAGCAAATCTTCAGCAATAAATGAGGAAGCTCCGAGGTTACTGAAACTTTGAATGCTTGAAGGCTTTAATAGATCTTGATGACCTTTGAGCGATGAATGATCTTTGACTTCAAAGCACACCAAATTTGCTTTTCAACACTCCGAAAAATATGCAATAAAGGCTCTTTTTCTTGGATTTCTTTCTCTTATTTTTCTCTTTTAGATTCATTGTTTTGTTCCTCTAATCACATCTATTTATAAGCATCCAACAACAAAAATATCTGTTAGATACATTTGAAACAAATGGAAAGTAAAATGGAAAGAAAAGATAACCGTTGAGATTATTTTTCTTAAGCATTGAATGCTCTGAATCCATTTGAGGAAGGAAGATCTCTGCCAAAATCCAAGAGATCAAAAGTCAGTATAGCTGAAAATAGAAATCAATTAAAGAGGAGAGAGAGTAAGAGAGAAAGCACGCCCAAATAACAAAGAGGTAGCTGACTGGAGTTAATTCCAGGTAGCTGGCAATCTTGAAGATGCTCGGGCAAGATGAAGTATAAAATCCACAAGCTAGCTAAGCAGTTAGCTAATTTGAAATCTCACGGCAATAGGGAAAGGTATCAGCCACAAAAGGTAAGGTAGTTAGCTCTCTAGCTAACTAACCAAAAAGGTCTTACGGCATGAAGCTTGTCACAGGGAGGAGTAGCTAACTCCTTAGCTAGCTTACCACAAAGTCAAACGGCCAGGAGATAAAGATAAGAACCATTAGTTAGCTCTCTAGCTAACTAAGCCATAAAGTAGTTAGCTCACTAGCTAACTAAGCAAGAAGTAGTTAGCTATTCAGCTAACCAAGCAAGCATCCAACGATTTTGAATATAGAAGCCATAATAGGATAGTTAGCTCTCCAGCTAACTAGAAGAAATATGCTCTTGGTTTGGAGGTGGAAACGGTCAGCAATAGAAGACAAGTTAGCTCCTTAGCTAACTGAGCAAGAAGTAGTTAGCTCCCTAGCTAACTAAGCTCAAAAGATCATGGCAGCAGGAAATCGTCCGTCCAACATAGCTAACTCCTTAGCTAGCAAAGAAAAGCATCCACTCGCCCAAGAAAAGGATAGTTAGCTCTTCAGCTAACTAAGCCAAAAGGTAGTTAGCTCTTTAGTTAACTAAGGAATGAATCCACATGGCTTGGGAAATGATAGTTAGCTCTCTAGCTAACTAGGAATATCAACCGCTCGGCTTGGATGAACCTATGAAAAATAGTTAGCTAACAAAGAAAAGTAGTTAGCTATCAAGGCAAAGCAGTTAACTAACAGGGGTATGCTAGCTAGCTAAGAAAAGCATCAGCTAGCTCACCAGTTAGCTAAAAATAAGAGACATTCGGTCAAGCAAAGTAGCAGCAAAAGATAGTTAACTAGAAATGAAGCCAGCTAGCTAAAAGGGAGGACAAGTTAGCTAGTCAGCTAACTAATTTCCAAAGCGTTCAGCCAACACAGTGAATAAGGAAAAAGTAGTTAACTAAAATGAAAATCCAGCTAGCTCAAGAAGGGGCCAAACTAGCTCACCAGCTAACTTAAAATAAGCATGGCTCAGCTAGCAAGGATAACAGGAAATATAGCTAGCTAAAATGAAACACCAGCTAGCCAAGGAAGGGACCAGCTAGCTATCCAGCTAACTAAAAATGGAGAAGCATTCGGCCAGGCCACAGAGATAAAGTGTCAGTTAGCTAACGGATGTGTCAGCTAGCTAGACAGAAGGATAAGCTAGCTAACTAGCTAACTCCCAAGATAAATCACACGGCCAAGGCAACAAGGAATCAATTAGATAGCTTCCAGGTATTAAATAAAAATGAAATAGACTCCCTTATGATTTTTGCTTGATAACACTCAATTGAAAAACAACTGTACTTTCCTACATCAAGCTTAACAAATAGAATTAGTCTTTGCTTAATTATTTTGTAAGCATCAAAATCAATCTAGGGTCAACACCAACAAATATCAGCCAAAAGGTAAGTTAGGATGATCTTATCGTTGTATTTGTGACCATCAGGAAATTAACTTTATAGTCTAAAATTTTTTACATTTAGGCTTTCTTCAAGCTAATCTTTGCTAGATAAGATATGATTTTCTTGGCATGGAGAGCAAATCTATACTTTCATAGGCAAGAAGACCACGATCAAAGAGGTGGCAAACCACAAGCAAAAGGTAATGATTGATTAGTACATGAAACAAATGGAGGCTATGAAGTCCTTGAAGAAAAAATCTTGAGGAAGAGACTGAATTTTTTTCTCATGGTCTCATGGATGGTTGGATGAGAAAAATTGTATTGGCTCTTGTTGTTTATGATTAACATGTGCAATGGTTAACTCAAAGACTACTTCATAGGTTCTTTGTTGTATTTTGATCACACTGTTCTTGCAAAGAAGAAGATTGTAACCTCATGAAAGATATGATTATTAAATCATGATGAATTTAGGGCCAAATATTTAGCCTTTAAGTTCATTAAATTTTCTTACCTTAACAAGCTTCTTTTCGGTACAGATAACCTTTTATATTTTTTAAAGATAAATGTTACATAAATTAAATAAAGTTTAATATTTGCTTATTAAATTCACTTTAATCATTAAAAGTATTAGAATCGTAGCCATTCTTTAAGTATCAAACATCTAATGCAAACCATGTGTGTCCCATCTTCTTAGCACCTAATAATAATAATCTTATTACCCCAAGTTAGTAAACAAATTTATGTGATAATGCAAAAAAGGAATGGAGCTATATTTTAAATATTTACTCACTAAATAAATTTTCTCTAAGAAAAAAACTTCTGTTTTCTTATTACCATAACAACTAATACTGACATACTTGTTAGCGAACCTCGTGCTAAACATTAGGATGTTTTTGCCTATTCTTGAATCATTCGATCACTTTAGTATTGAAAAAATTCTAAAATCAGTGAAGGTCAGTTTAACTAATTATAGTATCATTTGATTATTTAAAAACTCAGCCATAAATTCTAAGTTAGTTTTGTCCAATATCGTTTATAACATAATCAATAAGGTATTATTAACATTTCTTATTTGTAATTATAAAGATGTGGGTCTGGCCACTTATTTCTATATGATATGAGTTTTTAGCATCTTCCTATTCAACCAACTTTTCTTTTTAAATTCATTTCCTTTTTCTCTTTTTGGTAAACAAGCAAATCTAGAAATAAAGTAGTGCACAAATTAAATTAAAATTATATTTATCAAATATTATCCAGGCCAACAGAAGCGATAAAATCATAGTCATTCATCACATGGGCATCGCATGTGCTCATCACCATTTATTTATAATTCCATTACAATCAACTAATAAGCATGCTATCTAATGGGGCCAGTTGACCCCATGGGCTACAATGACCGCATCCGGATCTGGTCCTGCTCCAAGGCAGCCCCTACTCCAAGGCGACCTCGCCCTAACAAGACATGCTCCACCACTGTTTGCACAAGACAACAAACGTGTGATGTGCAGGGACATATTTGGCAAGCGCCGTAGCAACTGCCCTACAGCAGCCTGCAATAACCTGCATCTGCCATCTAAATCAAGTGGCGATCCACTCTGATGGGACTTGACCCATCAACTATGCAGCCACCCACATTTAACGGGATACGGCCTGCAGTTCTGACAGAAGACGAAAAAGTCTTCATGCATCATGAAGCCCCAATTACTCAAATTAGATGGGACAAACCCAACTAATCCTGACATTCAGCCCAGAAAGTCATTACCTATAAAGTCATTATCTATCATGAGACTCCACGTGACTCATTCCACATCCATCCACAAAGTCACCATCCATCATGAGACTTCACTTGACTCATTTCATCACTAGATGACAAGGAATAAGAAAAATCAATAAATGGGTAAGAGGAACCCCGACCAAGTAATTCACAACTCATAACCAACACAACACTCCTAAACGCTCATTCTGGCTCATACAGAGAGTGCTTCTCTAATTAAGCCTCTCTCTCTCTTTCGTACTTTCTCAAGCTCACGGCTATTGTCCAGAGCACTGACTTGAGCGTCGGAGGGTCCCATCAGAATCTTCGGTCCCCGGGACTTTTTGCAGACTCCTGAATGAGAGAAGCATGCTGAAAGATCTTGGGCTCACCGAAGAAGGTGACCGGATGCTCGCGGATGTTCAAGAGGGTGATATGTCTGCATCAGATTAGCGTGCCAAGTAAGGGGCAGAGCATGGATCGTCAGCGATGCTAGCTTATAAATTCTCATTCTCCTTAGATCAAAATGATGGATCAAAGAAGGTGGTGATGGCAAGAGCCCAAGTAGCTTCCATCAGTCATGCTGGAGGGGCACCCTCAACGAGTTGAGCAATAGAAAGCTAGCCGCTCTACACCATCATCACCACCACCTCAGTCCACTCAGGTGGACCAGCTCGCCGCCATCACCCAACAAGTCCAAGCACTGATGGCAGTTATCCAAAAGCTCTAGGAGCAATATTCCATGGCCATGCAGTAGCAAGCAAGAGCTTCCGCTACCCCTTTAGTTGCTGCTTAGGCTAGCCATCAAGCTCTTCAGCAAGAGCATCATCAAGCTCTCCAGTAAGAGCTTCCTCAAGCTCTCTAGCAAGAGCACCACCACCACTCGTCATCCAAACGGTCTCCTCTCCTACAGATGGCAATGCATGAGGAAGCCCAAGTAAGGGTGCCAGTACCTCCCCTCCAATCAACATGATTCCCTGGGAAGGTAGATCACCAGCATGCCGAGGTGTTCAAATCAGTGGAAAGAGATAAATTCCTCCAAAGATATTTTATAAAGGAGCTCCAAGCATGCTGCTTCATCGTCCAATCTCTCCATGCAGTGAAGATGGACCTTCTGACTTCATGAAGGATGCCCCTCCAATAGGCCACATGGGTAGGATCTTCAACAAGCCATCCAAGTAAGAACTCCAGTCTTCTTACAATATGAAGATCAATTTCTCAACTCTACATCAGATGAGTCCAGCCGACTCATGGTTAGGAGAGGTAGACCTCCTGGCTCACAGTTATTGGATGCCCCCGAGCTGGCCTCAACAGCCCTAAGCCTGCCTCGACAACTCCAAGTTGGCAGATGGCAATGAAGAGACTTCTAAACTTTATGTCAAAAAAAGAAGACAAAGTTAACTCACAGATGGGAGAAACCTATTTCCCAGCTCATAGTTGACGGTGCTGGCCACTCTTAACCAGCCAAGATTCCAAAGTCAACTCACAGTTGGGAGAGACCAACTCCTCAGCTCACAGTTGACGAAGTTGGCCGCTCCCATCTGACCAAGAAGATCTAGCCAACCTTCCGAGTAGGACTCCGACCTATTCGGCCACTCAGGCTATGCTTTATCTCATCCTCAATTTCTCCATATCAACTCCAGCGGCTTTATTTCTGCCCCAACGGTCTTATTTCAGCCCCAGCGGCTTGATCTCTACTTCAACAATTTTATCTTAACCTTAACGACTTTATATCTGCTTCAGCAGTTTTATCTTAGCCTCAACGGCTTTATCTCAGCCACAACGGCACCATTTCAGCCTTCATAGCTTTATTTTTGCCTTAGTAGCTTTGTTTTAGCTTTGGCGGCCAATGGCCAACTGGGTAAAGCCTTTGATCAAATTGTGTAACAAGTTCACTGTGCTGGTCACTCTTAGAAGCCCCAAGTCAACTCACAATAGGAGATATCAACCCCCTAGCTCATAGTTGATGGGCATCCACTTCTAGACTCTGCGTCGGGAAAGGATTATTGGCTGCCCTCAACCAATCAAACTAGCTTTTTGGGTAGGACTCCGATCTATTCAGTCACCCAAGCTGCGCTCCATCTCTGCCTCAAGGGCTCAACTCTGCTTCGATGGCCAATGGCCAACCGGGTAAGGCCTTTGTTCAAATTATGCACTAACAATAAATTGAAGCGTAGCCCTTGGGTCGGTCTCAGCAACTCTTGAGTCGGTCTCAGCAGCCCTCAGACTAACTGAAGATACCCTCGAGCCGATCTTAGCAGCCCCCGAGCTAGTCTCAGCAGCCCCAGCCTGTCTTGGCAAATTCAAGCCAATTAGAAGCCCCAAGTCAACTCACAGCGGAACAGATCAACCCCCCAGCTCATAGTTGACGAGCATCCACTTCCAGACTTTGCGTCGGAAGAGGATTACTGGCTGCCCTCAGCTAGTCAAAGGTAATCAACTTACCCCCAACATTGCCTAAAAGTTTTTTGAGTAGGCAAATGCACAGCTTCCGAAAGCAAGAATGAAAAGAAAAGTGTAAAGATAAAGAATTCTACACTCCTTTCGTTTGGTGGATGTAAGGCACACAGTCGTACAAACTCAGGAGTGTGGGGGCAATGATAGTGCCAGTTGACCCCATGGGCTACAATGACCGCATTCGGACCTGACCTCGCTCCAAGGTAGCCCCGGCTCCAAGATAGCCCCGCTCTAACAAGATAGGGCACACCAACTACTCGCTCCAAGGTGGCCCCACTCCAAGGCAGCCCCGCTCCAATAAGACAGGGCCCACCAACTGCCTGCAGTCCATGTGCCTGATAGGACCTGGCTCCACCACTGTCCGCACAAGACAACAAATGCATGACGTGGGAAACATATATGGCAAGCGTCGTAGCAACTGCCCTGCAGCAACCTAAAACAACCTGTATCTGCCATCTAAATCAAGTGGCCATCCACTCTGATAAAACTTGTCCCACCAACTATGCAGCCACCCATATTTGATGGGACATGGCCTGCAGTTCTGACAGAAGACGAAGAAGTCTTCATCCATCATGAACCCCAATACTTAGATTAGACAGGATAAACCCCACTAATCCTAACATTTAGCCCAGAAAGTCATCACCTACAAAGTCATCGTTCATCATGAGACTCCACGTGACTCATTCCACATCCATCCACAAAGTAATCATCCATCATGAGACTCCACGTAACTCGTTCCATTAAATGACAAGGAACAAGGAACATCAAAAAAATGGGTAAGAGGGACCCTCCTCGACCAAGTAATTCATAACTCATAACCAACACAACACTCCTAAACGCTCATTCTGGCTTATACAGAAGCCTCTCTCTCTCTTTTAGGCTTTCTTAAGCTTACAGCTATTACCCAGAGTACTGACTTGAGCGTCGGAGGGTCTCCGCCAAATCTTAGGTCCCTAAAATGTTTTGTAGGCTTACGAATGAGAGAAGCTTGCCGAAGAAGGCGATCGAATGCTCGCGGATGTTCAAGGAAGGTGACTGGCTGCATCACTATCATTATGGTGAAATGGAATGAGATAATATTTTAAATATCAACCTACTAAATGAGTTCTATCCTTTGGACAGCAAAAGGGTTCAGCCCACCAGTAAAACATTTTCTATTTTTCAAATACTGCTTATCTAAAAACCAATTTGTAACTCGCTGTCATGATAAACATGAGCTGTAGTAAAAGTTATCCAAAAATCCCCTAAACCTCCACTTTAAATATTGCCAACTATTTGCCAGAGGCGTCTCATACATGTAGTAAAAGTTATCCAAAAAGAATTTAGATCTTGATCTCTAAGGAAAATATCAAGGGTAGAACGATGCACCCAACTCATTGTAAATCACCAAAAAAAAATGAAGTTAACAATCTTTCCTTGACATTATTTTGAGATTGCACTGTGCTAATCTTAATAAAGATATACTATAAATAGTTCAACTTAGAAAGAATAAGTGCATCAGCAAAAACCAATAGTGGAAGGACATTTAGGATCTATTTGGTCTTGAAAATAGGCTTATTTTTTATTTTATTTTTATAAAAAAATTTAAAAAATATTGTAAAAATATATTTGGTACTTAAAATGAAAATAATTTTATAGAGAACATAATTTTATAATATAAAATTGAAAACAATTTAAAAGATGTTTTCATCATTTTTATTAAAATAAAAAAGAGCACATAAAACATAAGGTTGGAAAATTTGAAAATATAAATGTAAAAGATATATCTTTTTTTTGTCTCTCCTTTAAAAGGCACCATTTATATTAAAAGTAAAAAATAAAAAAAAATTTAACAAACATAATTTTTAAAAAATGAAGTGCAATCTTATTTTATAAATGATGAAAACAATCATTATTACTCACTTTCTTTTCTGGAAAAGTCTTTGTACATTGTTCGGTGTAGCATGGCGCAGTGATTCGCCCATGCATAGACTTGTGCATCAACGATGTGGAACCCATGGGCAGGCTCTGTGTGAACTCACATACCGCGTCCAATATAGACCATGATGCACTAGGAGTGATGTTCATAGACTTTTCCTTCTCTTATTATTTTTTACCAAAGCCATCGGTTCTTCTTCTCATATTAATCACAAAAGCCGGTCAAGGTGGGATCAAATTGGATGTTGAAGCTTGGCCTCTTGAAAGTAGTACGGATATGATTTTAAAAGTCCCGTGCCTTTCATGATTGGTTCATGATTTTTTGTGCAATATTTTTTTAAATGATACTATACATAAAATCAAAAATTTAAAAACATATAAAAATTTATTTAAAAAAAAGCAGGCTGATATCCACCATCTTTTTCCTTTTTTAAGGATAAGAACTACGAACTAACCATACGTTTAGGATTCCGACGCTAAGGTAGTGTTTGGTTCACAAAAAGTTATTCCTGGATAAGTGTACAGGAATAGCATTTATTTAGGGAATAGCTCAAGGGATAATCATCTTTTTTAAATAATAACTTTTCCATCAAGGGATAGCTCTAGTTATTTATGAAATCTATAGGGAATAAGTTGAGAGGATAACCCATGGTTAAACATGGGTTATTCCCTCTAGTTAAATTTTTTCAGAGTTATCCCTTGTAGTTATAACTTTTGGGGATAAAAGGGAATATTCAGGAAATATCTCTCTTTATCCCCTATTTTAAACACAACCTAAAGGATTTATTATTGGCCATGACTTGCCATGCGATGGGCAACCAACTAATCCGCAGGACAGCTGGTCAAAATCAAACGAGACCCTACAAGTGTACACGCTCGGATGCCTTTCGCCCATTAGATTTCAGTGCACATGAGGGTCACGCCGCTATCGTATATTATCACTATGCAACTCTCAGTATGTAATTGGCCTGCGGACGTCATTCATGTTGTAAGGGCAGGTGAAGAAAATGTCAAAGATGCTAACGTGTTTTCCATTGTTATGTGCAAATGGTTCACTACGAGAGAGTAGATTTTTTGTGGCGGACTTATTATGATGAATTATTTTTATCACTATAGTTTCACTTATTATAAAGAAATTAAAAATAAATTCATCATAATAACTATTTTTATGGTGAAAAATATTTTGTCGTTAAAAATCAGTTTATAACGACGAAATAAGTTTTCATCATTATAGTTAAAAATTTTAATTAAAAAATTATTATTTTTCATGATATTACAGTAAAAAATAATTTTTTCCATAATAATTATATATATTACGGCAAAATTTATATGCCGCCGTAATAGGCTAAGAATTTCATTTTTTTTTTTTTTGTGTGCTATTATAGCGATAATAATTTTGCGCCATAATAACTTTACATATTACGATGAAAGTCATATTTCATCGTAATAGCTTAAGAATTTTATTTTTTATTTTTGTGCTATTACAACAAAAAATAATGTTTGTTGTAATAATATATATATTACGGGACATTTATATGTCACCGTAATAGGTTATGAATTTTATTTTTTTATTTTTTCTTTATACTATTACGTTGAAAATTAATTTTTGCTATAATAATTATATGTATTATGGCAAAATTTATTGTTCATCGTAATAGGTTAAGAATTTTTTAATTTTTTTTCACGCTATTATGGTGAAACATATTTTTTTGGTATTTAATATTATAAGTATTAACTGAGTGCCTTGTCTTTTTCTCTTACGAGGTGGTTGCTTGTGTTTTGGTGTTGGATTGGATTTGAATTCCATTGAATTGGGTTGTTAATGCTGGGTCAAAGAATATTCAGCAAGTTAGAGTAGATTTGGCAGGCCAAGCTGGGCCTCATTTATTTCTTCCTTTATGCTGCTTTAATGATGGAGCACAGTGGGGAGTGACTGTGCCTTGACACTAGAACAGGGGAGGATGTCTTATTTATCTGCATGTAATTTGGACAGACTTGTTCGAACCTATGTAGGTGATTACGTACTCTTTAAACAAAGGTAGTGGACTCTGACATGCACTGCCAAATGGTTGCAAGTGCTTGCGGACGCTTTAGCTTTAAGTCTATTAGTAAGATAAGCTGTAATCCCCGGGATCCACAAGCAACAAACAAGAAGATTTGGATAAGATCTTTGGGGAGTTAGTTATGGATAAATTGGCCTTTTATCCAAAATTACCGATGGAGCTTTTTGGATGAAGTTTTCAGGCGAAACCAGCTGCAACTAGGAGTCCTTCATCAGCCTATCCAACGCCCATCAAAGGATAAGATTTACAAGAGTTTGGACGGTGCATTAAAGGAGGCGGTGCATGAGGATAAGATAAGAACGGGTGAAGCTTTGGATAAGGCAACGGCTGCATTATTTAGGGCAGAGGTCTTCGGGAAGAGCATTGAACGGAGAGGAATCAAGGAGAATCCAATCCAACCAGCCATCAAATTGAACGCATCTTCTATTCTTCACCTTGGGGGAGAAGGAGGAGAAAGAGAAGAGACAATCGGAGCCAGAGCCGTTGAGGAGCTTCCTACGGGCGATCATCTACGGGTTACGGGTAAGTGATCTTGTAACCTGAGGCAAGGTGAGGGAGAGATCGGTGTGAGATTTCTTGCAGTGCTACGGCACAATTCATCTTTTCTTCTTCTTAGGATTGTTATTAATCAAAGAGGTTGGGGTATAGTTTACCCTGTACATCTTGTGTTGGGCTGCCTTAATTTGGGCCATGTTGGGCCGATTTGTGAGCCATTTTTGAGCCACTTTTTGGGCCGTATAGTGGGCCGAGAATGATAAAGTAAATATATGACCCGAATCATGATTGAATCTAGTTTCTTGGGATATTTTTAAATCTTCATTTTGACAAATATATTGAGAGATATTCGAGCCCAAAGTCAGGCCCATGAAGTGGTCTGGGTAGAGTTTTAAGAATCATTTTATTATTCAATTTTAAAAATTTAATAATGTAAAATGATATTGTAGGTACCCAGGTGTCCAAATAGCTGGGTTATCAATTGAAATTTGCATACTAAGGTAAGTAAGCCAAGTATTATAATTTTATAAATTATTAATTTGTAAATTATGAACTTACAGTTAAATGTAATTATGTTAATCTTGCAAAATTATGTTGTTACTATCGAGATGATAATATGCAATTATAATAATGACAGTAAAAATTTATGTGTCGCCATGGTTTTCATATGACAGATTATAATATGACAGATTATGATATGGCATAATACTGGTATCAGGACCCTTCCTCTTAAGGGACATTTAAGAGTGATACACAAAATGAGTGTCGTAAGGCCGTGGGACACATAAAGAAAAACAATGACAGTATCAATAGTGTTTTGTTTACATCGCATATTCTAGTATTTATTATTTAATTAAGCTTTCAAATTATTTTGATCTAATGACATGAATATGTTGATAGTATAATAAATGTAATTTGAATTGTATTAGGCTTACTTATTGAGTGTGAGCTCATAGAATTCTCTCAATGTTTTTCAGAGACTCAGGAATGAAGAAGGATATTTGGGATAGATGGAGCTTTTATTAAAAAATTTAGTTCCATTATATTGATATAGTTCAGTGTTGCTTATGTGTAGGGCTGGTAGCTCAAGACTGATAATTATGGTTTGTAATAAATCATGAATTTGGATTTTTGTTTTATATTGATTTATGTGATGAAGTTCAGGATGCCTTGCATGCCTGGCATGCGACAGGTTGTCACCCTAGCTCAAATTTTGGAATTGGGGCGTGACATAAGCACTTTATTTTCTGAATGCTAGGTAATCACACTCTTCTCTTTGAACAAAGCAACCAGTGGATAATCCTAGATTATGGTTGTTATGACTTCACAGCTGTAGTTGAACTTTGGAATGCCAATTCACTCTCCGGACTGAAGGTTCTCCTATGATTTGACATCAGGATGTCCTCTTGTTATTTCAGCTCCACAGTTGGAATGTTGAGTAGATAATGAATGGCTTGCTATGAATGTTGTTATGTATGATGATTAAGGAACACATGCTAATTATTATCTTTAAATTGATGGGACTCCTGAGGTTGAAGTCTAAAATAATAGTTTCTCCGGTTAAACTTGAGATATAAGCTGGGTTACAAAGTTTTGAAGCCTAGAAAAATTGATAGGTAATATTGTTAGGTTTGATTTAGGACTTGTATCTTTTCAGAATGCCTGAATGTTTATTGGGACTTGCACAAAGGGCTAAGATCTTTGCTTAAATTAACTTCTGAAATATTTTGTCTTGCAAAAAATTGTTCATAGAAAAAAATGAGGAAAAATAGCAGGAAGAAAAAGAAATAATGTAATTGCTGCCATGCACACTATTATCAGCCTTTGACATGATAGCAAATACAACATCAGGATTATTAGTCTCAATATCCAAAGGAACCACACCAAATGCTTAAGAGAACAGATACCCTAAGCATAGAACAAACAAACAGAATATCAATGACATTATTTAGTTTAGAGGAATAGATAAAGGACTGTTAAATTGTTAATTACTATGGAGATAGGGAGTACCTAAATTATCACAGTAGCTAATAATCAATTCTATTTAGGCATTGATAGGAAGGTAAACCACATGGAAAGAAGATTCATATTATGATTATTCTTTTTTGATAAAATTTATTATCTTAAACTATTATTGTTTCTTTTCAGAAAGATTTTATTATGGAAGAGGAGCCATCAAGACTTATATGTGGAATACTCTTCATTTTGACAAAAAGAAGAATCAATGGATAAATGAAAGAACTGAAGATACCCATGTAAGTTTTATCAATTAAAAATATAATATTCTTGAATGTAATGTTTATACTAAACATGTTGAATTTGTTTTCTTTTTCATTGCAGGCATAGTTAGTAAAGCGACTTTCTTCATAGGACTCTACAGTAGAACCAATCAATGAGGATGCCGCTTTTAAGGAGGTTTTAGGTTCTAGATTTGATTACAAAAGGGGATGGGGTCCACTACCGAAGGGTACGTCGAGAACTAGAAGTAGTTCTTCATCTTCGAAAAACTTACAATTAAAGGAGGAGCTACATGAGTGCCGAGGAGAACTACATGAGTGTCGAGAGCAATTGGGTCAACAGAAGGATATCATCACTGAGCAATAGAAGATCATCGAGGATCTAAAGGTGATGACTGATCAGCTCACTACTTACATGCGACAACTAATGCCTGGATTTCCTCCTAGTAGATCACAGCCGACCTCATTTCCTTCATACTATATGTATTTTTTTTAATTATGTATTTTTAAAAATATTGTATATAATGATTTTATTGAAATGAATGAAAATTTTTATTAATTTTTTTTGTGAAAATTTTGAAGCAAAAAATTATTTCTAATATCATTGCTTTAATATTATATTAATTTATTGTAACAGATGTAAAATAAAAAAATTAAAATAAATATTTATTATGGCAAAATAATTTGTCATAATCGACAGTTATTACAGCAAAATATTTTTGTCTTAATAGGTTAGAAGTTATTACGGTGACTTAATTTCGTTGTAACAGCTGTGAAATTAAGTCGTCGTAATCTATTACGGTGACTTAATTTTGCCGTAATAGCCATCTATTATGGTGAAATTAAGTTGTCGTAATAGATTTTTATTAAAATATATTTTTTAAAAAATTATAATGATGATATATATTGTCATAATTTGTCATTTATTACAACGAAATTAATTACGTCATAATAAGTTATTACTACTACAACTTATTACGATGATTTTGGAACGTATTACGATAATTTTTTTATCAACGTAATAACTTATTACGGTGACTTTTGTACTTATTGCGATGAATTAATTCATCATAATAAGCCATTTTTTCATGTAGCAAAGCAAATTCCAACTAAGACAAAAATTTGAAGCGGTACAGTTGCATGATTTATTATGAACCTATCCTTGGACCATAGTTGTCAGACCTGGTTCGGACAATAATCGAGCCAAGCGCTTGGGTCATCGTATCATTAGTTAAATCTTTGAGTCACTAATTGAACCATCAATCAATTATTTAAATATAAAAATATTATTTATTGATAAAAATTAATTTTTTATAAAAAGTTAAGATTAACATGATAATAAAATTCATGATTTTACTCGATTTAAATTGAATTAATTAATTTATGAATAAATCAAATTAATTAATTATTTATATATTTAATTTTATATTAAAATTAAATTAATTTAATTTTTAATTTAATCGATCCATCCAACCGATCCAATTTTGACCACTGTGCTTTGGACAGCCAAATGATACAGCTTAGAAAACAGTTCGATGCATGTGGCTCTTATCTTGAGTATCGTGACTGAGAGACACGCACCGCACCGGCTGAGGTGGAGGGTAAGCCGAGCGGCCGGTCCGGACTGTTGCCGCATTGATAACGAGGCAGGTGAGATTCCATCGGGCGAAACTAAAGGCCGCCACTGACTGCACGCGCAGCCAAGCCAATGTCCGGACTCTGATGCTTGGCGCGATCACATACAGTGTTGTCAGAAGGAGACGAGCCTTGAGTTATAAAATGTCAAGTCATACGTGATCATGGTCGGGTCGAATAACCCATACGGTCCAGCTGGATGTATTATCTATTTTCTAATTAAAAATTTATTAAATAGAATAAAAAACTAAGATCATGCATTATTTTAAAATGCCATTTCAAATCGGTACAAGATCGGTTCAGAATAGTCCATAGTTGAACCCCTATATTAAATCATTCATTAATTTTTACTAGTTCTGTTTGATATGATTCACCTCAAACATTCGTTTGACACAATTTGATCATCCTTAATTTCTAATAACATTGGACATCATGCAAAAAAAAAAAAAAGAGAAAAAATTTATTACAACAAGACTCAAGAATTAGAGGACTCCTCGAACCCTGATAATCATTCCATTTTATGACACTGTTTTCCAACAATCCTCTTTCTTAAAAACATTCTTAGAGATCAAATCTATCCATCAATTTTTGTGATACCATGGATAAGAGAGTTGATTCGCGGTTGAAACGCCAAAAATTACCGATCGGATCCAATTTTTGTTGGGCCCATGGCCACTTATTCAGCCCATTAGGGCAAAAGGGAGCACTACTCCTTTTTCACCAGGGTTTGTCTCTCTCTTTTATAAAAGGAGTAGCCGCCTTCCTTTTTTGGTTTTCTATTTTTTTAAGGAGCAGCCGTATGGAAAAAGAGAGGAGGAGCATGTAGCAGGTATTTCTTTTTTTCTAGGAGATTGCTAGGGGAAGAGAAGGAAGGGCTGCTGCTTGGTGCTTAACTACGTGGGAGGACTTCCACTCCAGGAATCACGTGAAGGTGCTGCAGAAGAAAAACAAGAGAAGAAGAAGAAGAGAAGGGAAGAAAATAAGGAGGTAACGCAGGAGACCATATTTTTCGGTGATGTAATCCTTATATCCCTATTATTCTCTTGTGATTGTTTCTCAAGTTCTGGAAAGGGACTTTGAGACTTGGATATTTATTATTTTATAGTGGATCTTCTTCTCTGGCTTGCCCATGGTTTTTTTCCCTTTATCTTGAAGGGATTTTCCACGTAAATCTTGGTGTTTCTGTGATTGTGTGGTTTGCGCATTTTTATTTATTATTCCGCTGCATATTACGGTCTGCTAGTATTTGCTCGTACATGGATTCTTTCCCATCAACTGGTATCAGAGCCTGTGAATTTTTTTTTGTGTGTGCGAGCATGGAGGCCGGTAATGTTTCCCGCATGATCAGTCTGAACGAAAACAATTGGATGATATGGAAACCAAGGATGGAGGACCTCTTATATTGCAAAGATCTATATGGACCTTTAGAAGGGGTCAAAGCAAAGCCCGGCCCGCTACAGTGACAGACGATGCTTGGATCATGTTAGATCGGAAGGCAGTCAGTTTTATTCGCAATGGTTGGATGATAGTGTCTTTCACCATGTTTCCACTGAGACTTCTGCAAACTCTCTTTGGAAAAAGTTAGAAAGTCTATATGAGAGAAAAACAGCTGGCAACAAGGCTTTCTTGATCAGAAAACTAGTGAATCTGAAATATAAAGAGGGTGCTTCTATTGCTGAGCATTTGAATGAAATGCAGAGTATTAATAACCAGTTATCCTCTATGAAAATGTCTCTTGATGATGAGTTGCAGGCATTGTTACTTCTCAGTTCATTGCCAGAAAGTTGGGAGACACTGGTAGTTTCTCTCAGTAATTCTGCACCAGACGGTGTTATTACCATGAGTCAAGTAACAGGCAGTTTATTGAATGAGGAGTTAAGAAGAAAAAATTTAGCAACTTCTCAGATTGATTCATAGGCACTTGTCTCAGAGAATAGAGGACGGTCAAAGTCTAGAAATAGAGACAATTCATACAATGGTAGAAGCAAATCAAGGTCAAGAAAAGATATTACTTGCTATAACTGTGGTGAGAAAGAGCACTACAAGAATCAGTGTAAGAAGCCTAAGAAGAGTAAGAAAAAGGGAAAAGAAGTGGAGGATACAGAGTCAAAGGAGAATATCACAGCTACTGTGCAGAGTGATGATTATTTGATTTTGTCTACTTCTAATGGTATCTTCTCATGTGAGTGTCAGAATCATGAGTGGGTGATTGACACAGGTGCTTCTTATCATGCTACACCACGGAGGGAGTTTTTTTTCTACATATAAGACTGGAAATTTTGGTGTTGTCAAGATGGGAAATCAAGGCACAGCAGATATCATTGGCATGGGTGACATCCACATGAAGACCAATCTTGGCTGTAAGTTGGTGCTCAAGGATGTAAGGCATGTAGCTGACTTGAGGCTAAATTTAATCTCAGTTGGAAGACTTGATGATGAAGATTTTGATAGCAAATTTCATAAAGGGCAATGAAAGCTCAGTAAAGGTTCACTTGTTGTAGCCAATGGGAAGAAATGTCACACTTTATATAGGTTGCAGGCTAAAGCTTATGGTGAACAGTTGAATGCTACAGAGAACGACTTCAGCATGGAGTTGTGGCATAAACGACTGGGACACATGAGTGAGAAGGGGCTGCAAGTTCTTTCCAAGGAAGAAGTTCTACCATACTTCAAAGGTGTACATCTGAACCCATGTGTTGATTGTTTGGTTGGCAAGCAACATAGAGTTTCTTTTGCTAGTCCTGCTTTATCTAGAAAAATGCATGTTTTGGATCATATATATACAGATGTTTGTGGTCCTCTGAGGACAAAAACTCCTAGTGGATCAGTTAATGTTCCAGGCATCAGTGGTGCACTTTATTTTGTCACTTTTATAGATGATTTTTTAGAAAAGTTTGGGTCTATGGTTTGAAGACTAAAGATCAGGTTATTAATGTCTTCAAAGAGTTTCATGCCAGAGTTGAAAGAGAGACAGGAAAGAAACTGAAATGTATAAGGTCAGATAATGGTGGTGAGTACACAGGGTTATTTGATAATTATTGCAGATCACATGGCATTCAACATGAGATGACAGTTCCTGGTACTCCTCAGCATAATGCAATTGCAGAGAGAATGAACCGCACCATCATGGAAAAGATCAGATGTATGCTTTCACAGTCCAAGTTTCCTAAAAGATTTGGGATGAGGCATTGAAGACAGCGGTTGATGTAATAAACTTGTCACCATGTACAGCTCTAGATGGTGATGTTGCAGAGCATGTATGGTCAGGAAAAGATGTCTCTTATAAGCACTTGAGAGTGTTTGGTTGTCGTGCATTTGCACATGTTCCAGACATTGAGAGGTCCAAGCTGGATGGTAAGACAAAAGAATGTGCTTTACTTGGTTACTCACATGATGAGTTTGGTTATAGACTTTGGGATCCAGAAAAGCAGAAGGTATTCAGAAGCAGAGATGTGGTATTTTTTGAAGATCAAACCCTTCAAGACTTCAAGAAGGAGGTGTCAGTCAAGTCTTCTGCAGGAGGATTAACAGACTGTGATCCAGTTACTCCTCTAGTAAATCAGGGTGATAGGGGAGATGTGCAAGAAAATAGTGTAGGAGCAGGTATTAACTCACCTATAGGACATGTTGAGCAGGAAGGAGATCAGGAGCAACCTCCTACAGAGCCTCAGCTGAGAAGATCTATCAGACAACGTCAACCTTCCAAAAGGTATTCTACAGATGAATATATAATGCTTACTGATGCAGGTGAACCAGAATGTTACCAGGAGGCAGTTGAAAGTGAGCAGAAAAAGGAGTGGTTAGTAGGTATGCTGGAAGAAATGGATGCCTTACAGAAGAACCACACATATGATTTAGTGGAACTACCAAGAGGAAGGAAGGCTTTAAAGAACAAGTGGGTTTTCAGGTTAAAGACTCAACAGCATTGTTCTCAACCAAAGTACAAGGCCAGATTGGTTGTGAAAGGCTTTGGTCAAAAGAAAGGTATTGACTTTGAAGAGATTTTTTCTCCTGTTGTTAAAATGTCTTCAATTCGTGTTGCTCTAGGTATTGCTGCTAGTCTAGACTTGGAGGTTGAGCAGTTAGATGTGAAGACAGCTTTTCTTCATGGTGATTTGGAGGAGGAAATCTATATGGAGCAACCAGAAGGCTTCAAAGTCAAAGGTAAAGAAAATCTTGTCTGCAGATTGAAAAAAAAGCTTATATGGGCTGAAGCAAGCTCCAAGGCAGTGGTACAAGAAATTTGATTTATTTATGGTTGAAAATGGATACAAAAGAATGGCTTCAGATCATTGTGTGTATATCAAATGATTTAGTGAGGAATTTGTCATACTCCTACTTTATGTTGATGACATGCTTATTCTTGGAAAAGATATGTCTATGATTGACAGGTTGAAGAAGGAGCTGAGCAATTCATTTGAAATGAAGGATATGGGACCAGCAAAGCAAATACTGGGTATGCAGATTTCCCGTGATAGAAGAATCAAGAAAATATGGTTGTCATAGGAAAAGTACATTGAGAAGGTATTGGATAGGTTCAGTATGATCAATGCAAAGCCAGTTGGTTCTCCTCTTGCAGGTCACTTCAGGTTGTGCTCAGAGTAAAGTCCTTCAAGTGATGAGGAGAAGGAGAAAATGAAGAAGGTTCCTTACGCTTCAGCAGTCGGAAGTTTGATGTACGCGATGGTATGTACGAGGCCAGACATCGCATATGCAGTGGGTGTTGCTAGCAGATTTCTTGCAAATCCAGGGAAAAAGCATTGGGAAGCAGTGAAGTGGATCTTCAGATATCTCAGAGGAAGCTCCAAAGTTTGTTTAAGCTTTGGGGGTGGTCCAGCTGTGCTGATTGGTTACACAGATGCAGATATGGCGAGAGATATTGATACAAGGAAGTCCACATCAGGTTTCATACTTACTTTTGCAGGGGGAGCTGTGTCATGGCAATCCAGATTGCAAAGGTGTGTAGCTCTCTCTACCACAGAGGCAGAATATATTGCTGCTACCGAGGTCTGTAAGGAGATGCTGTGGATGAAAGAATTCTTACATGAATTGGGATTGAAACAGAAAAATTATGTGGTACATTGTGACAGCCAGAGCACCATCCACTTGTGCAAGAACCCAACTTTTCATTTCAAGTCAAAGCATATAGATGTGAGATACCACTGGATTCGAAATGTGTTTGAAGAGAAGCAGTTGCAGCTTCAGAAAATTCACACAGATGAAAATGGGGCAGACATGTTGACAAAGACCTTATCAAAAGAAAGGCAAGAGATATGCCAACAGCTGATCGGCATGATTTCACACTAAGGAGGCATGAGACAGCCTCCCTTATGGGCTGAAGGGGGAGGTTGTTGGGCCCATGGCCCACTTATTCAGCCCATTAGGGCAAAAGGGAGCGCTACTCCTTTTTCACCAGGGTTTGTTCTCTCTCTTTTATAAAAGGAGTAGCCGCCTTCCTTTTTGGTTTTCTATTTTTTTAAGGAGCAGCTGTATGGAAAAAGAGAGGAGGAGCATGTAGTAGGTATTTCTTTTTTTCTAGGAGATTGCTAGGGGAAGAGAAGGAAGGGCTGCTGCTTGGTGCTTAACTACGTGGGAGGACTTCCACTCCAGGAATCACGTGAAGGTGCTGCAGAAGAAAAACAAGAGAAGAAGAAGAGAAGGGAAGAAAATAAGGAGGTAACGCAGGAGACCGTATTTTTCGGTGATGTAATCCTTATATCCCTATTATTCTCTTGTGATTGTTTCTCAAGTTCTGGCAAGGGACTTTGAGACTTAGATATTTATTATTTTATAGTGGATCTTCTTCTCTGGCTTGCCCGTGGTTTTTTTTCCTTTATCTTGAAGGGATTTTCCACGTAAATCTTGGTGTTTCTGTGATTGTGTGGTTTGCGCATTTTTATTTATTATTCTGCTGCGTATTACGGTCTGCTAGTATTTGCTCGTACATGGATTCTTTCCCATCAATTTCAGCCCATTATTCTTTTTCCTCTCCCTCTCTTTTATTTCCAGTCCTCTGTTTCCATTTTGTAATGTAACTTTGGCGAGGCTTCTTCCGATACCCGGGTCAAATTAAAGCGCCGCCAATAAGGTCCATCTTCTTATTGAACTCTTGTAGTAAAAAAAAAACACATTTAAAAAAAAATTAAAAAAAACACTATATAAACCTAGAAAAGATAACGTCCCACCATATTTGCCATAGCGTTGGCTACTGACCAGACACGTCCTGTTATGAGAGCCACCAGACCTACATAGCACCTAGGTCCAGCACATGAAAAGACACCAAAATAAAGTCGAACAAAAACAGAGCAAGTGCCAATAGGAGAAGCCTTTATGCATCGCTTTAGTTGCATAAAATTAATGTTTTGAAAATTGGGTCAGACTGGCCGGTCCAACCGGCCCAATCGATAACCAATCATCAATCTGATCCTATTTTATTATTAAAGTTGACTTTTATATGACTCAATAAAAACCAAAAAAACCCATTGAATCCGCTGGGTTTCAACCAGTCCAACCCAGTTTTTAGATTTTTTAATTTTTTATTTAAATTATATTTATATTTTATTATTTTATATTATTAAATTAAAATTTAATTATAATATTATCCAGTCTGATTAAACCGGTTCATTCGGTCAAATCGATTGACCCGTGACCCAAATTTTAAGTCGGTTCGTTGTCCGATCCAATTTTTAAAACATTTGATAAAATATATCAGCCACATGAATTAATTATTTACGCATGCTTATGCACGTGCAAAAGCTTATTGATTTTTTTATATCACACGTGTGTCAATAAGTATGAATAATTAATTGTATGGTCAAAACATGCTTTATGCATCAAAAGTCGATGCATAAAAACTTTTCCATGCATAAAGACTTTTTTATGCCAATAAGTTCGAATGAGCAAGGACTCCTTGGCTTTCATAGGCATGCGGGTCTCGTACGCCTACACGCAACAAGGCATGGTCAAACCATTCCAGTCTTTTATATATATATATATATATTGTTGAGGGTAGAATCATCATTGCATTGATAATCATGCGATGGGGCTAAGATCAGCCCCGTCCCTTCGCCTGCTACGATATGCCCCCGAGGAACAAGCTAAACTAATGCGGTCCGTCAGGCCATGCGCCCCGACTCATTTTTCCTGAGCTACCTATAGCTCGACCTCTCCGAGTTCCCATAGCTCGGCTTCCCTCGAGCCTCCCATGGCTCAACTTCCCCGAGCTCCCCACAGCTCATTTTTCCCGAGCTACCTATAGATCGACCTCTCCGAGCCTCCCATGGCTCAACTTCCCCGAGCTCCCCGCAGCTCATTTTCCCTGAGCTACCTATAGCTCGACCTCTCCGAGCCTCCCATGGCTCAACTTTCCCGAGTTCCCCGCAGCTCATTTCCCCGAGCTACCTATAGCTCGACCTCTTCGAGCTCGTATAGCTCGGCTTCCCCCGAGCTTCCCATGCTCGACTTCCCCGAGCTTCCCACAGCTCATTTTCCCCGAGCTATCTATAGCTCGACCTCTTCGAGCTCCCATAGCTTGTTTTCCCCGAGCCTCCCCTGGCTCGGCTTTCCCCGAGCTTCCATGGTTCGGCCTCCCTGAGCGATTCATGATTCGATACTCACCTCCGTGGAACCCGGCGCGGGAGAGCCTAGACCTATCGTAACAGAATCCCAAACAGAGAATCATGTTGAAGAGTGGTCTAGGACTTAATATAGCTACCTAAGACCTACGCATCTATCAGATCTCAGGCCATCAAAGAGCTCTCCTAGCCGTCGATCCCTCAATGAACAAGATATGGATCCCACTGGCCTTGCAACGGCCTGATTCGATTCATTCCCGTATCCTAACAACCTTCGAACCTTCCAGAAGGCGCTCAAGATCCAGGTCATTTCCTATAAATACGGTACCCCCAGATTCCCTCAGGTATGCGCTAACGGCCCCTGGCTCACTCTCACTCACACTCTTACTCTCACTCTCACCCTCACTCTCACTCTCCTCTCACTGCTGCTCATCGGCGCTCCCCTGGAGCTCCCGATCGGCCACCCCTGGAGAGACCCCGGAGAGATCCCTCTCCCCATTTTCTGTTGATCATCGATCCCCGCTGACTTGAGCATCGAAGGGTTTTCCGCGGAGGGCCACCCCCAACGCCTCTCGCGCGAGGACTTCTATGCAGGTCCGCCCAGGAGGAAGCCCAGACCAGGAGATCGACCACGCACGAGTCGGAGGACAGATCCCGACGGTAATATATATATATGTTTCTTTTTTTTGTGCATGTACGTCTACACTGCAATGAGGCTTATATATATATATATATAGATAAAGACTACATATTCTGCAAATGTCTCCATGGCTATTATAGCTGAGACACTTCTTGCCAAGCGCACAGATTCGTAAGAGAAAGAGGGGGAAAGAAATGGATATGGCAATAGAAACAGCCATAGCCTCTCAAAATGATGCCGAGCTTGGATGGGTGGCCCATGTAATAAAAAAATTGCCAAAGTTCTGCCAGCAAAGTCCCAATTTTCCCCTACAGTGCGCAATCATCTTCAGAATTGCCCCCTTAGGCAGTGTTTGATATGGAGGATAAGAAAGGATATCCCTTCTTATTTCTAAATGCTATAGCTAGAAGGGATAGGTCTGAAAAAATTTAACCAGAGGGGATAACCCATTGTTATCCCCTGAACTTATTCCCTAGGAAAACCTAGGAACAACTAAAGTTATCCTTGATGGCAGACTTGTAATTTTAAAAAAATGTTTATTCCCTCAGCTATCCCTTGGATAAATGTTATCCCGTACATTTATCTAGGGATAACTTTTGGGCTATCAAACACTACCTTAATGTGCCCGCCGGGAAGTGATCTGAAAGACGATTTGCAAGTCTCTCAGCCCAAGTTGATCTCCATCGGCCCTTACCATTATGGTAAGTCTGACTCGATCATCAAATATTTAAAGGGTCGATTGCTAGACAACTATCTGTCCAAAATCCAGAATCGTAGGTTGTTTAAAGAGATGGAGAACTTGGAGCAGCGAGCACGGGATTGTTACTCGGATGCGAGTCCCTTAGATAGCAACGAGTTTCTGGAGATGCTGCTGCTTGATGGCGTATTCCTTGCTGAGCTCCTGGATTCAGCAATCCCGGCTGACCTCGAGACTTTTTCCGATCCATCGTTCCTCACCTCTCTAAGCCAAGACTTGCTCATGATCGAAAATCAGCTACCCTTTTTTATCGTTCAGCATCTCCTTCAGGCGAAAGGAGTGCACGATATTAACACAATTAAAAAACGTGCTCTACTTCTTTTCTTAGGTCTCCTACCAAAAAAGTATGCCCGCCTAATACGGCTGCCAAATAAGTGCTTCGAGGTGGAGGTGCACCATTTACTCCACTTGTTCCACACGTGGATTTTAGATATTCCCGAAAAGAAGAGAGATGCAATAGGCTACATTAATCTGTCACTAAAACTACTTTGTTCTCCATCCTTCATTATCGATATGACAGGTAATTGCCTCTCAAAAGTGTTGGCATGCTATTGCCAATCCTCCAGTTATCTGCACGAATCCTCCAATCCATACAACCTACAGGAATTCGTACCTTCCGCAACAGAGCTTGCAGAGAATGGAGTGAAGATCAAGGTGAAGGCAGCAGCTAATAGTTTTCTAGACATTTCATTCTGCAAGGACAAAGGAGTGCTGGAAATCCCAAGCATTCTGATCTACACCATGACATCCTTCCAAATCTTGTTGCTTGGGAGCGATGCTGCCATGATTACGGCGATAAGCGAGTCACTCATTACCTCTGCTTCATGAAAAAAGTGATCGGCACCTCAAAAGATGTGGGGTTGCTCCATCAAAAGGAGATCATCAACCGTGGGCTCGGCTGCGACGAGGACACCTTATCCATGTTCAAGAAAATGAGCAGTAGTGCCGTAATTGATCCCAGTGCGAATTACCTTGCTGGAGTATACCGAGAGGTGAACTCTTACTGCCAGTTGACATGGCCCAAGTGGCGCGAAGAACTTGTGCGTGACTATTTCAGCAGTCCATGGGCAGCCATTTCGCTCTTGGCCGCTGCAATCCTCCTTGTACTCACCATCCTCCAAACAGTTTATTCCATATTGAGCTACTACTCAAGTAGCCATCCATCGGGCAGAGGAAGTTGATAAATTTGGAATCTCGTAGCGTAGATGGCTCAGCAAGCGTAGCTTGTCATGGTGTTAATTGGAGTGTGGTTTGATCAGCCTAAGGCAAAGTATGCTGGATCATGTTGTTTGTCATGCTATTGAATGATAGCTTGTTTATTAATTGTTCTAGTAGGTGCTTTTTTGCATTCTGATCTAGGTGGTTTGGTTATCGTTCTGAGGTCTAGTTTGGTCAATCTGCCCAGCTATGGATGGCATCCGTTATGTAAGCAGTTTCATTATATAATAAATGTAAGGCTTCATTAACTATCATATATTTTTTATAACTATTTTTAGAAACAGAACTTTAATCTCAATTGTCTAACCCCACCATACAACACTAGTGAGTCTTTTATGTTCTTATACACTGTTTTAAAAGTTAGAATTATTTATAGCACTGTTGCTATAGATTTCCATTCTCCAACCTGGGGTTGAAATGTCAATGCACATCAGAATTCGGATAGCATTCCTTGCGCAGGGATTGAGGTGGGTGGTCCCTACGGAAGACCCTCCTCCTGCATGTAGGGATTGATCATGGAAGGGATGCCATATCTAGCCACCGTTCCGTTTAGGAAGGTTCTTTCCAAGATTCTTGCGATCGAGGTAATCTATTTTTGAGATGTTCAGCGCGAATCGGGCGAGGATGATGTTGGTCAAGAGGATCCGGAGCTTGGTCCTTAGCATCTGTTGGAAGGGTATTTGAGTCCTTTGGGGAACTATGGACATACGCGGCATTAAGTGTAATGCTTCAAACATGTTGGATGGATCTAAAGCGTTTGTTGTACATAGAAAAATAAATCCTTAACATGCAAAGAGTTATTCGTGATATCATAATCGGAAATATAAATTGTCAATCATAATTTAAAAGTATTCTTAGGTAAAACATACCTTAGCTATAAAACCATTATTTAGAAAAGACACTAAGTTTCAATAGCTACTCCATAAAAATTTCTTTATTCTTTCTGCACATCTAAGCACTCTCCTAGTAGCATTCTTACATATCTGTTATAATTATATCTGAAAAAGAAAGATAAATATAATGAGCTCAACAGCTCAGTAAGCAATGATTAGCCTTTTAAATATAATATCATATCAGTATACAAATACGACTTATTAATTAAAATAAATAATCTACAATTATCATATTTTTAGTTTTTATTATGTTTATCTTTAATCTTATTTCTCATGATGTCTTGTCTTTTTATCCTGCTATGCTAGAACCAGTGTTTCATCCCCATAGGCAGGGAGGGTATCACCATGGTTTATGCCCCATGGTAAAGCATCCACCAGTGTTTTACCCTTGTCGGCAGGGTATCACCACGGTTTATGCCCCATGGTCAATGCATCCGCCAATGTTTTACCCCCCTAGGTAGGGTAACCAAATCATCTAGCATAATTAGGTTTAGAATTTTTAATTTAGTTTCATCATCATTCATTAAGTCTTATTCATGATTAATTCAACATTAACTACAAGAAAATACTGAAATAGCGAAACAAATTTAGCGACGCATTCTTGCGTCGCTAAATTGCAACCAAATTGCGATGCCTCCGCAACAACAAAAAATTGCGACTCAATTAGCGATGCATTAGCAACTCAATAGACCAAATAATCAAAAAAATTAATTTTTTAATTTAGCGATGCAAATAATGTATCAAAATATTTTTAAAATTAAATTTTATAAAATATAATTATGAAATAAAAATAATCTATGAAGCCCCGGCCAAAACTGGAGTGCGTAAGCCTTGGCCGAAGTCAAGGGGTATATTCTGCTACTAAAAATCTCGGCCAAAGCCGAGGAACGTCCTTGACTATTGAATTCCTCGGGCCCACCGAGCAACATTCCTGCGCCCTGGCCATGCTCGATGCTCGAATCCTCGGCCAAACGAGCAAAGTCTTTGCGCTTTAGCCATGCCCCAAGGCATCGTTTGAAGCCGAGTGACCTCTCGGATGCCCCAAAATAAAAACCTCCCGATACTCCGGCAGAAGTAAAGGATCTCCTTCTAAGGATTGCCCAGGTCCGCCGCTGGTCCAAACAGAGACCAACGACCCCCCAAAACTTGGTTCGGATTCGGGCAGCTAACAAACCCCGACCGACCTAAACATCCTTCTAAACTATGTTTGGGTTCGGGTAGCTTACGTGCCCTGACTAAACCCAACTGCGGTCTCCTAATACTTAGCTCGAACTTGGGCAGCTGATAAATCCCAATCAACATTGGCGAATGATTTGGAGACAACAGCAGATGCACCATATGCAAAATCTTCATTTTCATTGATTGGAAAAGAAAAAACAACAATAGTGAAAAAGAAAAAATAAAAAGAGCCCTCACAGGGGCTTACTATCTTCCCCGGGAGCTGCCGGGCCCTCCCTGTGCCGAGTCTTCCAAACGCCGGGGCAGCTCGGCGACTCGTTGCTAGAGGGATGCTATCTCCTCCCTCTGCTGGTCCACCACCCGGCGAAGGGCTTCTACCTCCCTCACGGAAACAGTGAGGTACTCTTCAACCACCTTTTCGAGTCGTTCATGGCTTGCAAAGGCGGACGCCAAGGACATAGCATCGACCAGCATGGTGGTACGATTCCCCTGAGAACCTCCATGACCGCCGTTGGACGATTGTCCCCCACCTTGAGAAGCCATATCAGAATTCGTTTAAAGACTAAACCGAAAGGATGGTAAACATCAGCACTCCACTCATCCATATTTATACTTCTCAGGCGAGTATCTCGATCAGTCGGATCATAAATACCGACCCATGGGAATTCGCTACGTGTCGTCGCTTTAACTGGCGGCTATAGGACCCGAAGGGCCATGCCCCTTCCCGAGCAAGATCGGTAAATGTCGACGAACTGTTCGGGAACCCCCCTCCTTCTCTAGAGACGGGGTACCTCCCGATCTGCCGGGCCCTCGCAGTAAATGCCCTCAACACTCCCCCAAGCTCTCTTAAATCAGTCGCCCTTTGGAAAATGTAAAGAAGAAAGAGCGCCGGCACCTGATGGTAATTCGCTCCCTCGGAAGTGGCCAAATCATAAATGAAGGGCGTACCCGCGCGCCGCCCGTTCCACCTTGACACTCCTCACCGAGCCTCACAAGGACCAGGTATCATGACTCAAGGTGACGACTAAGTCATCTCACCGAGTAACCATTCTCCGAACCTCGCCTAGGCCGAGTTATCATTCTCCGAACCTCGGCAGGGCCGGGCTACTAATCCCCGAACCCCAATAAGGTCAAGTAATAAATCTTCGAGCTTCATCTAGAGTTAAGGAATATGTTCTACTGCCTAATGGTCTCCAAATTCCGTCTGGATTTGGGCAGCTTACAAGCCCCGACTGGCTCGGATAGCACGGGATCCTCGTCCAAAAATGAACGAGATGTCCTTAAGCCTCGCCGCCAACAGCAACAACTCTTGGCGCAAAAGAAACAGAAATTGAGAAATAGAACAAAACTTTCTTCATTTCATTACCATCGAAACCGATTACAACCGCCTGAGAGGCATTACAAGAGCATTGAAATGCATAAAATAAAGACGAGTACAAAACTCAGGCAAACTGCTCCAAAGCAGATCTGGGCAACAACGATACTTCGGCATTTGGCCTGAGAAATCAGACAAACCACGAACCAGTTAGCTCGCCCGGATAGTTGGCGAAGCCGACCTTCCACGGCCCCTCCGAACGAACTAAGAGGTCCAAAAGGAGGCATGACCCGTGGATGCTGATTCTGAGGACCCGAGCAAACCAACCAGCTCCCCTAGGGAGGGATGCTAGATTGCAGACCGCTGCCCGACTGAGAGAGCTCGAGGACCATCAGTCCCGCGTTGCTCCCATGTTCTCCTCCCCGTGGCAAGGATTCCCCTTAGAGAAGGGACGAGAATCCAGACCGATGGAGAAGGGAAGCTCCGTGCGTGCTACGGGGGTGTCGATACACTTCCTGCCCAGTGCCCCCCCGTAGCGAACCACAAAGGACACACGGGAAGCGCATATGTGCGCTCTCCGTGTGATCTCTGCGGCCCTCTTGTGCGCTCTCCATATGATCTCCAGGACTCATCCCCTGAGGGCGAGCCACTCTCCAACGGCTCCTTCATCACCCCAACTATCCGGGGGAAAACGGCTCACGAAGAGAAAGCTCGGTCCTTCCGCTCGAAACCCAGAGAGATGGGCATCGTGGAAACTCTCACAGGAAAGGAAACTTTGAGGATGGCCTAAAACGACCCCTCTTTCCCTTTTTTATAGGCAAAAATGAACCGAAAGTAGCTATCAAGGCAGAAAGCCCCGAGATTCAAAACACCTAACCCATGCCACCACGTGGCCTCCCAAGATGAAAGCAGCGCCCTCCCATTGCGCGCCAAGCCCATCGCCTGAACCGTGACGCACGCAAAGATCCCCCTTGATCCCGAATCATGATTTTTAAACACTGAAAATCACCCACCGATCCTACGGAAACTGGTAGATCTGGGAGATTGTCCTACGAAAATGACATCCTCCAATGGCGGGCAAACGCTTGCGTCATACACCAAAACAACCCGCGTGGGAAAAGATAAACACAATAAAAGCCCCTCGGAAGGCACTAGAACATCTTTTTGCTGGCATCAAAGCCGTATCATCTATTTCGGAAAAACGAAAATCGATTCATCTGAGAAAAGATAGGACGCTGACAAGGTAATGAAGGGGCGCGGATGCCGAGCGTTCCTCGGTAATGACCTCCCCCCCAGTTTGGTTGCGTGTGAAGGCCTAGGCATCGACTAATGCCCCCTTTTTGGGCCAAAGCTGTTTCTATACTTCGAAACTAACCGAAGTATCTGCCACTAGCCGAGCTACCTTGTCCCTTGGCCCTAGCCGAGCTACTTTGTCCCTCGGTCCCAGCCGAGCTACTTCGTCCCTCGGCCCTAGCCGAGTTACCTTGTCCCTCAGCCCTAAAGAAGCTATCTCATTCTTCGGATTTGGTCGAACCACCGTGTCATTCGGCCTAAGCCGAGTTAAATTGTCTCTCAACTTCCTTTTGTACCAGGCTACGTTGTTGTCCGACCTTTTCGTCGAGACAATCCCTATGCCTTGGCCTCTACTGGGATGTTCCTCCAAAATTCGAGACAAAAAACCATCCAGGGAAGACAAACAAATGAAAAATGGCTAATTCATTTATTGATTTCCAGTCGAACTACAAGGCAAAAGAAAGGAAAAGCACATATAATCCCCCAAAGGGTCAGGACTTGGGGTCAATCCCAGTATCTCCTGCGGCCGCATCAGCAGGAGCATTGCTTGGCCCCCCTTCTCGAAGGTGTCACGACGGGATGTGTCGGTAGTTGCATCGGCTCCTAGAATAGCTTCGAGGTCGACATCATATATTTCTCCATACTCGTCCTCCTCGACCCCCGGGGTGTACGCTTCATAATGTTTGGCGTCCAGGCACGACGGTCCAGGTCAGGATAAGCCTGGGCAACCTTAGCCCGCGCCTCATCCTCGCCCAGCTGAAATGCATCGGCACAGGCCGCCCTGTGTTCGTCGGCAAATTCGGTGGATTTCTTGTACTCATCCACCACCGAGGAGGCCCGCACATTTGCCTCAGCTAATTGCCCCTCCAGTTCGGAGATCCTTCGGTGCCTCAAGGCCGCCTCCTCTCCGAATGCCGCTAGCCGCCCCTGAAATTCCTGCCTCGCCCTGTGCAACTGCAGGCAAAAAGCCGAGTAAAGCGAAAGTCGAAGGATCAAAATGAGTGAAACTAAAGCGCCCTACCTGCTCCTCTCGCCGGGCTAGCTCCCCCTCCAGCACGTGGACCCTGTTGAGAGCCCTGGACCTAGCCGATTGGTTCTGGCGAAGGTTCTCTTTCAGCTCATCCACCCGAGACTGGGTATCTCCAATTTCTTGACGGGCAAAGTCAACCTCGTCAGATAGTCGGGCAGCTCGTTCATCCGACCACTTTAGCCGGTCCTATGTATCGGCGAGCTCTTTACTTAGGCAGGGGAGGTGGTCCTCCTGCCGCCGGCATTTGTGCTCTTCCTCCTCGAGCCTTTTGCTCCAGCTGGCTTTATCTTCAGCGTGGCTAGCTTTCAACTAGTCCCACCTCTTATCAAAGAACAGTTGCATAGATTTAACCTTGCTCTCGTGCTCCGCCCTGGCCTGAGAAAGCTCTAAACTAACCTTCTCGGATTGCTCGTGGAAGCCTTGGAGTTCACCAATCTGTATGGTGAGTTGAGAGGCTCTTTCCCTCTCAACCGCAAGAGTCCTGTTGGTCTCCCCAAGCTCCCGCTAGAGCTCACCAACCTGTACGGCGAGTTGAGGGCTCTCTCCCTCTCAACCGTAAGAATCCTGCGAGCCTCCGCGAGCTCCCTTTGAAGGACCACCAGGGCTCGAGAGAGCTTGTCAGTAGAGTCTGCCCTCTCCTTGAAGTGATCGGCCTCATAGCGGGCCCGAGCCCAAGCTCCAACAGCCAGATGTAAGCGTCATTTCAGTGCCCTCATAATTATGGCACTCTGCAAAAAAGGATCACATGCATAAAAGACAGTCCAACTAATCGACTAAATACTCAACTCTGGTGCGATGACCTACCCGAGACGCGTAGTCTATGGCGATCCTTGTGAGAGCAAGGTCGTCAATTTCGGGAAGAAGAAAAGCCTTATTCGGCACCCCGGTGCGACGGAAGGCTATCTCAACAAGGTCTTCCGGATGACCCCCTCCTATTGACGAACTCTCATCCCCTTGAAACACGGACTGCATCAGAGCGGAGAACCTGGCGCTCACCTCTAGGTCGTGTGAGTGGAAGTCTACTCCCAGGGAGCCATCCAGAACACCCACGACCCACGAACTTCTTGATAGGCTAGCTTCCGCCACTAGGACCCTCGCTTGAGAAGCTTTGGACGTTTCGGCTCCGGCAAGGAGAGCCCCAGCCGAAGCATCTCCTTCGCTCGCCGGCTCCCCTCCTTCTCCTTCCTCCTCTTCTTCTTCTTCTGCTTCTATCCCCTCAGGGATCCCCCTATCCACAACAGACTCTTCAGGAACTTCTGCTCTCCCCGGAGCCTCCTATGCCTCGGCGGAAGGCCCTTCACCAGAAAGCCCCTCGTGAATTTGGTCGTTGGTTCGGCAGGTTCGTCCATCTCCTCGTCGCCCGCTGGCTCTCCCACCGGCGACCCAGGTCGAACCTCAGCAGCCGCAACCTCTTCCCCTGCCTCGATGGAAGCGGAGGTCGCTCCCACCTCCTCCTGTAACCTCGTCGAGCCACTGGCCTCCAATGAGGGAGACCGGACCGCCTCATCTGCGGGGGCCCCCAAGCCGACCGGAGTTTCTCCTTCGCCATCATCGGACAAAACAACAATGGGGGGGGGAGGAAACCTCAGCAGCCTCCTTCGAAACCCCTGTAGCTTCCCGGTCTTCGCTCCTGGATAGACCCTCCTCCGGCGCCGAAAGATCGTGCGCCGCCGAAGCTTCGGTAGTTTCAGCCTGCGACATCGAGAAGCGCCGCTATCACCGTCTCCCCCGATCCCCCTAGAGCGGGAGCTGGAAGGGCGAGACCTCTTCTCAGACCGATGCTTGCTGCTGAAGCCAGATCTCCTGCGGTGCTTGCCCAGCTCCTCCCTCATCTGGTCTGCGAGCGCCGACCTTTCGGCTGTAGGGGCAATATGATTCGCTCGTTAGTTCGCACAGAAATCAAAAATGGAGCCATGCTAAACTATCAACTATGAGGTAATACTCACCACGAGGATCGACGGGGCTCAGTCCAGTCGCAAAAAGAGCGTCCTCCGATAGGAGAACGCTGGCTGGGAGCGCCTGATTGCCGCGCAGCACAATCAGATCCCTCTTCTCCGAATCAGTTAACTCCAGGTGCACTTCTGGATCCTTCACATACTGCCCCCATACCCGAGGGAAGTCCAAATCGATGTTCCCCCCGACTATGAAGAACCGCGACTTCCACTCCTTTATCGACGATGGGTTATCCGATATCATCTTGAAGGATCTTCGGGGACCGATGTAAGGCCATTCTGAGGCCTTCCCGGAGACCATATTGAAACACACCCTGAATAGCGAAAGGGTCGCGGTCACCCCGAGGTGTTTGCACGACGAGATGAACCCGATAAGGTTGCGCCAACTGTTGGGGGCCACCATGGTGAAGCATATATTGTAGTACTTCATCACCTCCCGCACCAACGGATGAAGAGGAAACCGGAGACCTGCCCTCAAGCTTTCCTCATAGCAGAACGCCCCATCCTCTAATCCGGATGTCACCCTATCCTCAGCCATCGGGAGCAACAAGACGACATCCTAGGGGATTTTGTACAAGCGGCGCATCCGTTCCAAATCTGCCAAAGTCACCTCCGAAGCTTGATCGCTTGGGCTCACCATATCTTCGATCGCAAGAGATGCTAAGCAAGATCACAGCGAAAACGGGAAGACAAAGTTCTTCAAAGGACAGCGGAAAGGGCACTATAAATAAGGATAGCGCCGCCACGACTCCAATTTTCCAATTGAAACCACCTCAGGGTGAGGGCAAGGCATCCCAACCTAGGCGTCCGGAACTGCCACTATGGGCGCCATGAAAATCGAGATTTCCCATGCGGCGCTTCTCCAGCCGTTACCTTCGCCCCTAAGGAATGATGGATCCACCTAGGAAAGGCAAGATGGCCCCACAGCATTAATTAGGGCATCATTGCACAGGCTATCAAATGCGCATCCCCATATACGGATCGCACCACTTAAGCCTATACTTACTACGCCCGAACCTACGCTTCGAACTAGGGATTGGGGGGCATGTGTTGAGAGGTAGAATAGTTATTGCATTGATAATCGTGCGAAGGGGCTAAGATCAGCCCCATCCCTCCGCCCGCTACGATATGCCCCCGAGGAACAAGCTAAACTAATATGGTCTGGCAGGCCATACGACCCCTGACTCATTTTTTCCGAGCTACCTATAGCTCGACCTCTCCGAGCTCCCATAGTTCGACTTCCCCGAGCCTCTCATGGCTCGACTTCCCCGAGCTTCCCACAGCTCATTTTCCCCGAGCTACCTATAGCTCATCCTCTCCGAGCTCCCAAAGCTCGGCTTCCCCCGAGCCTCCCATGGCTCGACTTCCCGAGCTCCCCGCAGCTCGTTTTCCCCGAGCTACCTACAGCTCAACCTCTCCGAGCTCCCATAGCTCGGCTTCCCCCGAGCTACCTATAGCTCGACCTCTCCGAGCGCCCATAGCTCGGCTTCCCCCGAGCCTCCCATGGCTCGACTTCCCCGAGCTCCCCACAGCTCGTTTTCCCCGAGCTACCTATAGCTCAACCTCTCCGAGCTCTCATAGCTCGGCTTCCCCCGAGCCTCCCGCGTCATTTTTTATGGCATTAGATGTTAAACTTTATTATCATTTTCATCTTTATTTTTTTATTAAAAATTAAATTTTAGTAATATAAATATATTTTATATTAAAATAATTGAACCGATTGAACCAGTGACTCGAGCCCTTGGCCGGGTCGATGTCTGAGCCGGCCTGACAACTATGGCATTATCTCTTTTATATATATATATATATATATATAGAAAGAGAGAAAGCGTGCGTTAGATTTGGCTTGGCAGTCTCCTCTGGTGTCGAACATACCCAGCCAAACTCAAATGGGATAGATCATATATGTTTGACGTCCATTTTCCCATATGTTTTAATTAGCCTCTCTAGATGTGCAAAACTTAGCCAAGGATTAGGTTTTGCAATCCTAAAGCAAGGTTTTGGTCAATTAAATAGGATTTTAGGATTTAATGGGCCAAATCTTTGATTGGTCCGAGCTGAAAAAAGAAAAAGGAAAGAGAAAGCTAATGAAATAAGGAAACAGAGATCAATAATGAGATCTTGATCCCTGTTTCCTAAACAAGGTAGCCAATTAATCAGGAAAAACCTAAACCAAATTTGAGAACGTAAATAGAAAATTAATCCTATAGCTTAGATCTAGTGGACCTCAACAAGTCATTAGGTGGCTGCCGATCGTCATCTAAAACCTAGTAGGGCCGATGCTCTGTTTCATGTTTCTGTACTCGGCCATATCCGACCACCAGTCCGCCACACCGGCGCCGTCCGAGAGACTGGAGAAGAAGAGCTAGTGGAAATGAGGAGTACAATGGGATCGAGGAAGCCATAAAAAATTTAACAACTCCCGTTTGCTGCCTCCCTGTTTCATGGAAGAATGAGACCGTGACTGGTCTCCGATGAAGGTTTCTGTGACGCGCTGAGGTTGCTTCTTTATTTAATTAACTTATTAATGGGGGCAATTCTTTTAGGTAAGTCAAGGCCCAAGAGTAAATATCACTGACTCGGTCTTCTGCAGTAACTTTTACTTGGAAAGGAATAGCCCTCTGAGAAGACATTGGCGTTTTTCCAGTAGAAAGAAAGCTCACGGGCGCTCGATGAGAAAGTATAATGAAAAACAACAAATCTGGTTAAAAGACAGTCATTTAGATTCTGACTGTCAGTCGAAATTTTTTGATAAGAAATGTCCTCTAAGCAGAAGAGTTTCTGGCTCTTTAATTGCTTTAACATAACTAAAGGACAGCTTGCAACGGACGAGCCTTGGCCGAGCCAGAGAAGCTCTAACCCCCTTCCAAAGAAGCTCTAGCCTAACTCTCATCATGAAGGACGCGAAAGCTTTTGTGGCCGCCTCTCTCGTAAACCTATCGTTTGCAGTCGTGCAGATTCCCGCCAAGGCTGCCTTCAACAAGGGTATGAGCACATTCATTTATGTGTTCTATAGGCAGCTTATTGCTACTCTCTTCATGACACCGATTGCTTTGGTGCTTGAAAGGTAATGCTCTCTTCTCTCTCTTGGATTTGAACCCCTTTATTATTGTGATTTGTATATTATTATTTAAACAAATACAATATACCACGTAGATTTTCTATTTTTATTTGTTATTGTTGTTTTGAGGTTCTAGTACTATCTCCCAATTAATTTTTTAGTATTCATGTATTTAAATTGAATATTACACGGCAATCATGGAAACATTTGCCAAAACATGCTAAGGAAATGAATTAAACCAATAGTATCACATGTAAAAGAACAAAATATAACAAGACTACCACTACAAAATATACTAGCTAGGGTCTAGAATATGAAAAATGTTATTTTCAAAAGTCAGACCTGTAAGCCTATCTAATCCCCCGGTAGAGACTCCATCTTAGATGTTTCTTTGGTTTTCATGCTTTTGTTCTTTCATTTATTGATTTGGTTTTGATTGCCTTTGCTTTTGAAACGGGTTTAATAGATAGGATAGGGCATGTCGCATGACAGTCCTGCTAAACAAAGTTGGTCTTGTGCTGACCAAACTAAGTCAAGTCCATGTACGACAAGCTTTCATCAGCTTGAGCTCGGATCAAAATATTTTAGGCCCATGAATAGGATTAAATGGGTTAAGTAAAATTTAAAATGAATCAGTTCACGGTCTCTGTCACATTTTGTTACGTGGTAAGCACCATAATGAGACCAGAAATTCTGTTTTATGCATGCAAGTCTTATCTGAAATCCTATTGTCCAAAGAAAAGCCTTCATAATGAGTAAATGAGAAAAGACAATTTATAGAATGAGTGACTTATGTTAAATTTTATTGATAAACAAACAATAGTTTTTTTTTTTTAAAAGTAAGTAGGATGAAAGAAGAATGTATAATTAAAGAGTATATTTTAAGATATTAGATGAAACCTATTCTTTTTTATATTAAAAAAATTGTCCATATAGTAAAAAGAATTATTATTTTAAACCAAATATTGAATTATCCCTACTAGTATTGTAAACTAAATGACACATTATCTAAATGAGACAACTAGACAGCTTGAATCATAATAAAATAATATAAGCTTAATGTTAGACCCCTTGAATGAAAGCAAAATAATAGGGATGGATGACAAAGACTTGGAGGGTTAGTGCCTGATCATATTTTTCATTCATAAACCAAGATTGGTTACTTGTGGGTTTTAAAACAAATGAATTGCTAAATCTTTAATCTCTCACATGTAATTTAATGTGATTCATATCACAACACCAACTCAAAGTTTTAATTCTAAAAATCTAGTACTACAATAACAATAATAAAGCCTTAATTCTAAATTCTTTGGATTCGGTTACATAAATCCTTTTCCTTTATTCAACTCAATTTTAACTTATATTTTTTTGTAAAATGCTAAGATTCGAAGTCTTCTTTTTCTCTTCCGTTGATTTAATTTTTAGTCTACCTTTAAGAGCATAGAAAGAAGTTGGGGTCAACTAGATGTCAAAGCTAACAACTAAGCCAATCAGATAATAATAAAAAAAGGTACATTATTCAAGGTTGTACCAGCTATCATAGATTGGATCTCGATCCTCTCAAAAGGTTTTTTTTTTTTCTTAAGATGGGACGGAGGGAGGGGGTGAATTTTGTTTTGGATCTTCACATATTTGTCATTCAAAAAATGATATTGCATGCATACATTTTTTTGTATATTTTACACAACCATATATATATAATATCTTATAATATGATATGATTATTAATTTATAATATAATATTACTCTACACATATAATATCAAATAGTATGCTATAATATATTAGTATTATATTATAATATGAAAATACATCGTGTAACATATGACAATACAATAGAGCTGCTTTTATTATATATAACTTTTATAATTAGATATTAGAATATATGTCATTATATCATAAAGAATATAAAATATTCTATATAAAATAAAAATTTAATAAATATTAATATGTTAATATTACATAATGTTGGTACTTACGAAAGCATATGGAATATAATATTGTCTGCATATTGTAAACTTTCATTGACATGTTATGCTATGCAGGAAGAAAGCTCCTCCACTATCATTCATGGTCTGCATCAAGATTTTCATGCTTGCTTTAATAGGGTAAGTTTTAAAATCAAATTTAGATCATTCTATGTTGTTCTAAGTTTACCTTTCATTTTTTATTTTGGATATAACATATCCATACTCTTATTTATCTAATACAACAAGATTTCTAATGCATCTTAACCCTTTTTTCCCCTCCTTTTGGTGTGTTCAGCCATGTTGTATGCTTAAATGCATATTCAATTGGTCTTCATTACACAACACCCACAGCAGCAGCGGCAATGGAAAATTCCGTTCCTGTGATTACTTTTATCTTTGCCGTTCTATTTAGGTATGACCTATCACACTATTGAAAAATTCTGCATTTTTTTCATGAATATTGTTACCAGTAATCTTAAAAACATGCATTAAATTTTTTTATGACAGAACAGAGACTGTTAAGATAAAAAGTTTTCGAGGCATCGCTAAAGTTTTGGACTAGCACTCTGCCTAGCTGGCATCCTAATATTAGCCTTTTACAAGGGACCCCAGTTGAAATCCTTCAACCATCACCACCTTCTTAGACATGAAATTAGCCAGGCTAATGGAGCTAGCTACCATTCTCTCAAGAGATGGGCCCTGGGGACACTCCTCGTGACCATTTCTACTTCAGCCTTGTCTCTATGGATGGTCATACAGGTATGCTTCTTAGATAGGCATAATTTGCAAATAGGACTGCACGCAGTCCTTAAATGATCTAGCATTTCTATCTTTTGTTCTCAATAGAGAATGTTTTAATTTTCACTAGGGATATGTGTTGAGGGAGTACCCTGCCAAGCTTATATTAACCACTATTCAGTGCTCATGGAGTACCATTCAGTCATTCTTTGTGGCTCTGGCATTTGTGAGGGACTTTTCTCATTGGAAGTTGGGCTTTGACATGGGTCTTCTCTCAGTGACTCTCGGTGTAAGTAATTTTCTTTTCTTTGATTTTTTTAATTGCTTTTTTCTTTGCATTCTTTATGTACTCCATCAGACCCCATATTTTCTTAAGAAATGATAGCATAGAAGAGCTAGACCTTCCTCACAGAGATGGCCTAAAACTTTCTAATAATAAAATTAATTAAAAAAAGGTTAAATTTAGTGAAAAGATGAATTTTTTCAATGATAGTTAAACTATGCAAACTAGCACTAGCCTAGCTATCACAACCCTGCATTAAAAATAATGCATGCCTTTGCTATCTTTTATGATATGTTAACATTTGATTGCATGTCCATGTATAGACTTAAGCAAGAAGACTCCAAATTTTTTCGAACATCTCTTGTTTTATTATGAATCATATCAAATTTGTTTCTCATGTTTTAATTGAAAAAAAAAAATCTGAACCACAATGCATTGATATATTCCTTATCTTATTTACTGTTACAATTTGATCATCTAATATAAGTGATGTATGACAGGGGATCATGGCCACTGGAGTCTCATATTACTTGTCATCATGGATTATTGAAGAAGGGCCCAGTTTTTCTAGCCATGACCACACCATTAGCTCTAATTTTTCAAATCATATTCTCTTCTTTTCTTCTTGGAGAAATGATTAATTTGGGAAGGTGTCCTTCAATGCTTCACCAAACTTGTTTTTCATATTCTAATGTTATGCTTGAAATATGACTTACTATTTTAAATTATTGTTGCAGTATTCTAGCTGGAGTTTTGATGATTGGAGGCCTTTACAGTGTTCTTTGGGGAAAGAGCAAAGAACAAAATGATAGGCCAACAACGGAGGATGAAAACATAGAGGAGATAGAACCAGCAACAGTGTAACAGAGTTGGGTTAATTAATATTGGTAGCTCTTCATTATATATTCTTATGATTGTTTGATTCTCTGAACACGCAACACTTCAAATTCCGCACTTTGAGAAGAACCTATCCACCGCAACTAGATGTCAGAGTTGGAACATGAAGTTAGTTATATCAATCTCCAGTTATTTTTGGCCATGCATGCCTCGGTTCTATATTGACGTAGGTCGCCGTCTTAACTCCTCTAACATGGCTTTCTTCTGCTTCATTGCTTGTCCAGCGGTCACGAGGGCCTGAGGCAAGCCACCACATTCTCCGATCACATCCTTTGCCATCCTTTCCAACTTTGAGGTTTCTAACACACTCCCCGCAACCTTGGTCAGCAGATCCCATGATTCCTCCTCCGACAAAACTCTCACTTCAACTATGATTTGGCTCTCCATTGCCCTGCAAACATCCCTGCTCCGAGCTGTAATTATAACTTCGCAACCCTTTTGTTCACCTCCACAGGGAATTCCGACATTGTTAAGATCCAACCTGTCCCTTAGATCATCCAGAATTATGAGGATATTGTTCAAATCTTTCAGTCTAGCCGAAAGTTTGCTTGCAGTTGCTGATTCACTCTCCTCGGCAAACTTCAATCCTAGTAATGAGCACATTGAACCTGAAATATGCTTGTTGTGTCATTGTACATGACTTTAAGATGCAGCCTTTTTTGTTGTGTGGGGGGTATATTCACCAAACAAAAAATTTGTGTGTGGTATCACAGCATTTCTTTCTATTATTTTCAACAGATAAACTACAGACAAGGCTGAGAGGGGAAGGTGGCGTCAAAGCATTGCTAGGAATGGTTAGATGTGGGCACCCTGATGCTCAAGTTGCACGTGGCATTGCAAACTTTGCAAAGTGTGAATCTAGAGCTTCTACACAAGGCAAAGGCTTCCCTTTTGACTGATGATCTTACCATTTGAATGGTGTAATTTAATCTCTTGAGATAATTTTTCATGTTAATTTTCTACTCAGAAGTTATTGTTAGGCATCCTGTTTTCCTGTGGTACTAGTATTTAGTCATCCATATACAGCAATATTTTGGGGGTTTAAATTTATATTGATCTTTTACAGGTATTGATGTTCTATAACTTGATTATTAGTGTAGAATCTCAACTTATGAAGTTGCTTACATTTCTTCCCTTTCCAATCCAATGATTAATGTTCTGTTTTATGAGATCTATCATCATGTCTTTGTAAGTGGTAAACATGGAGGTACTATAGGTCCATTACTTGTGTCTCTCTTGATGCATGGATCCTGTATGCTATCACAATGTGGGGTCAAAAGTCAGAGAAAAGTTAGGAGTAGAGCAGGAAAAACATAGTCCTTAGAAAGTGGCAATGTGATTTAAGAAGAATTTGCCCATCATATTTTGTATTTAGTAACAGGAATTGTTCTGCATAATTTTATTTAGGATTTATAATAAATTGTTAATGGAAATTTCCATACTTCAACAATTTCCTATACCTCCCTGCCCTTTGCATAAAAAACAATTATCTGTACCTTAGTTGCTCTCTCCTTTTCCTTAATTGTAGCTGAAAAGGAAAGCTCCATGAAAGCATTGTCAGTATCAATGTTCACTTTCTTCCCAAACCCACTTAATTATCATAATGGGACCCAAATTGCAAACTCTACAAAAGTGAGAAAGTAGGGAACTATGTATGGTGTTTTAAAAACTGGAGTGTTCATCAAACCAACAACAGTTGCTAGTTCAATCACTTGGTCAATATGAATAGAATGTGACATAACGATGATGTAATAAAAATATTAACTACTAATTAGTGGACATAAAAATACATTGTAAATTATAAATATATGCATGTAAATTACAAAACAATAGAATTTATTAATCACCATCAAATACAAAGATCAGTGAGGAAAATTAAAACTTAGCAAAGCAAAAAATCATAGTCTATTAATGATCATCAAAAACAAAGATAGCCAAGGCTAATGTTTCGTTTGCATGGATTTCATAATCACAGCATTGGGTTTCATAGCCTCATTCAGAGAGGAGTGGGACAAAGAGAGGAAGGGTGGTGCTGCAACTGGCCTACCATTGAGCTCCTGTAGTTGAGCTATCATTTGGCAATGGAGGGGGGAGGGAGGAGAGGAATCGAGTGAGCAGAACCAGCCTTAATCCTATTCTGAATCGAGATGCGATGGTTCTCTATATCTCAAGAACTGACTGTTTCATTTGAACCTAGAGTAGTTCAAACAAATTGCTGATTTAACCAAGGTTATCGATGGCTTTAAAGAAATTATACTGATTTTAGCATATTCTGTTTCTCTAGCTAGGTGCGTCAGGACAGGAAGCCTGGCTGGTTTGATCTGGGTTTCAAACATTAGTCTATGCATAGATTCTGAGAGTGGTGTGGCTGTCGAAACCTTTGTCATCAAAAGCCTACAAGGCTGCTTCTCTTGGTACCTCTGATACGCTGGGAGGACTTAATGACAATTTCATGTTACAAGCTTTTCATAGAGTCGCTGGTCTCTATTATCTATCTTCATCCAATGTAACACATCAAGCTTCAATAATTTTGGACCGCCTGCGCATGGTGCTTGGAACCCTAACAATGGACGATAGTTGTAGGTGGGTATGTTGGCAGATGGTGGCTACCTAATAAATCAGACTGAGGCTAGAGTTTCACTCTATATCCTTAAGACAATTTCGTCCCGCAATGGTGCTTACGGTCAATATGACGATTGTCTCCCAGGATACAACAGTTTCCTTTTGATGAAAGCAGCACTATAATTCACCAAAACTTTCGAACCAAGAATGCTACTCTCTTTCAATGCACTATTGCTATACTATCCTTAGGAAAGTATGCAAATGCCTAAGAGAGAAGAAGACTAGAATTGATTCAAATTGAACTCAATTCGGAATGGCTTGGGATCACTGAAATGAAAGGGTCTAGGGTCCTATTTATATGTTTTTAGGTGCCCCTTGGAAGCAACCCTACGAATTTAATTAAATTTAAATTCTATTATCAAAGGATGTGAGGGTTAAGGGCTTATCATCCTTGATATGCCCTTTAGACATCATGATCTTCAGATCAGGCGATCGGATAAGCCTTTCATGGCTGTGATCTGAAGATCAGCCGATCAGATAAGTCTATCCTTATCCTGATAAGCCTTTTCATCATCGTGATCTGATGATCACGTTATCAGATAGGCGGATGCCTATCACAACCGTACGATCGAACGGACACCTTATCATAACCGTCATGTTGACTGGTCAACCAACCGTCCTGTTGACTAGTCAACTTGACTAGTCGACCGACGGATGTCAGCCGTTGGATCGTGATCAAGATTGTGATTTGATCACCGCATCTCGACCCTTCATCCGATCGATCAACGATCAATTGATCTCAGCCCCTTATCTTGATCCGATCAATCTCCACCGTCGGATCATCTTGATCTATAAAAATTTAAAGCCCCTCAAGCTCCTCGAAGTGCAAAGTGCGCCTACAAAGCGCCCATTGCGCCCTTCGCACATGCGCGTGCGCGAGGGTGATGCGTAGCATCACCCTGTAGCATCACCCTCAAGCTCTCCACTTGTGGTGAGCCTAAGGAACTTAAGCTTCAAGGAAGTGGTTTCCATATAAGTGAACCTTCCTTTCTTGATTTTTTCGATATGGCCCTGCAATTTCTCATTCACACACATAAGGCGGTAATGGGCTTTCAAGGCCCATTAGGGTATTTAGGGTCTATTTTGGCCCATTACCCAACAATAGTCTCATTGAAGCTAGAAGCGTGGATGCTTGGCTTAGCATTTTTGGAATGTCGTTGTAAAAGAACTTTAGAGCAAGTTATGACACATTAAGTGTCATGTATTTTCTTTCTTACAAGTCTTATGTTTACATGAAGTGCAACTTGATGTATTATTAGCTTGTCAAATTATATGGAGATATGAAGCACACATGCATATATGCATAGGGATATACAGTGAGGTTATAATAGACAGGCTATACTAGTAAGATGTATATCATGTACTTGCCACGATCATCCATAACACCAGATAATCCCCCTTCACGCCCAAACATAAGAAATTTAATGGTTAATTAGAATTTAAGTAATATTCATTTGGTGAGAAACAGTCAGCCAACTAAATCATTCATGAATCAAATCATATAACAATGATAGATTAAGGGTGCAACAGCAGTTAGAAATACCCAGGATGGAAGACAATGAGCCAAATAAATAAAAACCAGAAGAGATTTAGTAGTTTGCAGCCGATAAGATGATTCTTCAAATACAATTGTAGTCTTATGAAGCTGTAACAGACCAAATAGGAATGATGAGAGCTCATGACACATAACAATATTCTCCAGTGTTATTATTCGATTGATGCAGTCCTGCAAAACCCACCAGGCAATTAAAAGAATAAAACATTAGATATATAATAAATTTATAGGCAATCAGACATCAAAAGAGAGGCGTTTTCTCCTGGTCGCCCTCGGCTACCGTTCTTGGCCCCTTGAGCCTGCGCCCGCCCAATACATGACACGTAACCTTCCAGAAGTTTGGCACCATATCCTGCTTCGCGTCGGACGATAAGGCTATCCTACTTAACTTGCCTCAAAAAGATAAGACTATCCTGCTTTGTTCTCTCGGCCTTATCCCCCCCTAATTCTCAACCCGGGATGCGTCTAGTCTCTTGTAACCGTTTCCTTCGTCACCACGTAACAAATCCAAACTCACCAAACATTCGTATTTTAACGGCAGATCAATCAATGGGCCATTCACTTGGGTTATATAAAATTTATGCGCGATATCATTATTGACAAAAAAAAAAAAAAAATGAAAGATGTCCTTAGGGATACGTGATTGGCTGATATTCGATTGTCTCGATGGCCCATCTTGTCAATGCAGACATCCCCAATGGCTTGAGAGTCTCTGACCTTATTGTTCAGGATCATAGTGCCTGACATTCTTCTCTTATAACTACTCTGTTTGGTGATGATCTGCATCGGCGCATTCTCTCCATCCCCCTCCTTTCGAATCACACTTCAGATGCTAGACTATAGAGGAGATCCTGTTTGACTCGTACTCCGATCAGGAATCTCATGTCGGATTTCAGGCCGCAGGCCAGCCATACTTTAGATGTGTCTTGGATTTGGAGGCTCCCCATCCACCCCTCGAGTTTGGCTATTTATTTGGAAGGTGGCTTGGGAATGCCTTCCTACTTGCTCCCTCCTCTCTATGAGGGGCATGGAGATCCAACCTACTTGCCTGTTATGTAGTACTGAGGATGAGACTATTGACCACGCCATTTCTCTTGTACTAGAGCGAGATTGGTTTGGCAGATCGCAGGCTATAGTTCGCGGAATGCGCATCATGCCCTGTCTTGTACCTCCTTTCTGACTTTACTGCAGCAGGATATGAGGAGGGATACCGATAGGCTGAGCTCTACAGCTACCTACTTGGCTTATCAGGTTTGGTTGTCTCAGAACCGGCATATCTTTACTGTTGTGATTGACCCTCCCCATCGGATTATTAGGACAGCGAAGTCCCTTTCTGCTGAGTACACTATCCATCAGTCAACCTTGGACTCTGACAGCCCTAGCTTCTGGGATTCTCCCTCTGCAGTGTACCGGGGTACGGTCTACATCTCCTGGGAACCCCCTCCACTAGGGATTGTCAAAGTCAATTTTGATGGTAGTGTTCAAGGTCGCTTGGCGGGATCGGCTTTTGTCATCCGTGTGTCTGAAGGCTTGATGTTGATGGCTGGTGGGTTTGGTCTTCTTGATCTATCTGTGCCGTATGCTGAGCTGTACGCTGCGTGGGCTGGTATCTCTTATGGTATACGCAGCTTGGGCATTTGTAGGCTCATCATTGAGGGGGACTCCACTACGGTTGTTCGATGGCTCCAACAGATCTGCGCGACCCGCTTTCTACCAACCCTCTGGTTAGCGACATTCGGTCTATGCTTCGTCAGGTTGACACTGCTCAGATTCGACATATTTACTGAAAAGCTAACTCTGCTGCTGACTGGGTAGTTGACCGGATTGCCCATCATTTTGGTCCTTGGTATTGGTTACTGGGTGACTCTTGCCCAGTGGTGTTCTCTCAAATTTTGTACTCGATAAATTGGGCTTGACTCATTCTAGAATGATGTGATCGTCCGTTTGTAAAGAAGAAGAAGAAGAAGAAGAAAGAGTTAGTGCTGAGCGACGTTCTACGTTACTTTTTATAATATGTTTTAAGGCCAAGTCCCCCATTGAGTTCGTTCTGTACTACAGTTGAAACTCTCCGAGATCCCATTCATTGTGCCTCAGACTTTCTTACATTTTTAGCACTAATCCATTTACCGTCAAAAATATGATAACAAAAGCCAAATGTTATTAATTTTATAATTTTGGATTCGTAATATTTTAATGGAAAAGAAAAAAATTATTCTTTTTAGCCTATCAAAATTGCAGAAAATTTATGTTGCCTTTAAAATTTCACATTTCAACAAAATAGCAAATTGGTTAGTTCTCCATTTAATGCGATTTCTCTTCGACGTCCGGGTGTGGGTGGATAAGGTCCATAAGTTTTGGCCATACAAAATGGGCTGCTCTCCCGTGGAATCTCTAAAACTTTCCAATATTGATGGTGGAATTTGATCTCTTATTTCAACAATCAAGAGAAATTACCAGTAGTTTAGTTAAGCTCATTCACTAAATAACGCAACCTAATGTCACATAATGCAATAGTCTGGATGAACTTGACTCCAATATTACTCGAATTCGGTTTCACATTTTGGATAAATTTAGATTGAGGTTTCAAATCGTTTAGGAGCAGACTCGGATTATTCATGATGATCAGATTTCACCGACTTCATCATGACTTGGCATCTATGGATAAATGAAATGCAACATTTGTTTTCACCAGAAATGGACGCGTGGCCACTGATCGGACGGCTATGATATGTTGAAGCAGTAAGTGTCGGCCCTCGCTAGTTTACAAAGAACCCTCACGCAAGACGAAAGCTCGAAACGTTACATGCATGAGCTGATAAACTTCAAGTATTTATGAAAGATTTTGGAGGTATGTTCAGTTTTGTTCTTTTCTTCTCGGGAAAAATGGGCAGTTACCAATGCCTACTATTCTGTGAGAGGATATGTATCCTTTTCTTTCCTTTATAAATGGAGAGAATGGGGGGAGGATTCTTCCATGCATTCGTTGTAGCCCTCAGCTAGCTAGCTCCTCCTCTCAGGTTCCCCCATGGCTTCATCTTTTTCGGTGCCTTCAATGGTTAGTTCTCACAGCTAGCTTACAACATCTCTCTCTTTCTTACCTATTAATTTCCTATGGCTGATTTAGTTTCTGTACGTTCTAGGATTCATCAATTGTTATGTGGGTAGGACTGGGTTTTTAATTTCCTATTCTAGTTTTGACATCACGGTATGTATCAAAACTCGAGGAATTTAAAGCTAATCGCTTAACGGGAATTTCGATATCTAGATTCTAGGCTTGGCTAAGCTCATTCATGCATTGAATAGGAAGTATAAACGGGTACCGATTTCATATTTTTTTACTGTGTAATGGGAGAACGTTTCTGGTTCACTTTCTTTGGTTTGGTATATATACTCATTCTTGTCTCCAAACCATGGGTTCCGGCTATTCTATGAAATGGTTGTGGAAATTTGTATGAGGTATGAAAACCTTTTGGGCGTCGGCCTCTCTAATGTGAAATATTATATGGAACTTTACATTCCATCAGATTCATAGAATAGTACCAGTCTTTTTTCTTTCTTCTTATTCTCCTTCTTTTCCTTCAGGTGTCAAGGATAGAGTCTTCTGTTATTTTGCTATTTTGAAGTCCATGAATTGATCAGAAACGTACGAGTTTTTCCTATAACGTTGCTTTTATCTGACGGTGATCCATCACTCTCTCCCTCTCTCTCTCCCAAAAAAAAAAAAAAAAAAGACAATAAGCCATCACACAAGTTTTTGAATCCAAGGACATTGAGATGTAAAATAAACTTCAAAAATTAAATTGTACGTTAACTAATTAGCAGAAAGGAGGAATCTCCTGGGGCTCAGATCTTCTACTCTGGGGCTTTGTAACTACTGTTGCATGCATCATCTAACCAAAAATCATCTACGCTCTTCTATTTTTTCCTACTCTAAGTTCTGTGCTCCACCGGAATAACATCGATCTAAGAAAATAGTAGATATAAAGTGCCTAACATTTTTATTAATTAAAAGAAAATTGATAAAATAACAAGAGATCATAAGGAACGGAAAAAGAGCATTGCTAACTATGGAATAAACACGCTAGTAACACTTTTCGCTAAAAATGGTTGCAAAGATCTAGATCCTCTTTCCTATTTCTTCTCTTTTCCTCACATTTGTTGCTGTGCTTGGTCCTACTAATGACCCAAAATCCATTCCACCCTAACTTTCTTCTCATCCATTTGTTGGGCCATCAAATTGGTATATCTTATATTAAAGCAAGGTTTAACAAATCTTTGTCCACTTATAGTAAAAGAATATGCATTTAGATGGAGGATTTTCATAAGGGATTTCATTTTAAGTAAGGATTTTAGAATCCCAAAACTAAAATTCTTTGTTTGGTTACTCTCAAAAAAAAAAAAAATCTAAAATTTCATACAATCTTCAAATTCATCATATACAAATCACACCTCTAAAGGTATCATTTACAAATTCTTCATAAAAATCCACTTGTGAAAATATTAATTTTATTTACACACCAAACTATTTATATAATTTTATAAAAAAAATTACTTTACCTAAATAATTATTTTATTTTACATATAAATATTTATTTTAATAATTTTAAAATTTTAATTTATTTTACGTGTTTTCTATTTACTAAATATTTATTAAATAAACCATTAATTATATACTTCAAAATAAATATTATTAAATTAAAAAATTTATGTAATGAAATAAGTATTTATTATAATTTCTAAATTTAAATATTATCTATAATTTAAAATATAATATTTTTATTATTAATTTAAATATTTTTATAAAATAAACTTAATTTAATTAATAAAATAATTATAATGAAAATATAAATTTAAATAGAAACATTTCTAATATTATTTATATTTTTTTATTAAAGAAATTTTGAAATAAAACAATAAAAATAAATATTTATATATATATATATATATATATATATATATATTTTAAAATTTTTATTAATATGTACAATAATATAGTAACAAATATTTTAATATTAACAAGAAATATAATATTGAAATAATAAATATTGATTTGTATTATCAAAATAAATATTAAATATTTATTACATAAATATTTTATAATTCTTAACAAATTCATTTCTAAGAGTAACTATTCAAACAAAAAATTTTATGAAATTCTAAAATTCTTCATTTTCAAGTTCAATAATTTTAAAATGCCTCGTCAAATGCAACTTAAGAGTTTCTTCCACATATATCTTTACTAAATATCTATCTTCCAAAAGTTATCATTTGTGCTGTTACACACATATTCATCAAAATATTTCACATTTGCAATGATGCTTTTTTACATTATATTTCTATGTCAATGAATAATTATGTTAAATTCAAATGATTTGATCATCCTTTTGAATTAATATCCTTGAATATTTGACATAAAAGCATAGTTCTTTTTTGTCGAAATTGTTTATAATATTTGTTAGGATATTAATGTAAAAGGGTAATGATTATATTTAAATTGATTGCTAATTAAAAAAGCAGCTAAAAAAAGTGATTAAAACCGTAGCTAAAAAAAGGCGAATGCAAAAATAGAATAATTTGAGAAGGGTATGAGTGTAATGATTTTTGAAAAATAAATGTATAATAAGTTATACTAGCAAGAATGTCTACATGCAAAGAACTCATGGATGAAAAATAGAAGGCAGGCATCCTCACCATCCCCCGCTTCTTTTAGGTGCACCCATCTTTGTTTAGGGATATTTTTTTTTGTCCTCCCATCCATCCCTCTATATATCCATCCAACCCATCCAAACTCCAGAGAAGCTCTAACCTAACTCTCATCATGAAGGATGCAAAAGTTTTTGCGGCTGCCTCTCTTGTAAACTTAGTGTTTTGCAGATTCCCACAAGACTGCCTTGAATGAAGGCATGAGCACATTCATTTATGTGTTCTATAGACAGCTTATTACTACTCTCTTCATGGCACCAATTGCTTTGGCACTTGAAAGGTACTGCTCTCCTCTCTCTTAGATTTGTACCCCTTCATTATTTTTATTGTCCTCACTATCATGTTCTGCTATGTAGGAAGAAAGCCCCATCACTATCATTTATGGTCTGCTTCAAGGTTTTCATGCTTGCTTTAATTGAGTAAATTTTAAAATCAAATTTAGATCATTCTATACTATTCTGAGTTTACCCTCTATCTTATTTTAGTTATAACGTTCATACTCTTATTTACCCAATACATAAGATTTCTAATGCACTTTAACCCCTTTTTTTCTATATTGGTGAGTTCAGCCATGCAATATTCTTAAACGCGTAATCAATTGGTCTTCGTTACACAACAACCACAGCAGCAGCTGCAATGGAAAATTATGTTCCTATGATTACTTTCATTTTTGTTGTTCTATTTAGGTATAACCTACATATTATTGGAAAGCCTATCTTTTTTTCATGAATATTGTTAATAGTAATTTTAATCATGCATTAAATTATTTCATAACAGAATAGAGATTGTTAAGATAAAAAGTATTCGAGGTATTGCTAAAGTTTATGGACTAGCACTTTGCCTAGTCGGCATCCTGATATTAGCTTTTTATAAGGGACCCCAGTTGAAATCCTTCAACCATCACCACCTTTTTGGATATGGAATTAGCCAAACCAATGGAGCTCACTCTCATTCTACAAAAGATGGGCCTTGGGGACACTCTCGTAACCATTTCTACTACAGCCTTATCTCTATGGATGGTCCTGTAGGTATGCTTCTTAGATAAAGATGATATAATTTGCAAATAGGACTCCATGTAGTTTCCCAAATGATCTAACATTTTATCTCCTATTCTCAAGAAAGAATGTTTTAACTTCCACCAGGATATGTCTGGAAGTATCTTGCCAAGCTTCTATTCACAACTCTTCAGTGTTTATGGAGCACCATTCAGTCATTCTTCATAGCTCTAGCATTTGTGAGGGACTTTCTCGATGGAAGTTGGAGCTAGACATGAGTCTCATCTCAGTGACCATTTAAGTAATTTTTAAATTTTTTTTTTTTTTGCATTCTTTGCTCCATCAGACCCATCTTTTTCTAAGAGATAAAAGTGAAGAAATGCCAAACATTACAATGACCACCCAAAACTTTCTAAATAATAAAATTAGTGAAAGAAAAAGGTTAAATTTAGTGAAAAGAAGAATTTCTTCAAGGAAAATGGAACTATGTGTTGAGAAATTATTGAAACATAATTGCCCCAACTCTATTGATTTTGATGATTTCCAAAAGCCATGAATATATTAATAAAACAATGAATTATTTATCAAATATGAGTTTATTTAAAATGAAAAATATGAACTATCAATGTTAATTAATGAGTTTCTTGAATCAATTGTTTATATGAGTTATACTTGAGATTTCATGCTTGAATTTCAAAAAGAATTTTATACACTCTTTGAAATCAATGAACTTAATGGAAATGTCTTGAATTGATGATCAAATCAATTTATTCAAGTCATATTTATATTTAAATTTATTGGGATGAGTTTTAAAGCAAATCAGAACATTTTTCTGATTTTTGTATCAGTCCCGAGCCGACTCAAGGGTTTCCGAGTCGACTCCCCAAGAGTCCGAGTCTTGAGTTTTCAAGAGTCGACCCCTGAACCTTCTCGAGCCGACTCATGACTGTGCGAGCCGACTCGACTCAGACGGCAGAAAGACTCATTTTTGAGTGCACTTCTCGAGTCGACTCCCCGCAGTTCTCGAGTCGACCCCTGAAAGTTGGTGTTTCTGGATTCGAGTGTTCGAGCCGACTCGCACAGTGCTCGAGCCGACTCCCGAATCTGGGCGATTTTTTTTGGATGACACATCAGCTCCAACGGTAATATTTTTGAATAACGGCTATTTTTCTTGTTTCTAACGGCTATATTTTGCAGAATCTATAAATAGAGGAGCCTTTTCAAATCAGAGAAAAGAATATCTTTGAAAAGAGGGAAAAACAGAGCTTTATTGGAAAAATCTTTAGTTCAAAAAGAGTGATTCAAAAGGAGTGAAATCCAAGAGAAGATTCGTCACTCCAGATCATCAATCCACAAGAGTCAAAAGAATCCAAAGCTTTCAAAGATCAAATCGAAGGATCTTCCACATTCAAAAAAGGAGAAAAAGCTTCATCCAACTCCAAAGACGGTCAAGAATCTTGCTGAGGCCTGATTCAACACTTCAAGAGGAGTTAAAGAGGAGAAGGAAGAAAGCCAAGCCAAACCATCTCAATCTTATCAGGCTTTTCTAACCCTTTTTTACTTTATTTGTATATCTGCTCAAGGGGAGCTTTTATTTTAAACTCTTTATTTTTTGTTTGCTGATTCAATCAGTGGATTGAATCAGTGGAGGTTATTATACCTCGTTGCAAGCCGGAGTGCTTGTGTTGGGTTAGTTGTGAGCCCGTGAAAAACAACGTGTAGGGTTTTGTGCTGGTGAGCCCGTGTAAAACCGGCTGGGTTCGTTGTGATCCCGGGAAAACAACAAGTTTGAGTTGTGAACTTGTAAAACAACTCGGCTGTAATCTAGAGAGATTATAGTGTGGACCCAAGTGAATCTTGGGAGTGGACGTAGGTGTTGGTTGCACCGAACCACTATAAAATTATCTTGTGTTTGCCGTGCTAATTTTCTCTTCTCTATCTCTCTTTATTATTTGCTTGTGCTTTGCTTATTAGTTATCTCACTTGCACATCTTGCTAACTAATCAACTAAAGTTAAAAAGTCTTAAATTTTTAAGAACCCAATTCACCCCCCCCTCTTGGGTTGCCATCTGGGCCAACAATTGGTATCAGAGCATAGTGCTCATTTAGAGTTTGATCTCACGATCAAGAGCTAAAGGTCATTATGGCAACACAAAGTGGTTCAGTTTTGCTGAAGGTCATTCTACGAATAGACCTCCTTTTTAATGGCTCAAACTATTCTTATTGGAAAGCTAGAATGAGGATATTCATTCAAGCTTCTGATTATGAGCTTTGGGGTGTTATAATTAAATGGACCTAGTACACCCACACATTGATGGCACTATTGTTCCAAAGCCCGAAAGGGATTGGAATGATAATGATAGGAGAATGGCTCAACTTAATGCCAAAGCCATTAATATCTTATATTGTTCCTTAGATTCAAATGAATTCAACCGCATCTCTACTTGTAATTCCGCTAAAGAAATATGGGATAGGTTGGAAATTACACATGAAGGAACAAACCAAGTAAAAGAATCAAAGATAAATATTTTGGTTCATAAATATGAATTGTTCACAATGGAACAAACTGAAACCATCACATGCATGTTCACTAGATTCACCGATATTGTGAATGGTTTGAAAAGTCTTAGGAAAAGTTTATACTAATGCTGATCTTGTTCGCAAAATACTCAGGTCATTGCCAAGATCGTGGGAAGCAAAAGTCACAGCAATCCAAGAAGCCAAAGACCTCAATGCACTACCCTTAGAGGAGCTTCTAGGATCTCTCATGACCCACGAATTGACAATGAGGCAGCATGTTGAGGAGGAAACAAAAAGAAGAAAACATTGCCCTCAAAGGCTGCAGAAATGGAAGAGAGCAGCAGTGAAATAGTGATGAAGATGATGATGAAACTGCTCTCTTGGCCAAGAAATTCAGAAAGTTTATGAGAAAAAGGCCTTCCAAAAAAGAAATTTGGAGCAAAATGGAAGGAGAAAAGGAAAGAAAAAGGACAAGGAGAAAGACAAAGAGAAAGAGCCCTTATATGTTATGAGTGTAAAAAACCAGGGCACTTTCGATATGATTGTCCTTTTGAAAAAGGCCTACAAGAAAAAGAAGAAAGCATACATGGCAACATGGTCTGATGAATCTTCCTCGTCGGAAGAAGAAGAACAAAAGGAAGTTGCCAATATTTGCTTCATGGCCAACGACGACGACAACAATGAGGTAAGTTCTGAAAACTCAAATGATGAATTTACATTTGATGAAATGTTTGAGCTTTCAATGAACTTATGATTGATTTTAAATTTTGAAAAAGAAAGTATAAATTTTGAAAAATGAAAATTAGTTTAGCTAAAAGTAAAAATGAATTAGCTTTAGAAGTTAAGAACTTAACTAATGAAAAAGAAGAACTTAGGAAAGAAAGAGATAATCTTAATCAAGAAAAGATTTATTAAAATCTGAAACTAAAAACTCAACTAAAGATTTAAAAGATCAATAGAAACTTTAGCTTTAGATAAAGAACAGCAAGCTAAAGAAATTGACTCTCTTAAGAAAGATGTTAAAAAATATAAAGACATTGTTGAGAAATTCACTTTAAGTTCAACTAAACTTAAACATGATTCTAGATAGTCAAAAAGCTGTTTTGACAAAGCTGGGCTAGGATATAACACATAAGAAAACAGAAATCACTAAAGAATATTTTTGTAAAAGCCAACCAAAGTAATATAACTTGTTTTAAATGTAATGAAAAAGGTCACAAATCCTTTGAATGCAAAACATTAATAACAACAACAAGTTAAATATTAAAGCTAAGAAAATATGGGTTCCGAAAGGAACAATTTTTTGCTACTAACCATGAAGGACCCAAGAAAGCTTGGGTACCTAAACATAAAGTTTGATGATATTGCAGGAATGTCTTGTAGCCAAAAGATCAAAGAAAAAGTGGTATCTTGATAGCGGCTGCTCAAGACATATGACGGGTGACAAAGAGGAATTCATCACCCTAGAAGAAAAGAAAGGTGGAGTTGTGACATTTGGCGATAACGGTAAAGGTCAAATTTGGGCCTTGGTAAAGTTCGCATAACTCCATCTATAGTTATTGATAATGTACTTTATGTTAATGGTTTGAAGCATAATCTAATTAGCATAAGTCAATTATGTGATAAAAACTTTAATGTTTCATTTAAATCTTCTTTATGCACTGTAACTAATTCTATTGATGATAGCATTGTTTTTACTGGTTATAGATTTGGCAATATATACTTAGTTGACTTAGACAAAACTTCTAAGAGTAGTCATTGCCTAATTGCTGATAATGCTAACATTAATGATATTAGTTGGTTGTGGCATCGTAGATTAGGTCATGCAAGCACACACCTTATTTCAAAACTAATTAAAATGGATTTAGTTAAAGGTTTACCTAAATTAGATTTTGAAAATAATAAAATCTGTGATGCATGTCAATTTGGAAAACAAACTAGAAGTTCATTTAAATCTAAAAACATTGTTTCAACTTCTAGGGGACTAGAGCTACTTCACATGGATCTTTTCGGACCAACTAGAACCACAAGTCTAGGAGGAAAGAAATATGGTCTAGTGATTGTAGATGATTATTCTAGATATACTTGGGTAATGTTTTTAGCTCACAAAGATGAGACTTTCTCGATGTTCCTGAAATTCTTCAAGAAAGTCACAAATGAGAAAAACACTACTATAGTATCTCTAAGAAGTGATCATGGAACAGAATTTGAAAATCACTTATTTGAAAATTTCTGCACTGAAAATGGAATTAATCATAATTTTTCAGCCCCTAGGACTCCACAACAAACGGTGTAGTTGAAAGAAAAAATAGAACTTTAGAAGACATGGCCCGTACCATGCTATGTGAAAGCAACTTACCAAAGTATTTTTGGGCGGAAGCAATTAACACAGCATGTTACATCTTAAACAGAGCTTTAATAAGACCAATATTAAAGAAAACACCTTATGAATTATGGAATGAAAGAAAACCAAATATAAAATACTTTCATGCATTTGGATGTAAATGTTTCATTCATAATAATGGTAAAAACAACTTAGGAAAATTTGATGCTAAATCTGATGAAGGAATTTTTCTAGGTTATTCAACAACTAGTAAGGCATATAGAATCTTTAACAAGAAAACCTTAGTAGTTGAAGAATCCATTCATGTAGTTTTTGATGAATCTTTAGCAACTGGATCTGAAAAGATTGATGATGAGGAAGATACAAACATAATTGAAAAAGATCTTGAAAAACTTAATATTGAAGTATCTTCTGATCATGAACAAGAGGCTAAAGATGATGATTCACATAAGGACGATGATGTTAATAATGATCATAATGATGTAGATCTTCCAAGAGACTGGAGATATGCTCATAGTCATCCTAAGGAATTGATTATAGGCGATCCATCTCAAGGAATAAGGACTAGATCATACATGAGAAATATTAGTAATCATCTTGCATTTGTATCACAAATAGAACCTAAAACTATAGAAGAAGCTGAAAAAGATAATAATTGGATGTTAGCTATGCAAGAAGAACTAAATCAATTTACTAGAAATAATGTTTGGACTTTAGTTGAAAGACCTAAAAACCATTCAGTAATAGGATCTAAATGGGTTTTTAGAAATAAATTAGATGAAAATGGCATAGTAATTAGAAACAAAGCTAGATTGGTTGCTAAAGGATATAATCAAGAAGAAGGTATTGATTTTGATGAAACCTTTGCACCTGTAGCTAGACTAGAAGCCATTAGACTTTTACTTGCATTTGCATGTCATATGAATTAACTATTTCAAATGGATGTAAAAAGCGCATTTTTAAATGGATTTATTAATGAAGAAGTTATGTAGAACAACCACCAGGTTTTGAAGATCACGAGTTTTCAAATCACGTTTTTAAATTGCACAAAGCTTTATATGGTTTGAAACAAGCACCTAGAGCTTGGTATGATAGGTTAAGTAAATTCTTAATAGAAAATGATTTTACAAGAGGAAATGTTGATAAAACCTTGTTTTTGAAAAGAAAAAGTAAAGATTTACTTGTAGTACAAATATACGTAGATGACATTATTTTTGGTGCTACTAACGAATCTCTTTGTCAAGAATTTGCAAAGTTAATGCAGGGAGAATTCGAGATGAGCATGATGGGAGAACTCAACTTCTTCCTTGGACTCCAGATCAAACAATGCAAGGAGGGAATCTTTATCAACCAAACCAAGTACACAAGAGAACTACTCAAAAAGTTTGGTATGGAAACAATGAAACCCCTTGGAACACCAATGAGTCCTTCATGCAAGCTAGACAAAGATGAAGAAGGTAAGAAGGTTGATCAAAAGTATTATCGAGGTATTATCGGATCCCTTCTCTATTTAACAGCAAGTAGACCAGATATAATGTTTGCAGTATGTTTGTGTGCTAGATTTCAAGCTGAACCTAAAGAATCACATTTAATAGCTGTTAAAAGAATATTAAGATACTAAATGGAACAAAAATGTAGGTTTATGGTATTCTAGAGACTCCACATTAAACCTAATTGCATATTCAGATTCTGATTATGCCGGATGTAAAATTGATAGAAAAAGCACAAGTGGTGCATGCCATTTCTTAGGAAGTAACTTAATCACATGGTTTAGCAAAAAGCAAAATTCAGTTGCATTATCAACTACTGAAGCTGAATATGTAGCAGCTGGAAGTTGCTGTGCGCAAATCCTATGGATTAAGCGACAACTTGAAGACTATGGTATCACACTTGATAAGACACCCATAAATGTGATAATACTAGCGCAATCAATTTAACTAAAAATCCAATTCAACACTCAAGAACAAAACACATAGAAATTAGATATCATTTTATAAGGGAACATGTAGCTAATGATGAAATTTGTTTAGATTATGTAAACACTGAAGAACAATTAGCTGACATCTTACAAAACCCCTAAGTGAAGAAAGATTTTGAATATCTTAGAGGAGAATTAGGAATTTGTAATCCTTTTGAATAAATTTTGAAACCTTAAGGAAATATATCTAGAATTCTTTCAATTCCTCAAAATCTTAAGGAAATTTTATCTAGAACTCATATCAATTGATTATCAAAATCCATGATTTTTAATCATACTCAAAGATCAAATCCGGAATCATTTCAAACTCTGAAAAATTTTCAATTTTTTCTCTGAAATGGTCTCCGGAGCCGACTCGAGAGTATCGGAGTCGACTCGAGTTTCTCTGAAACTCAGGAGTCGACCCCTGGTCTGAGCGAGTCGACTCGAGATCGAGAGCTCTGTGACTTAGGCGAGCCGACTCGAGGTTTGCGCGAGTCGACTCGACGTGGTCCCAAATCGCTTTTAGGGCACGAGTCGACCCACGTCATTCTAATCATTCCAAATCCAAAACCCTCCAAAACCCTTCAAACCTTCCAAAATCTTCCAAAATCCTTAAACAATCATTCCAGATCAATGGCCCCCAAAACCCGTGGAGCTAGTAGTAGCGTGCCGGGATGAAAAGGAAGAAGACCGTGCGTCGACCCGTCCGCGAGCCGACTCCGGATCTTCGCCTGCTTCCTCTTCGGATGATGCCTGCTCCTACTGCCACTACTCCTCAGGTAGACCCTTGCAGTAGAGTCATTACCACAGGAAGGAAGTTTGATTTGATTTGTTTGAGAGAGAGGGATTCTTGTAGGGTCACAGTTAAGAAATGGGATTTGAGAAAATATGCTCCTTAGACTGTCCTACATACCCTGCATTGGTTAAAGAGTTTTATAAAAATTTGACTAGAGGAGACAATGGATTGGTCAGCACTGTTAGAGGAGTTGGTTTGAATGTCACTGCCATCATTCTTCTAGATTATTGGACTTACCCCTATCTGGACCTCCACTTTGCCCAGAGGATAGGTCTCCTGCCCTCACCAGATTATTGAATAGAAACTTTGAGGGATTTGAAGAAGTTTTTGCCAATCAGCTGCCACTGGACTTAAGATTGCTTCACAACATCTGCAGCAGGATTCTTTTCCCTAAGACAGGCCGGTTTGACTACTTTCTGAGAGGGATATTTTGTTATGGATGCTGTAGTTTCAGGCAAGCCAATCAACTTACCCATCATGATTTTATGGTATATAGCTGATTGTGGAAGTAAGAGGAAATCTGTCTTCCCTATGGCATGATCTTGACTCAGTTATTCAGAAGCCAAGGAATTGAAATTAGTGATAGTGAGCCCAAGAAAAATTTGAGACATACTGACTACTATTCATTGGCCACTATTCACCGCATGGGCTTCAAGAAAGTTAATGGTAATTGGATAAGAAAAGGTCAAGAAGATGTTAGAGCTGAGGAGGACAGAGTTGAAGACATTGGAGCTGAGGTCGAGGCTGGACCTTCTGTTGCTGGACCGTCTGAGGCAGGACCTAGCATGCATTATTCTCCTCCACCTCAGCTTCATCTACTTCTGTGAGATTTTCAGATGAGCAGTTATGTCAACTTAGATCTATGTTTGCAGAATTTGATAATCAAAGAAAAGATGAAATTGGTCAATTAAGAGAAGATATTAGAGAATTAAAGGANGCTTCATCTACTTCTGTGAGATTTTCAGATGAGCAGTTATGTCAACTTAGATCTATGTTTGCTGAGTTTGATAATCAAAGGAAAGATGAAATTGGTCAATTAAGAGAAGACATTAGAGAATTAAAGGAAGATATCATTTCAAGACTTGACTTATTTTCATTCTCTATTGGTACTCATGTGGATTCACTCAATGCTGAGCTTAAGAATATCTTTGAAAGACTTCAAGGGATAGCCGATGGATCCAATGTGTATCTTGATAGAACCAATCAGTTAAGAAGAGATATTGATGCAGCAGTTGATCAAATTCAAGTAACCATGAATGACTTTAACAAATCTCAAAAGGATGATATCATGGAGATGATTGGACACTTAAAGAGTTTAATTTTCAAGCGTGTCAAATGAATTTGATACTTATCTTAGTTTGTATCTCTAGATTTCCTTCCTAGATTGTATCTAGGAAATTTTGCTTTAATATGAATGTATTTGAACTTTGATGAATCTAAGTTGGTTTAAATTTGATTCCATGAGCTTGTATTACATTTTGATGTAATTTGACGTACTCTTGAAGTAATGAGAAAAGTTATGTTCATCTCAATTATGAGTACACTTAAATATCTTTGAATGCTTATGTTTAATTTGATATAATATCTCAATACTCAATTGATAACTTAAATGCTGAATGAATTCGAATGAGTTTAATCAATTGATGCTCTGATGCATCTCAACCTTTTTGTTGATTACAAAAAAGGGGGAGAGATTTATATGAATTAATCGTATATTGCATCATCTTTTTAATTGCCCTAATTAAATAAGGGGGAGAGAATTAAATAAGAAAAAGGGGCTTAAGTTTTAAATTTTGAAAAATTTTGATTTATAAATTAAGGTTCATAGGGGGAGCTACCTCATTGAGGGGGAGCCTTTCCATGAACACAAAAGTTGATTTTGGAATCACAAATTTTTCAATTTTATAATGCATATACTCAATGTTTTTGTCATCATCAAAAAGGGGGAGATTGTTGAGAAATTATTGAAACATAATTGCCCCAACTTTATTGATTTTGATGATTTCCAAAAGCCATGAGTATCTTAAAGAAAACAATGTGTTTATTTATCAAAAACCTTGAGCTTATTCAAATTGAAAGGAATGAACTTCAATGGTTTATTCAATGAGTTTTGAATCTATTAGAAAAAGAAGTTTCAAGTTCTATTAAAAGATTTAAAAGGAATTTTTACATTATATTTCAATCGATGAATTCTTGAAACATGTCTTGAATCCATGATAAACGTCATATTTAATGTATTCAAGTCAAATTTATTTTAAATTTAATTGGGACAAGTTTTAAAGTCAATCAGAACATTTTTCTGATTTTTGTATCGGTCCCGAGCCGACTCAAGGGTTTCCGAGTCGACTCCCCAATTGCCTGAGTTTCTCGAGTCGACCCTTGGTTTTCAAGAGTCGACCCCTGAATTCTTGCGAGCCGACTCCTGTCTGTGCGAGCCGACTCCGCTCAAACAACAGAACCCATTTTTGAGCACTTCTCGAGTCGACTCCCCATTTTCCTCGAGTCGACTCCCGACTTTCAGGAGCCGACACTTATGTTTTCGCGAGTCGACCCTTCAATGTTAAAATGTTTCTATTTTGGTAATCGACCTCGAGCCGACTCCCTCAGAGCTCGAGTCGACTCCGCGAATTCTGGGCGCGATTTTTAACGATGACACATCAGCCCCAACGGTAAGATTTTTGAATAACGGCTATTTTTCCTGTCTCTAACGGATATATTTTTGCAGATTCTATAAATAGAGGAGTTCTTTTCAAATCAAAACAACCAGAGAAAATCAAAAAGAGAGAAAAGAATATCATTTGAAAAGAGGGAAAAACAGAGCATATTGGAAAAATCATTTAGCTCAAAGAAGAGTGTTTCAAAAGGAGTGAAATCCAAGTGAAAGATTCGTCTACTCCTTCTCATCATTCCACAAAGCCAGAAGAAAATCCAAGTGCATTTCAAAGGTCAAATCGGCGGATTTTCAAAAGAGGAAAAAGCTTCATCTCAACTCCAAAGTCTTCAACGGTCAAGAATCTAGCTGAGGCGTGATTCAACACTTCTAGAGGAGTTGAAGAGAAGAAGGAAGAAAGCCCAAGCATCTACCATCTGCAATACAATCAGGCTTTTCTAACCTTTTAATATTTTGTACTTCATTTGTATATTTGCTCAAGGGGAGCACTTTATTGTTCAAACACTATCATTATTATTTGTTTGCTGATTCAATCAGTGGATTGAATTAGTGGAGGTTGGTATACCTCGTTGCAAGCCGGAGTGCTTGTGTTGGGTTAGTTGTGAGCCCTAGAAAAACAACGTGTAGGGTTTTGTGCTGGTAAGCCCGAGTTAAAACCAGCTGGGTTCGTTGTGCACCCGGTAAAACAACAAGTTTGAGTTGTGAGCTTGGAAAACAACTCGGCTGTAATCTAGAGAGATTATAGTGTGGACCCAAGTGAATCTTGGGAGTGGACGTAGGTGCTGGTTGCGCCGAACCACTATAAAATTATCTTGTGTTTGCCGTGCCTTATTTTCTCTATCTCTATCTCTCTTTATTTGCTTGTGTCATTGCTTATTAGTTAGCCTCTCACTTGCACATCTTGCTAACTAATCAATTAAAGTTAAAAAGTCTTAAATTTTTAAGAACCCAATTCACCCCCTCCTCTTAGGTTGCCATCTGGGCCAACACTGGGCCACTTTAGAGCGAAGGCAATTATTAGAGGGAAGAGATCCCATAGTCACCTGGCACGCCATGAAGGCTAAACTTAGGTCCAATTATGTCCCCATATCGTATGAACAGAGCCTATTGGACTAGTGACAGGGATTAATTCAGGATAGTAAAACTGTGAATGAATACATTACTACATTCCAAGAGTATACCATGAGGTGCAATATCGTTCAGTCTGAGGAAAGCACCCTATCCAAGTTTAGGTATGGCCTGAGAGTAGATATTCAAAGAGAACTCTACCTAAGAAGGATACACGATTTAGAAGAAGCTTACCAAGTTGCTAGGGATTATGAACATTTTCAGAGAGGGCCACCCTATCGTAGATCAGAGGCTACCAAGAGCCCTAGCCCATATCCAGGATCTAGCCAGGCCTATCCTAGTCGTCCCAGACCTACCCAATACTTAGACCCTCATCAGACTTTTTTGACTCAACCCAACACTAGCCGACCCAATACAAGCCGAACTGAGTTGAGTTGACCACGGAATAGTACCCCTATACCCTAGAGAGAGGATAAGGGAAAATCTGTAGAGGTCCAAAGAAATTCCAACCCCCAGATCAAATGCTTTAGATGCAACAAACCAGGACATATGATCAGTCAGTGCCCAGTCAGATCCCTTCATATAGATGAGTTACCTGAGACTAAATCTGAGTCCCTAGTTGAGCCTGATGGAGAGGTCTATGAGGCTGATACCCATATGATATATGAGTACGATGGAGAGAAGGAAATATTTGACTCTGAAGACCTACTAGGAGTGGTTAGATGTATCTTGACCCAGACTCAAACTAAGGACCAGGAAGATTGGCATAGGACTAACATCCTACAGACTTTTGTTAAGATAGGGGATAAGGTGCTCAAAATCATAGTGGATAGCGGGAGTTGTGTCAATGCCGTCTCTATCAATACAGTTAAGTCATTAGGATTGACCACAGTTCTCCATCCTAGTCCCTATAAGGTCTCGTGAGTAGATTCCACCTCTATCCCAATCAAGTCCAGATGCCAAATACTAATCAAATTGCAAATTATGAGGAAAAGGTCTGGTGCGATGTAATTCCTATGGGTGTTAGTAGTATTATATTAGGTCGACCTTGGCTTTACGATCACGATGCCACCTTGTTTGGTCGATCCAACATCTGCTCTTTTAAACACAATGGGAACAAGTATGTGATACATCCAACTCCACCTAGGGACCCAATCAAGAAAGGATCTAGCAACGTTAAGGATAGCAAGCCAAGAGTTAATCTGATTAAAGCTAAGGAATTAGAAAAGGACATCACTGAGGGTAATCCTATTTGGATTTTAACCACTAAAGAGATCTATGAATCAGTCCAAAAGGAACAACCCCCAGAAGTAATTGAGATCCTAGAGGAGTTTAAGGATGTCTTCCCTGAAGAATTGCTTGATCAGTTACCATCCCTGAGAAACATCCAAAAAGCCATTGGCCTGATCCCAGGATCCACCCTCCCAAACCTTCCCCATTATAGGATGAACCCCACTGAGCATCAAGAACTACAAAAACAAGTGGGAGAATTACTTAGGAAAGGTTTTATTAGGGAGATCTTAAGTCCTTGTGCAGTTCCTGCACTATTAACCCCTAAGAAGGATGGTACATGGAGAATGTGCATGGACAGTAGGGCCATCAACAAAATCACTATCAAGTATAGGTTCCCTATCCCCAGACTAGATGACATATTGGACATGATGGCGAGTGCCACTATCTTTTCCAAAATAGACCTTAAGAGTGGCTACCATCAGGTTAGAATTAGACCAAGGGATGAGTGGAAGACTGCATTTAAGACTAAAGATGATCTATTTGAGTGGGTCGTGATACCTTTTGGGTTGTCAAACACACCTAGCACATTCATGAGAATCATAACCCAGGTCCTGAAAGAGTACACAAAAAAATTCTTAGTGGTCTATTTTGATGATATATTAATTTATAGCAAGACCAAAGAGGACCATCTTAACCATCTCAGATTAATCTGTCAGACCCTTAGAGAGATCGATAGCCTATATGCAAACCTTAAGAAGTATGATTTCATGACGCATAGGGTTATCTTTCTAGGTTTTGTGGTAACCCTAGAAGGTGTTTCAGCGGATCTTGAAAAGGTTAGGTCGGTCGTAGAGTGGCCGGTACCCATGAACGTCCACGATGTCTGCAGCTTCCATGGCCTAGCAACCTTTTACAGGAGATTCATTAGGGGATTCAGCACCATCGTCGCACCCATCACTGATTGTATTAGGAAGGGTAATTTTGAGTGGACTAAGTCAGCTAATAAGGCCTTCATAAAGCTTAAGGATAGGATGACTCATGCACCCATACTTAGACTTTCAGACTTTTCTAAGGTGTTTGAGGTTGCATGCGACACATCGGGAGTAGTCATAGGTGGAGTGTTAAGCCAAGAAAATCACCCCATAGCTTTCTTTAGTGAAAAACTAAATGAAGCTAAACTTAGATATTCCACCTATGATAAGGAATTCTATGCGGTAGTACAAGCCCTTAAGTATTGGAGACATTACTTACAACCACAGGAGTTTGTCTTATTTTCTGATCATGAGGTACTTCGATTTTTGAACTCCCAAAAAAGCTAAATTCTAGGCACAACAAATGGGTTGAATACATTCAGGCATACACTTTTGTCCTGAAACACCGTGCCGGTATAGAAAATAAGGTAGAAAACACCCTAAGCCGTAAGTCTTTGTTGTTGAGTACTGTTAGCACCGAAGTTATAGGATTCGATCGGATAAAAGATGAGTATGAGACCTATCATGACTTTGGTGAAATTTATAAGATCCTTCAGCTAGGGCCATCCAGTACCAATGGAGATTATACCATCCAGGATGGTTACCTTTTTAGGGGCAATAGACTTTGTATCCTTAGGACATCACTTAGAGAATTCCTAGTCTGGGAAACGCATGCTGGGGGATTAGCTGGTCATTTTGGAAGACATAAGACTATTCTAGCGATAGAGGACCAATTTTACTGGCCAGGATTAAAAAGGCTCGTTGCCCTGATAATAGTGATAGAGATATAGACTAAAAGATATGCTTTATGTCTTTACATTTTTAATGAGAATTCATTTTGAGCAATGTGTGCCATTTACTATATATATGTGCATGTGTCTAGTATTTCCAAAGAGTATTTGATCTAGTGTGTAGAGTACGGCTTACACACAGAAGACTAGATCATCGGTTCTTTTGGAATACAAGTTTATTGTTCACAGTTTTAGATGGAATTGGACACACCATCAGTAGAACTGTAGCATAAATTTTTAGTAGGTCTGTCTTGACTACGGGGAATGGTTTATTCTAACTATTTGTGCTAGTACACTTTGTGTGTATTGAACAGGACCCAGTTGAGTTGATTATTTTATACTGACTTTATAAAATAATTTAAAACTCATGAATATTATGATTACTTATGCTCTTAATCTGAATTCTATTTCTAGACACGTGTATGTAGTGATTATTGCTTTGATTACACATAGAGTGAGATTCTATATGAGTCAATAATCTCAGTGGGTTGGGCAATAACATTATATATATGGTGAACATTAATAGTTGAAGGAATCCACATCCGGTTAATTTGGACTGATGATATTCCCTTGAGAAAGCTTATAAGTTTGATCGTATCAAATCTTGCAAGTGGATTTTGAATCCGATACGTCAAATAAGTTAAGTGGATAAGTCTCAAGGATAAGTATTTAAATTTAATTGGTGGATATCTGTAATCTTAACGTGGGGAGATAATAAGTATTTAATATTAAGGCTCGAAAATATAAATTCGAATATGATTAGGAGTATAATTATAATTCTTTAGTGAAATGAATTATAATTTACGTAATTAAATCCTAACCCGGGATAGGATTAGGAGATTTAATTACGTGGGAAGTCCTTTTCATATTTGCCTATTTGGTCCCTGTTGTAGCCCTATAAATACCCTCTCAATTGGTTGCTAAAAAAAATGCTTTTGAGAAAAAAGAAAAGCAAGAAACCCTAGGTCGGCCGAGAGAGATCCCACCATCTTGAGAGAGAAGAAGGTATTTTCGGGAATACGGCGGAAGGCTGAGAGGTTGAGGTCGAGCAATCAAATCAAGTGTTCCAGCGTTCAAGTCTGAAGGTATAATCTTATACTCATAGATTAGAACGGTAAAAGATTTTGTATTACTCATATACGCTATAGCCGTGATCTTGGGGGTATTCCGCGCTCCCCAACAAATAGCCCGATGTCGAACTTGTGCCGTTGCAAAATAGCAGAAGCAGAACACCGGTCTATATACTCGTTTGCCAGTGTCTGATCGTCCTTGGCAAGACCTCAGTATGAACTTCATTCTAGGATTACCTAAAACCCAGAAGAAGCACGACTCCATCTTTGTAGTGGTCGATAGGTTCTCTAAGATGGCTCATTTCATCCCTTGTTCGCAAACCTTTGACGCATCTAGGGTAGCCCAACTTTTCTTAGACAGCGTGGTCAAGCTCCATGGCCTACCTAAGACCATTGTTTCTGATAGGGACATTAGGTTCACCAGCTACTTTTAGAAAATGCTATGGCATCTGTTAGGGACCAAACTTAATTTTTCACAACCTTTCACCCCCAAACGGATGAGCAAACTAAAGTGGTGAACCATAGTCTAGGAAACCTTCTTAGGTGCCTTGTAGGCGAACACCTACGGACGTGGAATTTATTACTGCCTCGTGTAGAGTTTGCCTACAATAGCTCAGTGAACAGGTCCACGAGCAAGAGTCCATTTGAGATAGTCCATGGGTACAAGCCTAATCGCCCACTTGATCTAATTCCTTTACCCCTCCACACACGAGTCTCAGAGTCTGCACAAGCATTTGCACAGCATATCAAAGAATTACATAAGGACATTAGTCAGAAAATAAATCTAAGTAATGAAACATATGAAAGACTGGTTAACTTCTGAAGAAGAGCCAAAGAGTTCGGTGTATGTTGGCCCAGATGACAACCCAAGAGGGGGAGGTGAATTGGGTTCTTTAAAAAATTTAACCTTTTAAAAATTGTTTGCTTAAGATGAATGAAAGTAAATGCAATGCAAATAAAAAGCAATGAATAAGATAGAGATAGAGATAGAGACAATAAGCACGGCAAACACAAAGATTTTATAGTGGTTCGGTGTATCCAACACCTACGTCCACTCCCAAGATTCACTTGGGTCCACACTATAATCTTCCTGATTACAGCCGAGTTGTTTTACAAGCTCACAACTCAAACTTGTTGTTTTCCCGGGATCACAACGAACCCAGCTGGTTTTTCGGGCTCACCAGCACAAAACCCTAACACAAGCTATACCAAGCTTGTACCGAGGTAAGACTACCTCCACTAGTTCAATCCCCCAGATTGAACTAGACACAAACAAAAAGAATATGTTTTTCAAGTACACAGCTCCTCAATGAGCAAATAATCAAAATAAGAAAAAGTTTAGAAAAGCCTGATTTGTAGTTGGTTGGCTTTTGAGCTTTTCTTTTTTTCTTCTTCTCCTTTGGAAGTTGAATCAAGCCTCAGCTTCTTCACAGTTGTTGCAGTTGAGAAGATTGGAAAAAGAAATGAGCTTTTTCTTCAATTTGGAAATCCACCTTTGATTTGAATGCCTTGGATTCCTCTTTGAGCTTTTTGGAGTGGAAGGATTTGAGCTAGAACTTTTCTCTTGGATTCAGGCTCTTTCTCGGATTTTTGATTTGATTCTCTATTTTCTCTCTTTTTCTTCTTTTTTCCTCTTTTGAATATTCCCTTTTTATAGATTTTCTTCAACCATTTTTGGGAAAACTATCCGTTGGAGTGTACCTGAAACAAAAATATCCGTTAGAAATTGTAAAATAGAAATATTACCGTTAGAGCTGATCTGGCTTTGTCCAGTCTGGAGTCGGCTCCAACTTTTTGGGTCGGAGATCGACTAAAAAAGAAACGAGTTCTGAGGAGTCGGCTCCAGGTTTTCTGGTCGACTCCAAGCTCTGAAACTTTGAAATCTCTGATTTGTATTTGATTCAAAATTTATTTCTTAATTTCTTTAAATTGATCAAATAATTTAATCTGAAACACTTATAAATTCATTAGAATCAAATAAATATACTCAATTTTTTAATCATCAAAATCAATAAATTGGGTCAACAATCTCCCCCTTTTTGATGATGACAAAAACATTGAGTATATGCATATTCTTAAATTAAAAATTATCAAAAGTGTTAGAAAGCTCCCCCTGAATGAGGTAGCTCCCCCTATGAAAAATTATTTTCCTTAAGATTTCTTTATGCATTCAAATTAATTTGATTAATGTGTTAATGTTCTCCCCCTTTTGTTAATATACAACCTCTCTCCCCCTTTTTTGTAATCAACAAAAAGGTAAAGAGCATCAAAAGATAATTTTCATTGCATCAAAAGATAAGATTCATAAAAAAATACTCATTCATCAAAATATTTTCATTACATCAAAATAAACTTCATTACATCAAAATGTAAAACATTTCACAAAATAAAACATTCATTACATCAAAAGTTTTTCCTACAATTCTTGTTAAATGATCTACAATATTTTTCATTCCATCACATTGAATCTTAACATAGTCTTTAAGTCTTCATCAACAAAGTGCAAGCAGTTGAATTTTATCTTGAAGCTCAGCGTTGCATTGAATAAGTTTCCATCTCCACAGATGTCTTTAAGTTCTTCAAAGATATTCTTTAAATCACCACTTAAAGATTCTGCTTGAGAGTTGATTCAATCTGCAATCTGATCATCTGAATAAGTGATTCTTTTAATTCATAACTTCAAACTCTTCTGAGCAGCAAAGAACCATGAAGTCAGAATCCAGGAAGTGGAGGGGTGCAGGTGCAGGAGCAGGAATGGGACTCCAGGCAGAAGGATCTAACTGATGGTCCAGGAAGGTCTCGGCATCATCTCTCTCATCAACCTTTCCTTCCCACTTCCATTTTTTACAAAACCCATCCGATGAATGTAGCCAAACTATAATATCGGTGTGCCTCTTCTTTGGTTCATTCTCTGAATTACAATCCCTTGGCTTTGAAATAATAGTAAACCATGCCATAGGGTAATGATCTTCTCTTCCTCCAGTCTGCCATATAAAAATCATCATGCTAGGTTGATTGGTTTCCAGTTAACACATCCATAACAAAATGTCTCGCTCGAGACATACTCAAACCCCAGTCTTGGGAAAAAATTCTACTGCAAATGTTGTGTAGTAATCTAATTCCAAAGGTAATTGATTAGCAAGAACTCCTCAAACTCTCAACTTCCCTTCCTAACATTCTTGAAAGAGCCGCTGACCTATCACTGTGCATGTTGTAAACCATTGGGATCCAAAAGGTTTCCAAGTTTTGTAAGGTGAATCCTCTTATTTCTTACTGCTACTAAACCGCCATCTCCTCTAGAAATTCTTGTAAAATTCTTTTACTAAGGCTGGATAAGTGGGACATCTAAGAACAAATCTTTCCCACCCATTTCCTTTAATTGTCTACCAATTGAGAAACCCTCTCAAACAATCAAAATCAACCTTTCTCCCCATTGTGATAACCCTACCGGCTAAGATCTACCTGAGTGGAAGAGGTGTTGGGGGTCTGAAGTGGAGAATCCGCTTGGACGGCTCACGACGGGACGTCGCGGCCTTTTCCCTTCACCGGCGCTCCAAACTCCCTCCTTTTGGGTGCCATTGATCTTTGGAAAGTTTTATTTGAGGAATTGAGGTTGGGGAAGTTTGGAAGAATTTTGGAGGAGTTTGGAGGATTTGAGAATATGAAATGACGGGGTCGACTCTGCCCTAATAAATTTTTTCCCAGAGTCGACTCCCGCAAAGTCGGGTGTCGACTCCAAATCGAAACAGTCAGCGCTCGAACTGGAGTCGGCTCGAGTCGGCTTCACTCAAGGTGTCGACTGACAGTTTCAGAAAAAATTGAGATTCAAATCTGAAACTTTCAAAAAATCATAAAAATTTTAAAAAATCAATTGATCAAATGATGACTAGATAATTTCCTTAAAATTTAGAGATTTTCAAGAAATTTTAGAAATCTAGATTTCCTTAGGGTTTCAAAATTATTCAAAGGATCACAAATTCCTAATTCTCCTCTAAGATAACAAAATCTTTCTTCATTTAAAGGTTTAGTGAATATGTCAGCTAATTGTTCTTCTGTTTACATAATCTAAACAAATTTCATCATTAGCTACATGTTCCCTTATAAAATGATATCTAATTTCTATGTGTTTTGTTCTTGAGTGTTGAATTGGATTTTTAGTTAAGTTGATTGCGCTAGTGTTATCACATCTTATGGGTGTTTTATCAAGTGTGATACCATAGTCTTCAAGTTGTCGCTTAATCCATAGGATTTGCGCACAGCAACTTCCAGCTGCTACATATTCAGCTTCAGTAGTTGATAATGCAACTGAATTTTGCTTTTTGCTAAACCATGTGATTAAGTTACTTCCTAAGAATTGGCATGCACCACTTGTGCTTTTTCTATCTAATTTACATCCAGCATCAGAATCTGAATATGCAATTAGGTTTAATGTGGAGTCTCTAGAATACCATAAACCTACATTTTTAGTTCCATTTAGATATCTTAAAATTCTTTTAACAGCTATTAAATGTGATTCTTTAGGTTCAGATTGAAATCTAGCACATAAACATACTGAAAACATGATATCTGGTCTACTTGCTGTTAAATAAAGAAGGGATCCGATTATACCTCGATAATACTTTTGATCAACCTTTTTACCTTCTTCATCTTTGTCCAGCTTGCATGAAGGACTCATTGGAGTTCCGAGGGGTTTCATTGTTTCCATACCAAACTTTTTGAGTAGTTCTCTTGTGTATTTGGTTTGGTTGATAAAGATTCCCTCTTTGCTTTGTTTGATCTGGAGTCCAAGGAAGAAGTTGAGTTCTCCCATCATGCTCATCTCGAATTCTCCCTGCATCAACTTTGCAAATTCTTGACAAAGAATCGTTAGTAGCACCAAAAATAATGTCATCTACGTATATTTGTACTACAAGTAAATCTTTACCTTTTCTTTTCAAAAAAAGTTTTATCAACATTTCCTCTTGTAAAATCATTTTCTATTAAGAATTTACTTAACCTATCATACCAAGCTCTAGGTGCTTGTTTCAAACCATATAAAGCTTTGTGCAATTTAAAAACGTGATTTGAAAATTCGTGATCTTCAAAACCTGGTGGTTGTTCTACATAAACTTCTTCATTAATAAATCCATTTAAAAATGCGCTTTTTACATCCATTTGAAATAAGTTAATCATATGACATGCAAATGCAAGTAATAGCCTAATGGCTTCTAATCTAGCTACAGGTGCAAAGGTTTCATCAAAATCAATACCTTCTTCTTGATTATATCCTTTAGCAACCAATCTAGCTTTGTTTCTAATTACAATGCCATTTTCATCTAGTTTATTTCTAAAATCCATTTTGATCCTATTACTGAATGATTTTTAGGTCTTTCAACTAAGGTCCAAACATTATTTCTTGTAAATTGATTTAGTTCTTCTTGCATAGCTAACATCCAATTATTATCTTTTTCAGCTTCTTCTATAGTTTTAGGTTCAATTTGTGATACAAATGCAAGATGATTACTAATATTTCTCATATGATCTAGTCCTTATTCCTTGAGATGGATCACCTATAATCAATTCCTTAGGATGACTATAGCATATCTCCAGTCTCTTGGAAGATCTACATCATATGATCAATATTGACATCATCCTTATGTGAATCATCATCTTTAGCTCTTGTTCATGATCAGAAGATACTTCAATATTAAGTTTTTCAAGATCTTTTTCAATTATGTTTGTATCTTCCTCATCATCAATCTTTTCAGATCCAGTTGCTAAAGATTCATCAAAAACTACATGAATGGATTCTTCAACTACTAAGGTTTTCTTGTTAAAGATTCTATATGCCTTACTAGTTGTTGAATAACCTAAGAAAATTCCTTCATCAGATTTAGCATCAAATTTTCCTAAATTGTTTTTACCATTATTATGAATGAAACATTTACATCCAAATGCATGAAAGTATTTTATTTGGTTTTCTTTCATTCCATAATTCATAAGGTGTTTTCTTTAATATTGGTCTTATTAAAGCTCTATTTAAGATGTAACATGCTGTGTTAATTGCTTCCGCCCAAAATACTTTGGTAAGTTGCTTTCACATAGCATGGTACGGGCCATGTCTTCTAGTCCTATTTTTCTTTCAACTACACCATTTTGTTGTGGAGTCCTAGGGGCTGAAAAATTATGATTAATTCCATTTTCAGTGCAAAATTTTCAAATAAGTGATTTTCAAATTCTGTTCCATGATCACTTCTTAGAGATACTATAGTAGTGTTTTTCTCATTTGTGACTTTCTTGAAGAATTTCAGGAATATCGAGAAAGTCTCATCTTTGTGAGCTAAAAACATTACCCAAGTATATCTAGAATAATCATCTACAATCACTAGACCATATTTCTTTCCTCCTAGACTTGTGGTTCTAGTTGGTCCAAAAGGTCCATGTGAAGTAGCTCTAAGCCCTAGAAGTTGAAACAATGTTTTTAGATTTAAAAGAACTTCTAGTTTGTTTTCCAAATTGACATGCATCACATATTTTATTATTTTCAAAATCTATTTAGGTAATCCTTTAACTAAATCCATTTTAATTAGTTTTGAAATAAGGTGTGTGCTTGCATGACCTAATCTACGATGCCACAACCAACTAATTTCATTTATGTTAGCATTGTCAGCAATTAAGCAATGATCACTCAAAGATAATTTTTCTAAGTCAACAAGTAAACATTGCCATGTCTATAACCAGTAAATACAATGCTATCATCAATAGAATTAGTTACAGTGCATATAGAAGATTTAAATGAAACATTAAAATTTTTATCACATAATTGACTTATGCTAATTAGATTATGCTTCAAACCATTAACATAAAGTACATTATCAATAATATAGATGGAGTTATGCGAACTTTACCAAGGCCCATAATTTGACCTTTACCGTTGTCGCCAAACGTCACAACTCCACCTTTCTTTTCTTCAGGGTGATGAATTCATCTTTGTCACCCGTCATATGTCTTGAGCAGCCACTATCAAGGTACCACTTTTTCTTTGATCTTTTGGCTACAAGACATTCCTGCAATATCATCAACTTTATGCTTAGGTACCCAAGCTTTCTTGGGTCCTTCATGGTTAGCAGCAATAAAAATTGTTCCTTTCGGAACCCATATTTTCTTTCCTTTAATATTTAACTTTTGTTTAATTTTGCATTCAAAGGATTTGTGACCTTTTTACATTACAAAAATTATATTTTTTGCTTTTACAAAAATATTTTTAGAGATTTTTGTTTCTTAGTGTTATATCCTAAACCAGCTTTGTCAAAAACAGCTTTTTGACTATTAATCATGTTAAGTTTTTGAACTTAAGTGAATTTCTCAACAATATTTTTATATTTTTCAATTCTTTCTTTAGTTTATCATTTTCATTGGAAATTGATTCTTTTTCTTTTAGATTTTCATTTTCAGATTTAAGTTTAAGTTCATTATTAAGATTTTCTTTTTCTTTAATGAAAGTTAAATTTTCATTTTTCAAAAACTTATATTTCTTTTTCAAAATTTAAAATCAATCATAAGTTCATTGAAAGCCTCAAACATTTCATCAAATGCAAATCATCACTTTTCAGAACTTACCTCATTGTCGTCGTCGTTGGCCATAAACAAATATTGGCAACTTCCTTTTGCTCATCTTCTTCGAAGGAAGATTCATCATCACCATGTTGCCATAGCTTTCTTCTTTTTCTTGTAGGCCTTTTTCAGTAAAGGACAGTCATACTAAAGTGCCCTGGCTTTTTACACTCATAACATCAAGGGCTCTTTCTCTTTTCCTTGTCCTTTCTTTTCTTTTCTCCTTCAAATCTTGCTCCAAATTTCTTTTTGGAAGGGCCTTTTCTCATAAATCTTTTGAATTTTTTGGCCAAGAGAGAGCAGTTTCATCATCATCATCATTTTTCACTGCTGCTCTCTTCATTTCTGCAGTCTTGAGGGCAAGAGTTTTCTTCTTTTTCCTCCTCTCAACATGCTGCTTCATTGTTAACTCGTGGGTCATTAGGATCCTAGAAGCTCCTCTAAGGTAGTGCATTGAGGTCCTTTGCTTCTTGGATTGCAGTGACTTTTGCTTCCCACGATCTTGGTAGTGACCTAAGAATTTTACGCACAAGATCAGCATTAGAATAAATTCTACCAAGACTTTTCAAACCATTCACAATATCAGTAAATCTAGTGAACATGCATGTGATGGTTTCAGTTTGTTCCATGTAAATAATTCATATTTATGAACCAAATATTATTTTTGATTCTTTACTTGGTTTGTTCCTTCATGAGTAATTTCCAACCTATCCCAAATTTCCTTTGCGGAATTACAAGTTGAGATTCGGTTGAATTCATTTGATCTAAGGAACAATATAAATATTAATGGCTTTAGCATTTAGTTGTGCCATTCTCCTATCATTATCATTCCAATCCCTTTCGGGTTTAGGAACAATAGTGCCATCAATAAGGTGTGTGGGTGTACTAGGTCCATTAATTATAACACCCCAAAGCTCATAATCAGAAGCTTGAATGAATATCCTCATTCTAGCTTTCCAATAAGAATAGTTTGAGCCATTAAAAGTGGAGGTCTATTCGTAGAATGACCTTCAGCAAAACTTGACCAATTTGTGTTGCCATATGGATCTTTAGCCCTTGATCGTGAGATCAAATTCTAAATGAGCACTTGCTCTGATACCAATTGTTGGCCCAGATGGCAACCCAAGAGGGGGGGGGGTGAATTGGGTTCTTAAAAATTTAACCTTTTTAAAAATTGTTAGCAAGATGTGAAAGTAAATAATGCAATAAAAGCAAATAAAGAGAGATAGAGATAGAGAAAATAAGCACGGCAAACACAAAGATTTTATAGTGGTTCGGCGCAACCAGCACCTACGTCCACTCCCAAGATTCACTTGGGTCCACACTATAATCTCTCTAGATTACAGCCGAGTTGTTTTCCAAGCTCACAACTCAAACTTGTTGTTTTACCGGGTCACAACGAACCCAGCTGGTTTTTCGGGCTCACCAGCACTAACCCAACACAAGCACTCCGGCTTGTACGAGGTATACCAACCTCCACTAATTCAATCCACTGATTGAATCACAAACAAAAAAAATATAGTGTTTGAACAATAAGTGCTCCTCAATGAGCAAATATTCAAGAATAAAAAACAAGGTTTAGAAAAGCCTGATTTGAAGTTGTTGGCTTTGAGCTTTTTTCTTCTTTTCTTCTTTTCTTCTTCTCCTTTGGAATGTTGAATCAAGCCTCAGCTTTAGATTCTTCACAGTTTGCAGTTGAGAAGATTGAAAATGAAGAAACCTTTTTCTTCAATTTGGGAAATCCACCTTTGATTTCGCCTTGGATTTCTCTTTGAGCTTTTTGGAGTGGAAGGATTTGAGTTGAATGTTTTCTCTTGAGATTCAGGCTCATTTCTCGGATTTTTGATTTGATTTCTCTATTTTTTCCTCTTTTTCTTCTCTTTTTCCTCTCTTTTCAAATAGTTTTTCCCTTTTTATAGATTTTCTTCAATCCATTTTTGGGAGAAAACTATCCGTTGGAGTGTACCTGCAACAAAATATATCCGTTAGAAATTAGGTAAAATGAAATATTACCGTTAGAGCTGATCTGGCATTTTAAATTTCCGTCCCAGTCAGGTTGGAGTCGGCTCCAACTTTTCAGGTGTCGGCTCCAGATCGTTTTACTAAAAATAAAAATTTTTGAGTTCGTTGAGGAGTCGGCTCCAAGTTTTCTAGTGTCGACTCCAAGCTCTGAAACTTTGAAATCTCTTATTTGTATTTGATTCAAAATGCATTTCTTAATTCCTTTAAATTGATCAAATAAATTTAAGTCCTGAAACACTTATAAAATTCATTAGTAATCAAATAAATATACTCAATTCCTTTATTAATCATCAAAATCAATAAATGGATAAACAGTGTAGGAGATTATGTCATGGTTAGGCTTAGGCCTGAACGGTTCTCACCAAGTACCGTTAAGAAACTTCACGCTCGCAGAGCTGGTCCCTTTAAAATAATAGAGAATGTAGGACCCAATGTTGGAAAACAAGGTGGGCACACAAGATTGACAAAAATGAAGGATTCTTTCAATAAGAAAAATGGTACTCTTATATTAGAGGGAATACAACTTTTGGGTCTCTCTATATTTCAACATCATCATCTTCTTCTTCTACTACTTCTCTACATCATTTCATGGGCAAACACCTTCCATATTTACACATCTAGATGTCCTTTCATATGCCACTATTTAATACATGTATAGAAAAACTAAAAGACATTTGCAGAAAATTAAGAGTCAATTACAAAATACTAAGAGTCAATATTAAATTTATGAACTATCTTGTCTTTTTAAAATGACTCTTCCTTTCTCCCATGAAGACTTTGATCTTTTCAAGAGTGACTCTTCCTTTCTCCGATGAAGCCTTTGGTCTTTTCAAGAGTGACTCTTCCTTTCTCCATGAAGTCTTTGATCTTTCAAGAGTGACTCTTCCTTTCTCCATGAAGTCTTTGATTGTTTTCAAGAGTGCATTAAAACAAGTTTAATATTCCAACATTTCCTCCCGTAAACTTGTTTTTTCTTGGTGCCATGACTCCAAGCATCTTTCTCAGCTTTTGAAAATCTTCACCTTTGAGTGATTTTGTAAATATATCAGCAATTTGCTCATTTGATTTACAATACACAACCTTCACAATACCTTTCTTAACTTGATCACGAAGAAAATGAAATCTTGTGTCAATGTGTTTGCTTCTTCCATGTTGAACTGGATTCTTAGCTAGTTCAATAGCAGACTTATTATCAACATATATCTTCACAGGCTCCTTTTGTGAATGACTCAATTCTTTCAATAAGTTGCGCAACCATATGGCCTCACAAGCACATGATGCTGCTGCAACATACTCTGCCTCACATGTAGATAATGCAACAATGGATTGTTTCTTTGAGCTCCAAGAAAAAGCATTAGCACCAAAATAAAAGATATAACCAGAAGTGCTTTTTCATTCATCAAGATCTCCTCCCCAATCACTATCAGAAAAACCAATTAAATTTGCATCATTGGAATGAGTATAAAACATACCATGATCAAGAGTTCCTTTGAGGTATCTTAGAATCCTTTTTGCTGCCATCCAGTGTGACTCCTTTGGATGTTCCATATATCTACTAATCAAACCAACTCCATAGACAATATCAGGTCGGCTTATAGTAAGATAACGAAGACTTCCAACAAGGCTTTTGAAGAGATATGAGTTCACCTCCTTTCCTTCTCCTTCTTTACTAAGCTTGGCTCCATAAGCAACTGGGGTGTTTACTTCTTTGCAGCTCTCTATTTTGAATTTCTGTAGAATATTTCTAGCATAACTTTCTTGAGAAATGAAGATGCCATCTTCACTTTGCCTTACTTCAATGCCAAGAAAATAAGACATCAAGTCTCCTCCCGTCATTTCGAACTCCTTGCTCATGGTTGCTTTGAACCCATATATCATTTCCATGCAATTACCTGTCACAAGTAAGTCATCCACATATAGACATATAATTAAAATGTCATCTCCTTTTTTCTTTACATAAATAGCATGTTCATAGGAGCATTTGTTGAAACCACAATCTTGAAGATAGTGATCAATTCGAGCATTCTAAGCTCTCGGTGCTTGCTTTAATCCATACAAAGCTTTGTGTAACTTGTACACTTTATCTTCCATGCCTTTATGGATATAGCCCTCAGGTTGCTCAATATAGACTTCTTCTTCAAGGTAGCCATTGAGAAATGCCGACTTTACATCCATTTGATATATTTTCCACTTGTGATGAGATGCAATTGAGAAAATGAGCTTTATTGAATCAAAATGGGCTACAGGCACGAAAACTTCATCATAATCGAGCCCTTTCTTTTGCTTGTAGCCTTTGGCAACCAAACGAGCTTTGTATTTTTCTACCTTTCCATTAGCAGTGCGCTTCACTTTATACACCCATTTGACGCCTATCGCCTTTTGTCCTTTTGGAAGTGAAGTCAACTCCCAAGTATTATTCTTTTCTATGGCAAGAATCTCCTCCTTCATTGCTTTTCTCCATTCAACTTTCTGCATAGCTTCATCAAATGTTAGAGGTTCAATATCAGCAAATAAACAATATAAATCAACTTGTTCAACTTCTTCTATTTCATCATAAAGATCACTAATACTTCTAAACTTTCTTGTTGACTCTTCAGGGCTTATAGAACTTCTTGAGGAAGTCGGTGTAACTTGTGGTGATGAAGATGATCTTGCTGGTGACAAGATTGGTTGAGTAGCTTCCTCATTTGTATTCTCCTCAGCTTCATTATAAGGTGTTATATTTGATATGAGAATCTTTGCCATTCCAATCCCATACTCCATCTTCATTGAAAATCACATCCCGACTGATGATGACCTTTTTTGTCATTGGATTATACAATTTGTAGGCTTTGGATTGCTCACTATATCCTATGAAGATGCATTTTTGGCTTCGATCATCAAGCTTCTTCCTCTTCTCTTGTGGTACTTGGGCATAGGCAATACACCCAAAAATCTTCATATGGCTTACTCCTGGTTTATAGCCACTCCAAGTTTCTTCTGGTGTCATACCTTTGATGGCTTTTGTTGGGCTTCGGTTGATAAGATATGCTGCACATGCCACCCCTTCAGCCCAAAAATGCTCGGAAAGGTTCTTCTCTTTCAACATGCTTCTAGTCATATCAAGAATGGTCCGGTTCTTCCTCTCGGCCACTCCATTTTGTTGTGGAGAGTACGGAGCGGTGAATTGATATCGAACTCCTTCTTCATCACAAAAGCTTCTAAAAGCATTTGACATATATTCTCCGCCTCTATCGGATCTCAAAATCTGCACTTTATTGTTACTTTCTTTTTCAACCAAGGTTTTGAAATATTTAAACATAAAGAGTGCAGCCGACTTTTCTTTAAGAAAATAAACCCACAACTTTCTACTAAAGTCATCGACAAATGTTATAAAATATTTGTTACCACCACAAGATTCTGGAAGAGGTCCACATATATCAGTATGCACTAGTTGTAATGGTCTTGTTGCTTTCCAAGATTTTCTACTTTTGAAGGAGCTCTTGCATGCTTAGCTAGTGTGCACTTCTCACAAACTTCATTTGGATAATTTATATATGGAAGACCTTTCACCATTCCCTTATTAGATAGTAATTTCAAACTTCCAAAATTTAAATGTCCAAACCTGAGATGCCAAAGCCAAGAAGGGTCCTTGATATCCACTTGCAAGCAATTTTGTGCTTCTGTCTTTAAGATAAGAGGAAACATCCTGTTCTTCGCCATCTGGACACGAGTAATCAGCTTTCCATTCCAATCTTTTAGAGTTAGAGATAATCCTTCCATATGAATTGCATAACCCTTCTCTAACAGTTGGCCAATACTTAAAATATTACTCTTCAAACTTGGCACATAATAAACATTGGAAATGAAATCAGGTTTACCATTCTTTTGCCAAATCATGATTTTACCTCTTCCTTTGATAGGAGCTTTGGAGAGATCCCCAAACTTCACATCACAAAACTCCCCTTCTTGCAATTTCACAAATAGCTCTTTTCTTCCACACATATGGTTTGAGGCTCCTGAGTCAAGAAACCATATATTCTTCAAGTCTCCATCTTCTTGGCATGACAAAAGAAGAGTCGGTTCTCCTTCTTGGTTGTTGGATTCAATGTTGTGGCTTTGCTTATTGTTCCAACACTCATAGCTATAGTGTCCATATTTTTGACAATTATAGCATTGAACATTGGATCTTGATTGGTTACGACCTCCAATTGATCTTCTACCTCGTCCACATCCACCTCTTCTGCCACCTCTTTCATTGTTGAAATTTGAGCTTTGGCCTCCTCCATCATTATAGCTTCTTTGACCACGGCCATGGCTTCGACCACGACCACGGTAGTTGCTTCTGCCACCACGGCCACCACGATAGTTGTTGCCGTCATCTCTTTTGTTACTATATGCCAATTGAAGCCCTTGATCTTTCTCTTTTTGATCTTTTGCCTCCACCTTGGATTGAAGTATTTGCTCTGTATTATGTGCTTCATTTTTCTTTTGCATCTTTTGTTCATGAATTTGAAGTTTGCCCATCAACGCATTGATGGAGAGTGTATCAACATCATTAGCTTCTTCAATGGCGACAACAACATGCTCAAACCTCGGTGTTAAAGACCGAAGTATCTTCTCCACCACTCGAACATCTTCTACCTTCTCTCCATTTCTCTTCAATTGGTTTACAATAACCAATATCCGAGAGAAGTAGTCAAATATGTTTTCCGTCTCCTTCATGGTGGTGATTTCAAATTCTCCTCGCAATTGTTGAAGCCGGATTCGCTTCACCTTTTCTTCTCCTTTAAAGATAGTAGAGAGAGTATCCCATGCTTGATTTGCAGAGGTTGCTACAGCAATTCTTTCAAATGTCACCTCATCTAAAGCTTGATATAATTGGAACAAAGCTTTCTTGTCTCTTCTCCTTAAGCCCCTTAAAGTATCTTTTTGTGCTTGATTGTACCCTCTTTCTTGCTCTGCTGTAGGCTCGGTGTAGCCATCTTGAACAATTTCCCATAGATCTTGTGAGCCAAATAAGGACTTCATTTGGATACACCAATTCCCATAGTTCTCCTTAGTAAGCTTGGGAATTTGAATATGCACACCATCGTTGGCCATCTCCCTCAAGATTGATCCTCTCAAAAAAAAACAAGGCTCTGATACCACTTGTTGGAAAACAAGGTGGGCACACAAGATTGACAAAAATGGAGGATTCTTTCAATAAGAAAAATGATACTCTTATATTAGAGGGAATACAACTTTTGGGTCTCTCTCTATTTTCAATATCATCATCTTCTTCTTCTACTACTTCTCTACATCATTTCATGGGCAAACACCTTCCATATTTATACACATCTAGATGTCCTTTCATATGCCACTATTTAATACATGTATAGAAAACTAAAAGACATTTACAGAAAATTAAGAGTCAATTACAAAATACTAAGAGTCAATATTAAATTTATGAACTATCTTGTCTTTTTAAAATGACTCTTCCTTTCTCCCATGAAGACTTTGATCTTTTCAAGAGTGACTCTTCCTTTCTCCCATGAAGCCTTTGGTCTTTTCAAGAGTGACTCTTCCTTTCTCCCATGAAGTCTTTGATCTTTTCAAGAGTGACTCTTCCTTTCTCCCATGAAGTCTTTGATTGTTTTCAAGAGTGCATTAAAACAAGTTTAATATTCCAACACCCAATGCCTATGTGCTAGATCTGCCCTCGGACTGGGGCATTAGCTCTACCTTCAATATGTAGACCTAGTAGAATATAGGGAACCAACAGTGATTCCTAGTGAGTACTTTGGATCTAACCCTCCTTTCATGAGCGAACCTACCTAAGAGTGTCCACCACCAATTTTACCTGAGCGGAGAGTGGATCGAGCGTATCCTAGACGATCAAGCCATTATGATCCAGAACCACGGTTATCAACGCTACTGGTCCGATGGCAAGGTCGCTCCGAATCTGACGATTCATGGATTACTCGAGAGGACTTGCAATACCTCGACCCATACCTACTAGAGAGATACCAGAGCCAAAATGACCCATACTCGATGGGGTCGAGTTCTTTCCACCCCGAGAGAATTGGTGCAGGCACCAGGATCAAGCAGAGGATTCTTAACCCTCTGTGGATATCTAATTAGTTATGATTCAAGTCTTGAGTTAAAAAATAATTTTAGTTTATTTTGAGTCCCGTTCAGTTCATTTTATTCTAAATTGAGTCCTATCCAGTTTAATTTATTTTAATGTGAGTCCTGTAGTAAGTTCATCAGCTTACAAGAGGAGACATTAGTATTGGAGCAGAAGACAAGGCCATCACAGTCAGACAGAGTAGCTGCTAAATTCAAGTTGCTGCCATACCTACTTCAAGCAGCCCACATGCCACCTAGTAGAGCAAGCAACCTTTTCGATCTGGATGATCATTTTACTCATCTGGATGCCACAGATTTTATGCCGGATCCAGCTGCCGCTTATTGCATCTAGAAGATCACCTTCCTCATCTGGACGCTGCAGATTTCATGCCAAATTAAGCTGCCGCTGATTGCATCTCAATTATATCTAGAAGATCACCTGCCTTATCTGGACGCCACAGATTTCATGCCGAATCTAGCTGCCGCTGATTGCATCTAGAAGATCACCTTCCTCATCTAGACGCTGCAGATTTCATGCCAAATTTGATTATGCCACCTTTTTTTCTTTTCTCTCTTTCAATATCTGTATTTTCTTGGGCCCCAAGTCTCTTGCTTTATAAAAGAGACCCTCTTATATGAATGATGTATCTTTTATTATTAATCAATCAATCTAAGTTTTGAGTTATTGTGATTTTTGTTAATTGGTTCTCTGATGCTCTTGTTTCCCTCCTCCTGCGCGTGCCAACATCCCAAGTCTCCAGGAGAAACCCTGGCCGCCACCTTTGTCTTCCAATAGTGGACGCCCAAGAGCCCTTGGCCGAGCTTCCTTTTTCTCTACTCCTTCCTTGTCTCTTTGTCTCTATTCTAAATTTCTCTATTATTCTTTAACCCTTGTATGGTGATCTTGCAGATCCCTCAGTAGCCATGAATCCAGGATTCAAGGTGATCATCATCCAGGTCAGCGGATACTTGGCCGCAGATCTGTGGGCTCAAGGCTTGGTCATCTAGGGCGCATCCATGGGCAGAGCAACCCCTTCAACACTTTGACCTTCCCCTCTTGCCAGGTACACCCCTCTAATCTACTAGTAACTTTATTGTAGGAGAGCAAGCCCTACCGGGGCTTCTTAGCCTCGGCGAACCTTTTTCCTTATTTTTTAGGAACTGTTTCTCATGCAGATTTACTGTGAATTTTCCTGAATCCCTCTTAGGCTATTACTTTAGGAGAATAATTAACTACAATTATTAATTATTAAAAAAAATTACTTGCATGCGAATCGGTCCTACATCAAATAGGGTTAATCAAGGTCCATAAGACTGATGCAGAGACTTGTATAGGTACATCACTAATTCGGTATGATACGTGTTGGTATGCTATAATATGTACTTTATATCAAGATAGAGTACCCATTCTTTTTTCACTCTTGACTATAATACCACTTGGTACCGTGTAGTACAGGTAAGTATCGAATAGTTTAGTCCAGTTCGAATTTGTTTGGTTTATACCAAACCGGAACTCAATACCATACCATACCTTGGCAGTATGGTCGGTAGAAGTTGGTATATGTTAGTATGACAGACCTTGGAGTTAAATTTAACTGTGTTAGGGACCAAGTTATAACAGTTTCTGAAATGGATTTACTTTTTATGCTATGGTGTGTTGCTGTTAACAGATCCCTAACAACTTCCCAAGATGTCGAGACCTATGGTGTTTGTTTTTTCTGTTGTTGTTACTTATCATGACATCTCAGTTTGAGTGGAAGAAGCAAATTTTGAGTGAAGCTGAAAGCAAATCCAATCATTTCAAGAAGGAAGCAACATATGTTGGATAAGGAAGAACTTGTTAAAGAAAAGGTAAGTCTCCAGCCACATCAGTTGTGATGATTGTTTCTTGAGCTGCCTTTTATGCAGAGATATTGTCAAACACTCAACCCATCAAGAAACAAAAATTCTTTTGTCATTCGGCAGCATGAATATTAAGTTGCATTAGATTCTGAAATCTGCTTAAGCATACTAGTCCATTACAGTCACATCATATGGACCATGTTTTATCTTTCTTTACTTCTATATTTGGTTCAGTTCATTTATGAATTATTGAACTGTCATGTCTTACATTATTTTTGAGTTTTGGAGCACCATTTTGCTAACACTTTCAAGATGGCAGTAGATGCTAAAACTGCTCCCTTGGTGTTGTCATCATCTATATCTCTGCTAACTTATAAGAGATATGAGTTGAATAACAACTCAAGATATCTTTATCTCAAATGTCTTGTAGTGAATAGTCTTTTGGTTGCTACAATACATTGTCTTCAGCTTTGAAGTACTTCATGGTTTTGTTGATTGCTGTTTGCGAAGGATGGGCCTGTTTATGAGGGGTTGGTTCTTTCCTTCCACTTCAATTTCAAGCACCTATAATTAAGTCAACCATTAACATGTTATTGAACTATAATGTCAATATTTATCCTGAAGTCTAAGTTTCTGTTGTGAGTAAATACTAGGATGATGGGGGCTCAAAAGATCATAATCAAATCGGGGTGTAGTCTCTAATCAGCAGAAGCTTTTTCTTAGTTGTAGAGCATAGTTTCTTGTTATATTGCTCTTCCACTCATTCATCAGTGCCATACTTCTTGAGGCCGCCACTACCTCTGTTGCATGTGACTATATTGTCTCAAATGTTGTTCTGCAGCTTTACTTATGATTAATGGAACTTTAAAGCTTTGAACCTTGACTCAAGAATCGGGGTAAAATTGGAGGTCACACTATTTCCTTCATTGAATTATTTGGTTCAAAATGAGCTAAGTTAGTCCTACCGGGAGGATATGGTATTCTCTAACTAGGTAAGCAGAATATGGAAGCTGGTTGCTAGCTTTGGTTTTTCATTGTTAGCTTGGTTGCTGTTGTAGAGCTGGAAGCAAGGTAAGAGACCTAAGTGACTAACATCTATATGTTTTGATGTGTGTAAAATGCAGGGCCACTTATTGCCTCGGTTTAATTGGGTTTCCATGAATCAAATCATGCCATCATATGGACCTAATTAAATACCATATTATTAATCTCAATTAATCTAAGCCATCCATCACATGGATCAAGCCTAATTAATGGATTTTATATGTACATCTCATGTACAAAAGGTCTCTCTTTTGAATAAAAAATTCTTTTCTCTATAATGAATCCTATTCATCAATTTCATGTTCTCTCATTAAGATTGAGTCAAATCCAATCCTAATTTATTGGTTATCTGATTTGAATTAAGTCCAACTTAATTTCCATTTTAACTTCATCCAAAATCTTCTTAATGCGTGTGACCTATTAGGTCCCTTGACACGTTGGTAATAATTATGTCCCTAATATTGACCCTAAGGATGACTTGATCAACACCTTGTCCAAGTCAATTCTTTAACAAAATCAACTCTTTGATTAAGTCAAAGAATCCATGATTATAGATCACGAGCGGCCTCTAGCAAAGCATCATGACCACCCAAGTGTTAAGGGTTTGTTGACGTGGTCATCAACACCTGTCCATGAACGGTTACCGTACAATTCAATCCCTTCATCACATATCCCAGATCAATCAGTGGTATGGAATGTGTCAACCATATAATTGATCTTGTTTACTTGATCTCAGAAAAATTGACTCATATGAATTAGAACTTCGAAACCATTTCGAATTCCAGCTCAACCTTGCAAGGATTTAACAGTCAATTTAATCCATCAAGTGGCCATGGGATATAACCCTTTCTATCAAGGGAGACGAATCCTGTCTTGATCAACACCACCTTCATGTGCTTCATATCATACCCAATCGACACCATATTTACCACCCGTGGCTAGAGCGATGTTTGCATGTCGTCAAAGCATGATATTCCCATATAAGGTGCAATAAGATCTCAAGTCAAAGGATCACTCGCACCACCATCATCAAAGATCAACCATCGACACTATATAGAATATCCATATGGGATCTCTGTGTGGGTCATCCAATGTATCATTACAATAACGAACATCCACACACCATATCCAAGTATCTTCATACTTCAGCTTGCAAGATCAGCTTCACACCACAAGGGTGAAGATATGCAATGTGTGCTAGTCTCAACGGTATTCGACAGTGTCCAATCCTGTCTACGCATCGACTAGGGAAGTTTAAAAAATCAAACCATAATGTGCAATTTTGGATCTCACAATTTGTAATCTCTATTATAAATTCCATATGCACAGTTCACATTCTTTTGACTTTATCTCACAAGAAATATATCTATATATATATAAAAATACCTGGATAGATAAAGAAACCAATAAATTTGATTTGCATTCATAAATAAATGTATACAAACTAGCATCTTATCCAATTGGATCTAGGGCACACACTAACAATCTCCTACTTGCACTNTATCCAATTGGATCTAGGGCACACACTAATAATCTCCCACTTGCACTAGAGCCAATCACCCATGTATCTAATACCAAGTGACTCAGCATGACTATCATGCTTCTGCTGCGGTAGGACTTTAGTGAACGGATCGGCAATATTGTCATCCATGGGGACTCATTCTATTTTTATATCATTTCGTCCAATGATTTCTCTAATTACATGATATCTTCTAAGTACATATTTGAACCTCTGATGAGACCTTGGCTCCTTGGCTTGCGCAATAGCTTCATTGTTATCATAATACAAGAATATTGGATTAACAATGCTTGAAACCACTCCAAGTTCAGTGATAAACTTTTTGATCCAAACTGCTTCTTTAGCTGCATCTGATGCTGCAATGTACTCGCTTCAGTTATAGAGTCGGCGGTCGTCTCCTACTTGGAACTCTTCAGCTGACTGCACCGCCATTGAGTGTGAACACATAGCCTGATGTGATTTATAATCATCTCCATCAGACTGAAAACTAGAATCCATGTAACCTCGAACTATAAGATCGGGTCCTTCATAAACCAAGAACATATCCTTAGTTCTTCGCAAGTACTTAAGGATATTCTTGACTGCCATCCAATGTTTCTCACCAGGATTTGCTTGATATCTACTCGTGATACTCAAGGCATAAGAAACATCAGGCCTCGTACATAGCATCGCATACATAATGGATCCAATTGTTGATGCGTATGGTATCCTATCCATGTACTCTCTTTCTTCTTGGGTCTTAGGACTCATGTCCTTGGAGAGATGTACACCATGCGACATTGGCAGGAATCCCTTATTGGATTCCTCCATGCTAAACCGCTTTAGAATCTTCTCTATGTACGTGGATTGGGTCAATCCAAGCAACCATCTAGATCTATCTCTATAGATCTTTATACCAAGTATATAGGCTGCTTCTCCCAAATCCTTCATGGAGAATTTACCTGACAACCAATCCTTCACTTCTTTAAGGAATGATACATTGTTTCCTATTAATAATATGTCATCCATATATAATATCAAGAAAATAATATCACTCCCACTAACCTTCTTGTACACACATGGATCATCCTTGTTTTTGATAAAATCAAACTCTTTGATTGTCACATCAAATCGGATGTTCCAACATCTAAAGGCTTGCTTAAGTCCATAAATAGACCTTTGTAGCTTGCACACTTTCTTAGGATCTATGGATTCAAAACCCTCTGGTTGTGTCATATACACATCATCCTCTAAATTTTCATTTAGGAAGGCAGTCTTGACATCCATCTGCCAGATTTCATAGTTAAAATATGCTGCTATTGCAAGCAAAATCCTTATGGACTTATGCATGGCTACAGGTGAAAAGGTTTCATCAAAGTGAACACCTTGTCTTTGCTTGTAACCTTTTTCAACTAGCCTTGCCTTATAGGTAATCACATTACCATCCATGTCGGTCTTCTTCTTGAAAACCCATTTGCACCCAATGGGTTTTACCCCTTCAGGTGGATCAACCAAGGTCCATACCTGGTTGTCATACATGGAGTCCATCTTAGATTTTATGGCCTCAAGCCATCTCTCAGAGTCAATATTAGACATTGCCTCCTTGTAGTTGGTAGGCTAATCATCCTCTATAAGAAATGTATATTTCTTAGGGATGCGAATTATCCTACTAGATCTATGTAGCTAGTGTGTACTTGGAGCCACCTGTTGCTTTTCATGCAATGTTTGCCTAAATGTGGGTTGAGTCTCCTGCTCAACTCCCACTATATTCGGTATATGCTCCATTCCATCTAATGGATCAATATTAATTTGTGGTTCTTGAGCTTCACTAAGTTCAATCTTACTCCCACTACCCATTGTGAGAATCTCATTCTCTAGAAATATGGCATGTCTTGAGACAAACACCTTTTTCTCAAGTGGGTGGTAGAAGTAATATCCTTTTGTTTGTTTTGGATATCCCACAAAATTGCATTTATTAGATCTAGCTTCTAGCTTGTTTGATTCATTACGCTTCACATAAGCGTAACAGCCCCAAACCCTTAAATGATTAAGGGATGATTTCTTTCCATACCATATCTCATAGGGAGTGGAGTTGACCGATTTAGATGGAACTTGGTTTAAGGTATATTCAGCAGTTTCTAGCGCATAACCCCAAAACATTTTTGGAAGATCTACAAGGCTCATCATGGAACGTACCATGTCTAACAGTGTACGATTTCTCCTTTCTGACACACCATTATGCTGTGGTACCAGGAGGAGTCCATTGAGGAAGAATTTCATTCTCCTTCAAATAATCTATGAACTCATGGCTTAAGTATTCACCACCTCGATCTGATCGAAGTATCTTAATACTCTTATCATTTTTCTACTTCACATCTAAATTCTTTGAACTTTTCAAAGGCTTCAGATTTGTGCTTCATCAGATATACATAACCATATCTACTATGGTCATCTATGAACATGATAAAATAAGAAAAACCTCCTATGGCTTGAATGTTGATGGGTCCACATACATCTGAATGTACTAAACCCAAACATTAGTTGCTGCTCGCCTTTTCCGTAAAAGGTGACTTGGTCATCTTGCCAAGTAAGCATGACTCGCATTCCTCAAACGATTCCCAATCGAATGAGCCCAAGTATCCATCTTTATGTAACTTCGTTAAACGAGTTTCATTTATATGGCCTAAACGACAATGCCATAGGTATGAATCCCTAGAATTATTTGATTTTAATCTTTTTGATTCAATATTGAGAATAGGGGCTTGAAGATTAAGAACATAAATTCCGTTGAACAATTCAGTGGAACCAAAGAACATTTTGTTCTGAAAAATAGAAATACCATTATTTTCAATTTCAAAAGAATACTCATTCATTACTAAACATGAAACGGATATGATATTCTTTGTTATGTTCGGTACAAAGTAACAATTACTAAGTTCTATTTTAACCCTATGGGCAAAGATAAAAAGCAAATTCCTACAGCTAATGCAGCAACCTTTGCTCATTTCCTATGCGCAGAATCACTTCATCTTCTACTGTTTCTTATCATCTGTATATTAGTACAAATATGAGACCCACAACCAGTATCCAATACCCAAGTGGAATAAGAAGTAATAGAAGAATACATCTCAATTATGAATGTACCTGATGTTGAAGCATCAGTATGCTTCTTTTCTTTTAGACTTGCCAAATAAGTCCTGTAGTTACGCTTCCAGTGCCCATCCTTGTTACAGAAGTGACATTTTCCTTTGGCTGCATCTTCTTGGCTATATTCTTCTTAATGTCTTTTGTTCGCTTGGTTGTCTTGGCCTTTTGGGCCTTATTCTTCTTCAGACGCTTCTTCTGAGTGCCTGAAGATTCTACAACCATCAATTGCCCTTTATCCTTTTTGATGCTAGGCTCAGCATTAGTCAGCATATTTGCAAGCTCTGGCAATGTAGCCTCAAGTCTGTTCATGTTGAAATTCAATAAAAAATGCGAATAGCTAGGAGGCAATGACTGTAAAACCAAGTCGATACTCAATTCATGGTCCATTATGAAACTCAATCGCTAACTTCTCAATCAAATTGATCATTTTCAGCACGTGTTCACCCACTGATGAACCCTCAGTCATTTTGCACTGAAACAACTCTTTGGAGGTTTGAAACCTCTCATAGCGAGATTGTGCACCAAACCTCTCATAACGGATTCGAATCATGTTTGTTATGAGGTTAGTAGGATCTGTATCTTGTCAGTTAGAGGATCGACGACTGGGAGAGCTGGTTGATGCCTTGAGATTCAGTGATTACGTAGGTTTTAGGCCACTCCTGTGGGTCCTAGGCCACTCCTTGGTATGATCCCCCATTTGGAATCTTATTCAGTTATAGTGAATTCGAATTCTTCCATGTCGAATTCCGCAGAGGTATTCGAGTGCCTCGGCCCGGCCAAGGCAAGGGGCAATTTGGTTTTCTGAGGTATAGAATAGCTCGATCTGTAGAGGTATAAGGATGGCTCATGTTACCGAAGTATGAGGATGGCTCGGGTTATCGAGGTATGAGGATGGCTCGGGTTACCGAGGTATGATCGGCCTGGATTGCCGAGGTATGGTCGGCTTGGGTTGCCGAGGTATGGTCGGCTTAGATTGCCGAGGTATGGTCGGCTTAGATTGCCAAGGTATGGTTGGCTCGGATTGCCGAGGTATGATCGGCTTGGATTGCCATGGTATGAGAATGGTTCGGATTGTCGGGGTGACACATCTTTGTTAAAGGCGATTCGGCTTCGTCGCTTGGTGGTTGTGCCAGCTGGCTAGCAGGACATTGAGACTGGACTTGACCCAATTATCGATGTGTGTGGTCATTAATGTAATGACAATTTTGCCCCTCATCAAATGTTATGACAACATTATACAAGAGTTACAAGTTGGTGGTTTAAACTTTTTGTGTTAATATATAGAAAGTTGCCATTATGTACATTGATAGTCTTATATGTCTGAAATGTGACTAAAATATATGACATTTTTGAATATTTATTGCATAAATAAAATCCATTTGATAATTACTAGTGTAAATGCAGCAACCACTATTTATTTTCAAACAAGGGCTAAGCCACTATAAGTTCCCTTGAGGGTCAAGAAGAATACACATTATGACTAATAAAAATATAATAATGTATTGGTGTTACTTATTGTTGAGGGGTAAAATCGTCATTGCGTTGATAACCATGCGAAGGGGCTAAGATCAGCCTTGGCCCCCACTTGCTATACTGCGCCTACAAAGAACGAACTAACTAGTATGATTCGGCGGATCGAGCAACCCGTAGCTCGGCCTCCCCGAGCAATCTGTAGCTTGGCCCCGAGCAATCCATAGCTCGGTTTTCCCGAGCAATCCATAACTCGGCTCTCCTGAGCGATCCATAGCTCGGTTTCCCTGAGCGATCCATAGCTCGGCCCCCCGAGCGATCCATAGCTCGGCTTCCCCGAGCGATCCATAGCTCGGCTCTCCCGAGCAATCTGTAGCTCGGTTTCCCGAGCAATCCATGGCTCAGCTTCCCCGAGCAATCCATAGCTCGACATGCACCTCCGCGGAACGAAACTATTTTCACGCGGCTTATTTCTTTTGTCATATCTCAGCCGTGCCTCTGCTGCTCGAGCCGTGCTTAGACCCCAGCAGCGCGAACTATCTGTGCATTTCGGCCATCAAGGCCAGGTCGTCCCTCGATCGTCTGAACCAAGCCTTTCCACGCCCCTGCGGAACCTGGCGCGAGAGAGCCCAAGTCTAGTGTAACAGAATTCCAAATGATGAATCATATCGAGGCATGGCCTAGGATCTGCAATAACGGCCTAGGACCTACGCAGTCATCAAATCTTGGGCCATCAGAGAGCTCTCCTAGCCGTCGATCCTTCAACGGACAAGATACGGATCTCACCGGCCTCACAACAGCTTGATTTGAATCATCTCCGTATCCCAACAACCTTCGAACCTTCTAGAAGGTGCTCAAGATTCAGGTGATTGCTTATAAATAAGACACTCCCAGATTCTCTCAGGTATGCGCAAGCTCCGTACACAACTCCTGGCTCAGTCTCAGCATCTCTCTCTCTCTCTCTTTCACTGCTCCCCCTTCTCCTTTCCGCCATTGGCGCTCTGCACGAGCTCCCGATAGGCTACCCCCTAGAGGGACTCCCCAGAGAGAGCCTTCTCCTCATTTCTGTTGATCGCTAATCCCCACTGACTTGAGCATCGAGGGTCTTCCGCAGAGGACCACCCCCAACGCCTCTCGCGTGAGGACTTCTTTGCAGGTTTGCCAAGAGGAAGCCCGATCAGGAGACCGATCGTGCCGAGTCGGAGGACAGATTCCGACGGCAACACTTATTAAATGAGAATATGATAAAAATATTCTTTACCTAATTTTAGTTCTTTATATTTCATCTTTTAAAGAAAATCTTATTAGATTTTGATCAAATTGGTCAGTCCAACTACTGAACTAGACCCTTAACCAATCAAGTTTCTTTAATCAAACTAGTTGTATAGTTGACATGATCAAAATTGGATGAACCAATCCAATTTTTTATTACTTTGATGATCTAGTGTAAACCAATAAAATCAGATTGATTTTCTTATGCCCTTTAAAATTATTTCTTAACCAAAATAATTTAAAAATCAATGTTACATTTTAGTGTTTTTTTTCATCTTTTAGGCCAAAATCTCACTTTTTCTCTTTCTTCTAATTCTTCTCTACCTTATCTCTCCCTTTCTCTAGCCAATATAGAGAATTTCAAGTATTATTTTTTTAGAAATTTAAGATTAAGTTTAGGTATTAATGTAGATGTGATATTAAATAACTCAATTTTAAGGATCTACTAACTAGCCTTGTTGAAAATTCAGCTTGTAAAATTCAAAGTTTAGAAAGAAAATAGAAATTAAATAAAAATGAAGCAGTAATAGAATAAAGTACTGAAAACTAAAATTTTCTATCTATGAACTTCATTGAGATTGTCATCCACTATCCAAAATCATTCCTTTCAAGTAGCATTAATATTGAAAAGAGGGATGCAAGTAGCATTAGTATCGAAAATAGGGTTGCAGGCAAGTTGATTGGATTGGGTCATGATTGTCCCTGCTTTGACCGAATTTCACATTTCAGTTATGGTTTTGGATTTGGACTCAACCCATTAGGTGATTGAATTAGATCGAGTCGAGTCCATGAAAAGAAGTTTAGACCTAACAAGTTGTTTGGGTCAATTTGAGATCAATTATGATCCATATCTAATCCCAAATGTTTTGGTTCAAATCAAGATCAAGTTACATCATGTATGCATTTGAGTGAAGCTTCTAGCTATTATTTTATAGCTATAATTTAGTAGATGATAATTAAATATGAAGCCATTAAAAATTTTAAATAAGATTAAAATAATAATCTAAACTTTAATTATTATTTTAAGATTAAAATAATAACATAAACCTAAATCATTATTAAAAACTTTTAATTCTACTAAAGTAATTGATCAATCTTCAAAATATATATTGATATGCTTAAAGGTATTATAAATAAGAAAATGAAAATAGATAATAAAATATGAATATTTAGATATAATTAAGTGAAAAGGATGAGAGAAGATCTAATTCTTAAGATAAAAATAAATTAATTTAAATGAGAGTTCATTCAATAAAATAGTAAAGATAATTGAAGAAAAATAAGAATTATATAATTAATATTTATGGGTTAGGTTAGATTGTGTTTGGGTAGGGTCGAACCTTTTATCTATTGACTCATATTAAATTTGGATGAGATATGAGTCAGGTTGGGTCATGGATTGAGCTAAAAAATGCAATACTTAGATTTGATCTAAAATTTAGATCAAGTCTAATTTTTAAACTTTTCAAACTTAACCCAACCCATAAATCCATGGATCAAGTTGGGATTGAGTCAGATCATGGGTTGACCCAACAACTTTAATTGAAAATCAATAATGCCTCATACTTGGCTTCAAACGAAAATTAGACTTCCAAGATTCTTGAACTCCATAAAAAGAAATGAAGGGGATGAGAAAAGAGTTGAAAGGGGAGGTTAAGTTTTTTTTTTCGGGGATAATCACTATAGGAGTACATGAATTTATTTCGGACTTTCAATTGAGTCATTGTATTTTTTTTATCAATTGAGTATATCAACTCATAAAATTTACTCAATCAAATATATTTTTAATGGTTGTCAATCATGACTTGATAGATTATCTTACTTGGGATGGTGGATATAAACAGACGCCAACATGACACCATGTGGTGATGATATAATAGCGATGAGAGGTGAAAAAATAACAAATAGGGGAGGATTCATGTAGACATTGAGGTAGTGTTTAATATGGGGTGATCTTTGAAAGTTCACTAATGATAAGATTACTCTATTTGGTATCCATATTCTAGCAATGATCTGTGATCATTTTGAGATTAAGATCACTATCTAAAGAGATAATCCTAATCCTATCCAAGAGATCGATAACGTTAGATCACCATGGTGATGGAATTTTATACTAAAATATTTGAACAACTTTGTCCCTATATTTTCAATCTCTCCCCTATATTATAATAATATAATATAATATAATATAATATAATATTAATAGTTATATTTTTATTTATTATAATAGTATAATATTAATGTATAAAATATTATAATTTTTATAATTAATATATTATATAATATTATATAATATAGCAATTAATGTTATATCATTATTTATATTATTACATGTAAAAAAATATAGTATGTACCTATATTATTATTAGTAATATTGTTAATCTTATATTATAATATATAATTTGTACATACTATATTATAAAGCATAATAATAGTATTATATATAGTATACATAATATTATGCAAGTAAGTTTTTAAGGGTATTATTGATAGTGCATTCATTATGACCTTTTATTTCTATTTTATACCAAACTTAATGATCCATGATCACTAGTAATATTTGATTATTGAAATATATTATATCAAATAGGATGATGTTGAATCACCAGTGGTCCTATCACCGATGATCCTATCATTACTGATCTTATGACCCAAAAAAATCATCAAGGCAATTAACCAAATGGCCTTAAAGGATAAGAGTTGGAAAATGGTGAAAGTTTTTCCCTTCATTCTTTTCATCCTTCGCTAATATTAGCACTATGTAAGCATCATTTCAGCATTAAGACAATCCATCAAGTCACCATTAACAGCCATAAAAATTATCTTGATTGAATAAATTTTATGAGTTGGCATTCTCAATTAAGAAAAAATTATAAGGACTCAATTGAAATCCCAAAATAACTTCATGTACTTCTGGTATAATTATCTCCTCCCCCGCTTTCCCACCCTTCCTAATCCTATTGTTTTTTGTCTTGTTTAGTTTTCAAAGTTTACATGGATATCTTCTAGCGTCAAAATTTTATATTGATTTTTCTTAATAAATAAATTGGATTTATATAGGTTGCTAGAATATATTGTTGCACTACATACTCAATATTTTCTTTTTGGAGAATATATCATCCACTAGTTTGATATTGTGCGGCCTAGTCCATGAGGCCTGACCTAATATAGAGTTAGGCCACTACAATTGGCCTTGGTCTATTTGAAATATTAGAAAAATAAAAAAACATTTTGAATTTATAGTTTGATTATTCCACCTTTGTTTTATACAAAACACACTTTTTATTTGAATTTACATCAGTCATTTAATTTGAATTATATTTAGTCTATTTTTGCAAAATATAAAAGTATGCAATCAATGATAATCAATAGTAAGTTTAAAATATTATATTCTTTCACTCGAGAAATATTAATTATTTGGTTTTAAAAAATTATTTTAAAAAAATGAGCTTGCTGATGATAGATAAGGAAGCACTACCTACAAAAAGATGAGGGCCAGGCACTCATGAAGGTTTGCATGAAAAATAACATTTGTGCAAAGAAAAGAAAGATGTTTCTACATTTTCTTTCACCCTATCTATCTTAGGATTTAAAGAAAATTTTAATTTATAATTTCATCATCAATGGATATGTTTGAGATGAGTCCCTAGGGTACGAAGCAAGATGAAGAGGGAAGATGGGAGGAAAAGAGAACAGGCTTAAATTGAAATTGAAGATAACATTAATCTCTTCTCTTGGTGTCTAGTTTAATTGATCATATGAGTTCAATAATCAAAAAACCCCTTACTAAATTAATGGTTTTGATTTGATCATTTTTTTAAAAAAATATAAAAGGGCAATGTAATCAGATAACATCACTAGGTTGTTGATTCATACTCCAACCCTCAGAAATGCACGTTGCGGAAAATTTTCTACAACAAAATATTGTTTACACCCCTATTTTCTAATACTACGAAACCTAACCATTTTCTTCAAAATAAATAAATAAATAATTTTTTTTGAACAAAACGTAAGGACTATGGGAAACCGGAGCCTCTAGTGCATCCATCCACGTGGAAGCAAGGGATCAAGAAAACCGAAGCCTCCGGTGCATCTATCCACGTGGAAGCAAGGTATCACCGAATGCCGATATAAATTTATTCTTAGACTAGTTTCAAAGGCTCGGTTGAAAGAGGTTTAGGGTTGCCTCACTCTCGAAGACTCCAAATCGCCGCTGGAGAAGACGAGCAGGAGGAAGGTAACAATCTATTTCATTCGGTGTTCTTTGTCCCTTGTTCTGATTTTATATATAAATTAAGTTCTGATGTGACATGTGATTCAAAATCTTTGTGGCATCCTCTTATTGATTAAGAATTAGACTTTGGTTTGATTGGTATTGTTTGATTTTCTTTGATTTCGTACCCTACTTTTTAAAATTTGACGAGCCTATGTGTAGATTTCGGAAAACAAAATATTCTGAAAGATTTCGGAAAACAAAATATTCAGAAACAATTTGTTGTTTGAATGTCTGGATTTTGTGGTTTATACGTGCAAGAACCAGCAGGAAGTGCCATGATTTATTGTTGTATTTTGAAAGTTGAGGGGTTCAGAAAAAGAGAACAAAAGCGTGAGATGTTGTTAGATGTCAATTACCCTTCTGTGGTTTTATAAGAATGTTATTTTGTTTTGTTTCTTCAACAGGCTATTCTCTCTATTTGTTCTTTGTTCTGATCGGTGTAATTTTATTGAAACTTAACTCTTCATTTGGCAAGGTGCAAATCTGCTTCCTCATCAGCTTTACAGATGATCAGATAATTCTTGGTTGCAGAGGTTTTTCTTAAACAAAAAATCCTCCTGATGTGCTAATTTGGGAATCTCTTTGATGAAGGCAGCAAAGGATGGATGTCTCCAACGATACCTGAACATCCCATGTTATTGTTTTATTTTTCTGTTAAATGATTAAGCATTCTTGGTTCTTGCTCTTTTGTAATGAAATCTGATAAAAAGGTTTTTCAATTATATCAATAGTTTGGAAACAGCTTATTTATCAGGTTATAATGATATAGTTTTATTTTCTAACTATAACTCTAATCTTCATCTTACATTTGTGCTTGGCATGGAAGCACTGTGGATATTAATATTCCTCATGATTTACCTATTTCTTTCTTTCCTTGTGATAAATGTTTTACAATGTTTCAGGATTTAGATTGAAATAATATGATCAGGGAAGATGTAAACTACTTTGTCTTCTCAGTAAATATTTTTGGAAATTTAAAGGCTACACCATGGAAAGGCAAACCCCCATTTTTATTAGCTGAAACTATCATGAATAGCTGCTGCAAGATAAGGTCCAGCGTTCGATCCCAAGTGTCATCCATGTGGAAGGTAAGCTTTGGCATTGAACAAGTGCTTTGTTGTGATTTTATTGTGACTACAAAACTGGAAATTGACTGATTTACTATCTTTTCATGCTTGAAGTTTATGACTTCTTTTACTTGGTAAACATTCAATTAAGTTGAATTTGATGCAATGTGTGCCAAACTTCTGCTATGTTAATTAGATTTCTGCCAAGTTTACCCGATTACTTGTATATATCTGATAAATGCAACTCTATCTAATTGCATACTTGATCATGTTGAGCACTATATCTGATTAGATTATTACAAAGTGATGAATCATATGATTTTTATCATTATCTAAACTTATGTCATCTCCTCTTAGACCCTCTGGCAACTTTAAAAGCGACCTAAATTTAAGACGAAGTAGAACTTGTGTTTTGTGAGCATATCCACCCACCATCTCTCCCACCATCCATAAGTTTTTTTTCCTCTCTCTAGTTTGTTTATTGACTGCCATGATCTGGATTAGGATGAACAGTTGTGAGACCTTTAAATGGATGGTTGTGATTAATTAACAAGTGGTGATGGATACTGAGGTTGTCAGCTAGTTTGAGCTGGTAATGCCTCTTGGTGTTGATACATGAGCCTTGAGTTAAGAGTCCTTTTCCAATTCATGGTTTTAATGAGTTATTGATTGATGTTGCTTAGTTTCATCATATATGGTTGTATTCATTGAGATCTTACATGTTCAGGTGTTGTGTGCGGAGGATATGCACTTTGTCCTGTGAGATGATAACCGTTGATGCATGTCGCTCTTCCAAGCGGCTGTGCCATGCTGACTGTCAAGTAAGAGCTATATATTGGAAAAATCTACACACTCTTTATTGAATGTTATATAACCATGGATACATCTGGTGCAACAATTGCAGTACAATTGCTGTATCCGTGGCTCTTCTCCGAGTTTTGGACGACGAAGTAGCTGAAATGCCCTTGGTTGCTACATGCCAGCAGGACCAAGGAATGGTCGGTTTATGCTTGGTTTCCCTTAATTTAATGTTTGTCTGAGATTGTTAATTAGCTGAACTTTCAATCAGGACAATCCTTGGCTAGTGTTAATCAAACTACTTGCGTTGTTGTATAGGGCTACTTCCAGTCGTTATTTTACTGTATTCAGAAATTGCTATCAGATCTGGGAGTGAAGCATTTTATGGTTCCAGCAGCAAAGGAAGTCGAATCCTTCTAGATAAGGAAATATGGCTTCCAACAAATAGCCCAGGAGAAAGTGAGCATCATTTGTTGCGCAAGCTAGTGCACTTTTTATTCTATTCTATGTTATGTTGTAAATAATACGATCAAACAATTCCTGCAGGTGAATCGGCTCACTAAGGATCTCTACCCGGTGCTCTTAGATGGGACGTCCCTACTGTACAAGACACTTCCGGCTTGGCAGGCCCTTTCAGAGGGAAATGGAAGAAGCTGAACTCAAGTCTTCTATGGGAAATGCTGTTCTTCTCTCTGCCTGGTGTTAACTGCAATGTTCCAGACTTGGTTACTAAAGTTTGCCTGGTGGGGATTTCCATGGTCAGCAGTTGGTGTTAACATCAATCTTCTTCTCGGCTCTCATCATCCACTTCACTTCCACTACTGCCGCCCAGTCCACCTTCATTGCTTCATCGTAGACGGGAATCATTTCTACCCAGCGTCAGGGAGCCCATCGGCAGCCCAGTTCCCAACTCGTTTCCCCAAAAAGTCCAATGATGGTGGTAGCGGCGGCAGAGCCACCTCCATGCTTCTTCGCTCTCCATTCCCCTCGAGCCGCTGGGAGTCCCTCGGCAGCCCAGCTACCTGCACATCCACCCTCGTCTGTTGCTAGCTTTGCATTCCATTGCTTCACTGAAGTCGGCAAATGACGGAGCCATCGATGGAAGTTACATTCGAAGAAGCACCATTCGCTCCCTCGCCGAGTACCATCGGATCATGGAAGGCTCCAGTTCTTCTCTGCAACTAAAAGAAGTCATAAATTTCAAGCATGAGAAGATAGTGAATGAGTCAGTTTCCAGCTTTATAGGGACACTAAAACCAGAACGAAGAACTTGTTGAACACCAAACTTACGTATCCTGATGGATGCCATTTGGGATCGAACTCTGGACCTCATCTTGTAGCATATAAAATAGCCAATAGGATAAATAAGCAAAAAAAATCTTTGTATTTTTTTGACCTTTAAAGTACAAGAGTTATGAGTATTTATACCTATTTTATATGTATGCATTAGAAAATTATAAAAAAATCAGAATCCCTTGATTTTTGCCAATCACTAAATAATTTGTTTAATCAACTTTGGATTACAATATTCATAATTTGCCTAATTAACATGTGATTATAATCTCTCATGATTCACTAAATCAGAATCCAAAATCCTTAAATTACTACCTACTATATTTAGAAAAAATATAGCAAATCGGAATCCTTTGATTATCATTAATTAATTCATGATTTTTTCAATCAAACTTTGATTGCAATCTCACATGATTCACTTAACTAAAATTCCTTGATTACCTCCTACACCTTCTCTATCAAATTGTTGCTAGGTGGAGGAAAGTGTCAATTTGGAAAGAAGGTAATGATTACAATTATGAGCCATAGCTTTGGTGAAGAGATGGGATAGCTGATCTTGAGATGAAACTTTAGCAGGAGAAACAATACACCTCTAAATTGAATCTCGAATGTAATGACAATTTACCTCAATATGCTTAGTGAGCTTATGAAGAACTAGATTTGCTCCAAAATTAGGCTAAATCTAACTCAAATCAAGTCCAAATTAAGTTCAATTTAGAGTATTACTCTAAGATCAAACCAGATCTAATCCAAATGAGCCTGTTCAAGTTCAATTTGGAGCATTTCTCCAAGATCAAACCAGATCTAACCCCGATCAAATCCAAATAAAGATCAATATAGAGTGTTGCTTCAAAACTAAGCTAGATCTAACCAAGATCAACCTAAAGAGAAGCCATACTCTTTGGCTCAAGTTTAATAGAAGCCATGCTTTTAGTTCAAGCTAGAATGGAGTTCTACTCCACCAAAGTCCTGGAGCTCTATTCGACCAAAAAAATTCTGAAGCCTTGCTCGTTCAAAAACTTTAGAGTCTTGCTCCATCAAAACTTTGAAGCCCTGCTTTACTAAAGTTGGAGCCTTGCTCCATTAAAGTTTTAAATCTTTGTTCTATCAAAATAAGAGTCCTACTTTATCAAAACTTTGGAGCACTGCTTTATTGAAGACTAGAGCCTTGCTATATGAAAAAAACTTGTAGCCCTACTCCATCAAAATTTTGGATCCCTAATCCACTAAGAACTTGGGGGCTTCCTCTTGTACCTAACTAAAGCTGAAACTTAAAAAGGAGGAACAAATAAGAAGGCAAAAAGAAGACATAAGGATGACAAACATATGGAATTAAATCATAATAATGTCACTTTGGACTTTAGAATCTAAAATAATTATAAATAATAAGAAAAAAGTTCTATGTTTGCATCCGGACTATGTGACTAACAATGACTGCAATCTCTTAATCAGAAGTTTTTCAGCACTTAAGGTGGGAATAATTAACAATAGGGGCTTGCATCGACTAAAAATCCGAGCCCCACATCAGTTAAAATGAGATCACCACCAATAAGGCACAAAATATCAAACAAAATATTTTTGTACCATATATCATCCATAGCAAGGCAATCTCGCTAAGGTAGAAGATGGTACGAAGTTTAAGTCTTCTTAGAGTTTGAGTGGTAAGGGTTATACTTTAGACATTATTAAAATAAAATATTTATTATATTGCCTTTTATGATGTGTTTCATAAATATGATGGCATAAGACATGTGAGCATACCCTCATATTAGCCCACTTACATGGATGATCACCCTAGCACTTTTGTAACAAGTAGGATGAGACAAAAATGACCATAATTCATGCTTAGATAGTGATATTATGAAAAGATGCATGCATTACATGAAACATGAAAAGTGCATATGTTGCATGAGTTGCAAGAAATGTTGCCTCAGTGATTAAGATAAGACTCAAAAGATGAGGTAACACAACTTGTTAATGACATTTATGCTTTATATAATAACAAAATTCATGGATCTAGAATATCTACTCAAAGCTCTACTTCTTATTCTAGATCTCGTTCGTCATCTATTTTTTTATTTATTGCACAAAGAAGACACACACATGGTTCATCTTCTTCATCTCACTCTTCTTTATCTTTAAGTAATGAATTAGAATTTTATTTATGAAATAATCTTCATTCTGCATATGATGAAGATCAAATAGAAAATCTAGATGTATTAGCTTCGTGGAAAGTATTAGAAATCAATACCTATTATATCTACCATTACACGAGACATTTTAGTTATACCGATGTCCATAGTAGCATCGAAATTTGCTTTCAGTGTAGGTCGGCGTGTTCTGAATGAAAAGAGAAGTAGGATGACTGGTGGGACGATTGAGATGCTTTTCTGCTTCAAAGATTGGTTGGATGCTGAGATGAGTCTTCAAGATAAAGGTGGACATAACTTAACTAGCGAAGATGATAATGACAAATACTACTGATAAGTGAGTCATCTTTATTTTTATAATTATATATTTTTATTTTTTAATTATTAAAGTAAGTCATCTTTATTTTTTCTTCTTTTTTATTGTATTCTGAAGGTCAGGCCTAGCCCCCCTCCCTTCATGTACCATTTTGATTTAAAATTAATAAACTGATAGGGGTCTATGCCAAACCTCCACCATTTAAGGTGGCTTCATATTAATAAATTTCTTTATTTTTAATAATTTTTTATTTATTAAAAATTTTTTATCAAATTTTTTTTAATTTATTAAAAAATATTAATAAATTCCATATGGGCCATATCGGCCCAGGCCCTTGTGGGTCGGCATGGCCCAGGCCCTTATGGGCCATGCCGACCTAGGCCCCTATGGGCCAGCATGGCCCAGGCCCATGCAGGCCATTCCATGCCGGCACAGGCCCGTCATGGACTGTGCAGTGCCGGGCTAGCGGGCCGGATTTTTTGAGCCCGACATGGCATGATTTAATGGGCCATGCTGGCACGATCTGATACTGTAGTAGTACTAGATCATGCTAGGCATGGCTTGGTACTATAGCAGTACCAGACCGTGCCTGGCATAGCCCGGTTCATGCCGAGCCATGTCGGCCCATGGGTGGCATGATCCAGTGCCCCACTCTCGCTTTTGCCTTCAACAACCGTGCTTGATAAATCACCAAAAATAGCAATAGTTCATTATATTTATTTCTTATTGTGAAGTAATCAGGAATGGTTTGCAGACTTGTTGCCCAAAAGCACTATAGTGATTTTATAAACAATAAATGATGATAGTCATTGCCAAGGCCTACAAAAACAATACCAATAATCATATACGTACATTATCGGTTCAGTATGGCATAATCAGTATAATAGGATAGAAATCCCATATTAAGAGAGGATATCAAAAGTTTTCTTACATGCAACCCAAAGTTGAACGGTACAAAACAGATTGGGTCAGGTGAAAAATGATGAGTGTAGGCTACATGCCTGTCAAATCAAACTTTCAGAGTCAACTTGCAAGCTGGTTTTCAGTCAAGGAATCTCAAACCCCAAGTGTTTGGTTGGCTGGATATAGCAAAAATTATTAATATCATATCTATTACTATTAAATAAATAAATGGATGGACATTTGTAAATTTCTTAGATGAAAAGTTCTTGTTAGGTAGCGTGTATGTGATTCCTCTTCTAAAGAATTGTAGAGAAGGCAAATCTTAATTCTTTTTGTGCATTTGTATATCCAAGCATACTAATGTATCTTTTATATACACATACATGGAGCTTAATGTAGTTGCAATAGTATAGCAAAGATGATATTAACTTGTCCTTCATGTTTCACACCATTCAAGGGCATGGGATTTTTCTTCCATTCGAACAATACTATCATGTAGCATGCTTTCATCTCTAAATATGAGCACAGGTATCCATATGGTCAATACTAAAGGTTTATATGATTGTTTCATGGTACACCATAGCTAAAATTACTATTGCAGGCTTAAAAATTGGAAAAAAAAAGCAGAATTTTTCAGACTATGTTTATTACAGCATAGCATTGCTTAATACCTTATGCCTTCCAAGCTTTATTGAATTGAGTAAGCTATTTGAGATTTCTTTGAATAATAAAGCAAAAATTCATACCATCTTTCATCTTCCCTTGACACTTCTTTCACTGTAAAGCATTTGCAGCCAAGTGACAGTATAGTCACCATCAATTTTCAGACAATTAGTTGAAATTTTTGACAACTTTACCTAATTTCCCTATAATAAAAAACAATTGATTATTAGGTCATCAAAGGTGCTCTACGTGCTCACCATGGTACCCAAGTGAGGCAAGTAAAACTATGAGTGCCTTGGGATCCTAAAAAGGCAAGCTTACTAAGGTGATGCCTAGGCAAGAACCTAGCACAAAGCAAGAGGCATTCGAGCAGGCATCTCTTCATGGTCCAACAATATTAACCCTATCCTTTCTCTTCCTTTTTGTTAGAAATTTTATTTGCCTTCTTTAGAGGGATATTTTAGTCTATTCGAGTCATAAATACAAGCCTAACTTCGGATGTTCTATGATATACTCTTTTTCATTTTGTTTAGAAATCAGAATTGGTGTTTTGTTATCATGTTTGAACTTTGAAGCTATCAAAGGATGCCAACTAGTTTCTTTTTAGCTGACTTTTGTTTAAAGAATGAGACAGGGCATACAACGTGATGCGATGCTTTGAAAGATATGAAAAATGAAACCTAATGTACTGAACAATCATGATTTTTGATGTTGAGATTTGACTAACCAATCCTATAATCCTTATATTTTTTTAAATAATATAATAATTATTTCTATTGCATTTATGAACTTTTCAAAGCTAGCACCTTAGCACCTTACTTTCTTCAGGAGAGCACCTTTTTGGCACCTAGTGCCCTAGGTAATAAAAAGGCCTCGATGCCTTAAGGGCACCTTTTGCCTTCAACAGCCATGCTTGATAAAATGCCAAAAACAACAATAGTTCATTATGTTTATCTCTTATTTTGAGATAATCAGGAATGGTTTGCAAAATTGTTGCCCAAAAGCACTGCAACAGTTTTTAAACAACAAATGATGATATTTGTCACCAAGGCCTGCAAAACCAATAACAATCATATGAACATTACCGGTTTACTATGGCATGGTCGATATGGTACAATAGAGATCATCAAAAGTTTTCTCACTTATAGACCGAAACTAAATGGTACGGAACAAGTTGGGTCAGGTTGGATAATGATAAGTCTAAGCTACAGACCAGTGAAATCAGACTTTTAGAGTTAACCTGCAAGTAGTTTTTGGTCAAGGAATCTCAACCCTCAAAGTGTCTGGTTGGTCAAGCATAGCAAAAATCATAAATATCATACTTCTAGCTTCATTTATTCTGAATCTGCATCAAACAAACCCTTTCCATCCCTAGCCATTATGGATTTGCATCGATGTGGGGCAGGAGATGAATTGGAAGTCTGAATATTATCTGTGCAGCCAATAGCTAAACTATAAGTTTTAAATACTAAAAGGTGGTTCACTGAGTAGCTACTGGTTTTACTTATTAGTGGCTAATAGAAATGCCCAACTTCTTTTTGATAGACAACTTGACCCAAACAGCCAGTTGAATGAACCACATTACATTGAACCCAAGAGAGAAATTCCAAATGGAGGGATATATAATACCATCAACTTAGAAGCTAACGCTTGAACGAAAAAAAGGAACATTCCCCAAGTGAATGGGTTAGATATAGGCCTATCTAAGGAATTGAAGGAAATTTATATTGGATCCCAGTTGAGCAAGGCTTAGAATTGACTTCACCTAATAAACTTTATAGCCATAGAATTTGAGAAGGAAAGATTAGATTGGAGGTGATCATTAATCCAACTTAACCTGCAATTTCCATGAAATCAAACTTTCCTAGTCTAGCCCAAGGTTTAGATTTCTCCAATTGATATTGGATCCCAGTTGAGCAAGGCTTAGAATTGACTTCACCTAATAAACTTTATAGCCATAGAATTTGAGAAGGAAAGATTAGATTGGAGGTGATCATTAATCCAACTTAACCTGCAATTTCCATGAAATCAAACTTTCCTAGTCTAGCCCAAGGTTTAGATTTCTCCAATTGAACCTCGCCCCAATTTAACCTAAATCCAGATCTGCATTGGTTTGACAATGAGAAAGAAGGATCAGGAATTTCCATGAACTAAACGCAGCATAACAAGAGACTAGTTCAATTGTCATTGTCAAGATATTGGATTTTTAAAGAAGTGTAGTCCTTCATTCTTTAAATTTTTGCCTTTGCAATCAAAATAGAATAGACTTTCTTGACTACACTAGCCCACTCCCATCTTTTCCCTTTGAACCTATCCTCCTCTTTCTCCTGTCTGCCTCTTCTTCAATCTATTGATGCCTTCCCTTTCAATCATAATTGGATCGCTCTGCGCTGTTGATTTAATTTTTTTTCAACAATAAATACCTACCTCTACTACATAGTTCGCCGAGTTGATGCGAACCATAGTTTTATTTTTTCTTGTGAGGATGCCTTCAGTGCCATTAAATCAAACTCCACTTTCAAGCCTCTCCACATCACTCCTACACTCCAAAAATCCCCCTAGTCTATCATGCCCCACTTAGAAGACCACATCATCAAGTGGCCAAGACTATTCCAATGCATTTATTCACATTGTGAAGTCACTTAAGGCACTTAACAACCCTAACCTCATTATAATGAAATATAACATCAACAGTTGGCTCAGTTCAACTTGCCGCTACTTCTTTTTTTAAAAAAAATAATAGGAAGCATCACTAGAGAAATAAAAAAAGCATTAGAAATTGAATATATGCCATCAAGTATCAAATTGTAGTCTATAAAAGTAGATAGTCATTTATGTAAAACCATAAACGACCCATTAGTTACAACAAGATCGATAAATTGTTAGCAGGATAAAAATAATAAATGCAGCAATTGTTATAACAATATGATTACAATAATATAGTAACTAGGTGATAGTTAATAGGCCATCATGTGTAGCTTATATTTTCATTTGTGAAACTGCAAGTTCCACATATCACAAAGGAGAAAAATAGTTCTAAACAGATTAAAAATAAGAAAAATATTTTAATGCTTCACTAAAAGCAATGCTTTTTCAATATTGCTTCAATCACAAAAAACAAAAAAATTATAAGTAAATCACATGATAAAATCTTCATAATAGCAAAGTAGTAAACTAGAGAATAATTGAATTTAGATATACATTTAAAGGAATGAAACACTGGCAAGGAGGTTCTTCCCAATTTAAATTGAGGATGACATGCTAGTGGTGTTGGGAGAGGCAGAGGCACTCATACAAATACCACATTTTGCAAGCACCAATCAACCTCGAGAAAAATTTAAAGTATATTTTGAAAATTTATAGGTATATTTTGAGAATAATTGAAACTTTATCAGTGTGCTTTGAACCCAACAAGCAAAAATTTTAGAATTGATTTTTGGATAAGAAAAGGCCAAAGTTTTAAAAGTGCACTTTGGGCAAATTGAAGCTTTTTTAAGTTTATTTTGGATATAAAAGGTAAAGATTTCAAGTGAAAGGAATATTAACATTTAATATTTAGTTGCTTGGGTTTGATTTGAATATCTATCAATAAAGATTTGTACACAATTGGCCTCAGTACCATATATAATTAGATATTATCCTTACTTATACAAAATTGTCAAATCATATATATGCATACATATATAACTAAGTAAGAATGTACTAAGAAAAATAAATCTAAGCCTAATTTATGCTTGTCCTTTTCTTGGTAAAATGTACATGTGGTTACCATCCCAGACCAAGCATACTGCACATACCAATACTGAATCAAGATCAGTATCAGCATATTTGAGTCTTAATATGCTAAACCAACCAAGGTACCTAATGTATTGACACTATATCAATGTAGTACTAGTATAGGATTGGGTACCGAGAAGGCGAACCATGGTCTCATTTATATGTTAAGCTTAAAAAATCTTGTATTTGCATCCTTTAATAATTATGAGACAAACAAAGTGTACTACATATAAATCGTCAGATGGTTTCCTAGCACTATAAAATTATTTCAGAAGGACAAAATGAGAAACATCTATCCTACAATACAGCTAAGGCAAAAGCTTAAATTGTAATTAGAAGTTTTATAACTCTGCATGCCCGGGTATAATGCTGTCATTATGCTTATTACAAAATATAAGTGCAAAGAAAAAGGATGGAGGAATAAAAATAGGATTCAATAAAAATAGGATTCAATGTAATTAAAGAGATCCATAATTGAGATAGAATTGATTAACTATTAAAAAAGAGTCAAATAATTATGATAGAATGTTAATGGCTCCAAGCATGCTCATGCTGCAAAAGAATATAAAAAAATACTCCTGCAAAAGGTTCTAAATATTGGTGGAATGAGCTAAGCATTCCACCATCTCAGGTTCTACGATACAATGAGTTGGGAAAAAGAGCAAGATAGGACCATTCATCCACCATCCTAAGGGTCGATACATAAAGTTTACTGTTCCATGAAAAATCTGCATGGCCCTAACCTACAATATTTAAAACTTGGTTCAGCAAAATCATTTCTCCACTTGTTAGCAACTTAGGCGAACATGCATTGTTAAACAATTAGAACCATATGTATCACAATTTGTTTGGTCATTCGAAGAAATTAAAGAATAGTTTATACTTTACCTTTTTCATGTAGAATTCCTACAATTGTATAATGCTTCCATTTCTGTGCATTGCAAATAGTAGATATTATGTCCATGGGTACAAAATATTTAAAATTTTAAAAATAGATCATTGTAGCTAACTTTCATTTCTACTCAAAAAATTTTCAACTGATCACAACAACTCAAATATATTGACTATTTCACATGCTATCCATTAACTACAGATTTAGGATCAAACTAGGTTGAATCATAAAAGAGTCAAAAAGACCAATAACATAACCTAAGTTGAGCCTATGTTGAATCAAAGGTAAGTTATTTATATGTTTGCCACACAAATAAAATCACAAAGTTCAAATGTGTAGATGTAGTAAAGAACTCACTTAATATACTTTATAGGCATGCATCTATTGCGAACCTCAATCGCAATGATTAATAAATAGAAAATTTGGGATAACTATGATCACTTCAAGGAGATCACATTTTCAGATAACCACTTCAATGGGGTTAGACCTCCTGATAACCTCTTTGAGAGGATTGAGCCTTCAAAGAAAAGGAACCAATAATATTATTCACCATAGAAAAGTCAAAAGGACTGTTACACACTTATTGGGTTGAAACCCTAATTATTCAAGTCTAATAAAATTACATAAAGAAAATCCCTTAATATAACCTAACCATAACTAATAAAATAAATTATTGACTAAGATCAGTTCCCTTAATAATTAGATCCTCCAAAATAAGAGAACCTTATAGATTTGAAAAGATATCCATAATTAGGGAATTCTATCACTCTACCCTCCTCAAAAATTAATTTATCCTCAATGTTGTAAAGAAAATAAAAAGTTGTTGCTAGAATAAAATTTAGCTTTAAAACTACCAAAAATCAGCTATTTGTGTTCAATCTCTAGCACTCAAAGATGGTGAAGAGGTCTGAGTAGAGTATCCAAATAATATGGTAGAAGAACTATTTGTTTGATTCTAATAGCTTGATTTATGAAGAGCTAATTCGCTTCCCTTTATTGATTGAATACAAGTATATATAACAGCCCCTTTTAGCTTCCACTTTTTCCATGATGTGGCTACTAAAACATCCATGGACGGATCTTTAAACCCTTCTAGTGTATATTTTTTTCTCTTAAATTTTAAATTGCAAGAGAAGCTTAGAGAAATCCCATAAAATTTATCTTTGGTGCAAAGCTAATGTGCCCACAAAACCACATCACAACCCTTAAGAGGTAACATATGGAAATATGATATGAATTTGAAATCTTGTATAGATATAGGAAGATTATCTCATGTATCTTGGACTTGTATGCATGCACCATCTATCTGCAAACTTGTTGTTTGACCACTAACTATTAAGTTGCTTAATAGCACTGGATAAATAAAATTGAGTGATGCATGAGTCAATGAAAATAGTAATGGATTGCTTCTTTAACTCTACCTTTACTCTTATTTTCTAAGGAAATGAGTTACCCGTAATAACATACATGAAAATTTTTGAGGATAAATTGTCCAACTACTTCTTATAGCTTCTGTTCGATTTTATTTTAGATATATCATCAAATCAGTCATCATCAATGCAAAATAGTTGCTTGGTTGTGCAACGATTGTTTATTTTAAAATTTCCATTACAATTGAGGCACAACCCTTTTTTCTTTCTTCTTTTTTCTTCTGCTGATGTTAATATTTTCACTAGAGTAGGAAGAGATGTAAAATTTTCAGTAGGAATTAGAGTGGTTGCTATAAATTGGCTCACTTTGGGCTTGCATAGAGCAAGTAATTATTTTTCCTTGAGCCTAGTTAATCCGATGGCTTCAATCATAGTGATTGGCCAAAATATGTGAAAATCATGCTTTATTTCTTCTTTAAGTCCACTCAAAAAGTAGCTTATGAAAAATCAGTCAACCCTATGGTATGTTAGCAAGTTGTTCCAAATGAGATTGATACTCATGTACCGTAGAAGTTTGGTGTCACTTAGTAAGTTCTCCAAAAAAATCCTCATAAATGCTTGGACTAAAATAAGCACAATGGCCTTCCACAAATTTCATCCATATTATCAAATCTTGACATGTGTCCATCCATTGATACCATTGCAGTGCCTCTTCTTAAGGTAGAAAAAGGATGTAGTAACTTTCTATAATTTTGAGGTAAGGTTAAACTTAAAGAACTGCTTTGCTCGATAAATCAAATCATCAAGAATTTCTTCATCAAAATGAAGAAATTCAAGATGTGTGGTTTGAGATCGGACTGCCCCTTTCATTTCTATACAGTGATCAAATTCTCATTTATGATGGTTATTACTTGATGACTCACCAAGTTTATCCTTTGTCATGGCCACATCATATTCTTCAAATCAACTAAAGCATTCATGACTTTAGCCACATTGCGAGTACTTCGATTAGTAGCTTCTTGTAATTCCAACACATATACCTCTATCATCGCTTTTCCTACTATTATAGATAGGCTTTCTCAGCCATATCTTTGCAGGTCTTGGCAACATACCTCCTTGAAAATGAGAAATTTTTTTTTTTTTTTTTGAGATAGGAACTAGATGGTTTAGGAGTGGCAACAAGAGTTAAGGCTATACAAGGAAGTGTCTTTTTTTTCAGTACTTGGGCCTTGTAGATGAAAAAAAAAAGAAAAATAGGGTGAAGGATGGATGAGTATTAGATTGTCAGTCCTAAGCTCTGATACCAACTGTTGTGAACCCCAATAGCAACATTGATAAAATAAAAAAAATTAGAATAACTGTGATCATGTCAAGAGGATCATGCCTCCATATAACCGATTCGAGGAGGTTATACCTCCTAATAACTTCTTCAAGGGAATTAAGCCTCCAAAGAAAAGGAATCAATAAATATTATTCACCATTGAAAAGCCAAAAGTGCTATTACATATTTATAGAATTGAAATCATAATTATTCAAAGAAAGTCGATACAATTATGTAAACAAAATTTCTTAATATAACTAATCCATAACTAAGAAAATAAATTATTGACTAAGATTAGGAGTTTCTTTGATAATTAAATCCTTCAAATCAAGGGAATTTTGTAGATTTGAAAAGATCTCCAAATTACAAAATCTTATTAATGTCCACAACCAAGTATTGATGATAACAACTAGTTGCTTGAGATGACCCTTGCCTCCATTGCCTTTTATAGCACGACAAACACTAGCATGTGAAGCATCGCTAATACTTACTCTCTCAAGTTTTTGGAAGATGAGCCATGAGCACTGCTTCCCTACAATGTTCCAAGAATGTTGATATTGAGAGACCGACGACAAGCCTAGGCAACTATAACAAAGCTCCCCTACCATAGTCCATGACCTTGGATAACATGCTCAGGGAACTGGGTGAGTTCACCATCTTCCTTAGTCCCATGGGAACGGCTCTTAGGAAATCCAGATCATCCATCATCATGTTATAAAAGAATTTGATTCGCTGATCCTCATTCTGATTGCAATGATCAATGTTGTTGTTTTAGTGTCATCAGATTGATAGCTGATCTCCCAAGTTGTCCAAAAGAAGGGCCACGGGTTCTACCAAAAGGTCACGTAGCAACATTTCTGGTGAGCAAGGTAATCGACCTTGCTGCGATAAAACAATAACGGCATTAATAATCGAGTTAGCATAAACTTCAAGAGGCCACTACTAATAGGTCGAGTGGAAATCGACAACAATGCTTACCGACTGAATTGGTCGCTGCATTCGCATGTGTATGTGGTCGAGCGGCAATTGCTGAAGTGCATCTTCATGTCGGACTCACAGTCATACATCTTCTTACATTTCCTACACTTCCACTTCTTCTCATAGTTATTGCAGATGTAGTGCTTCTTGATGTCACTAAGGTTGCTCAGAATGGAAGAATGAAAATCAAACATATAGCCATTGCAAATAGATTTTATAGATATGACCACTTCAAGAACTCACTTTGGAGATTTTATAGGCATGTCAACAAGCTTAAAGCATGAGTTAATCATGCAATATTACCTTTCATTATTTTGGGATCGAACTCTGAAACTCAAATATATAGCCATTGCAAATAGTGCCCACAAAAAAAATCAAGTGGTTTGCCTTTCCATATTTTGGTACTTAAATTGTCGCTAGCATCCTCCACATGGGTAAGTGCAAGTGGAAATTCTTTGAGTGCATTCAATTTGAATCCTAAAAATTAGATGAGTAAAACTTTAGCCAGAAACACAAAAATAACTCAACTCAACTCAACTCAACTCATCTAAGCCTTTTCTTAATTTTTACTCTGATAAACACAAAAATAACTGAAATTCTTAATTTTTACTCCCATAAATTGATCACATGCACAAATATAGGATAAATAATAAATATATTGTCAGACAAGACTAAATTTTTACTCCAATATAGGATCAAGATTTTTTTCATCGTATTTCCAAAGAAAAAGAAGCAAATAATATAATACTTGCCACATTAAATTTCATAGGATGAAAAGATTTAGGATCCATGACTGCTCAATTTGTTTTTGAAGCAGTAGCTGCATGGACTATCAAATCACACCATGCACCACTTGTATAGACTCGAGGCATTAGCTCTTTTCAAATTATTATTTTTCTCTCTAAAAACTAAAATGGTTATTTTAACCTAGTATCGTTGGTTCAGCATGCTAATCTTTAGAAAGCAGTTGTATTGCTGCTCCACTGGGTAAATACTAGATACCTTCTCTAGTCTACAAACTAGTGTACCTCAAAGTGATATGACATTGTTCGTTTTAAATTGTAATAGAGCATTGCAAAACTAACATAAAAACAAATAAATGGCCTTTAGGAAAAAAAAAATTAGTGCACACATGAAATGGTACTAAACCTCTTTTTTTATCCTAGGCTACTTGTCTGCTTTTTTTTTATTATACGAGGTTCTCGAAAGAGGAAAATTAAAGATGAAATTATATAGTCATTTAAAATAAATTAGAAACAACTAGAGAAGAATGATAACAAAGATATTGAATTATATATAGAACTCTAAACATGCAGATGATGACGAAAATGCTCATTCAAAAATTTCTATTGATGCCATTTTTTTCCTATGTAGAACATAGCTAGAACAATCAAAAGTTATAATCTTAGAAAATTGGAATCAGATCGCTGACCATTTGATACCTAAATTTATTTTTTATATCCTTTCAATAAAAGGGGAAATATTGCAAAATTAAACAAAAGGCCATCCAAATTCCATTAAAATCACATAGATGTAGATAACGAGTTGATCTAATGGATGAAAAAGAGAAACTGAAGAAGATCGTCACCTAATTTTAAAATTGAATTCCACCATCAGTGGCCCCACCAACATCCCTCTGATCGTGTGCCCCTGTATCCCCACAAGTAAGGTCAACAAAGTAGCCTGCACAAGGTGATGCACAGTGATGGGAGGAGGGTGAGGAGTATGAGATGAGGTTGCTTACATCCATAGACTAATATGCTTGCTTCCTTGCCTCTCGGCTTCACTTCTTCCTTAGTTGCCTCTTTATCATCCACCATGGTACCACTACCACCAGCGGCCAGTGGAACTCCGGGTTATTGAATGTCACCGTCAGTGGCCCTACCAACATCCCTCCAATCATGTGCCCCGGTACCCCTACAAGTGAGATCAAGAAAGTAGCTTGCATGAGGTGATGCATAGCGGCAGGAGGATGGTGCCGAATAGGAAGAGGATGTCATAATGACCATGTAGAGTCATCACTGCAAGATTGGTGGTGGGGTGGTGGAGGAGGATGTTGGTGACGATGCCGCTGCCATTGATGATGAAGATCCCCAGTAATTGGCGGCAAGCAAAGGCATTGATGCAATCCAGTACATCACGACCAAGGGCACTGTAAAATTCTATTCATATAAGTGTTGAGCAAAAGAATATAGAAGCATAGACCTAAAGAAAGAGAAAAGAAATAGAAATATGTTCTTAAACCCATAAACTAATAAATTAAAAGAAAAATTGAGCACAAAACTGAAATAAAAGGAGCAAAATAAAATCATAACATTCACCAAAAAGGATAAAAACATGTGACACCTTTAAAAGATTTTTAGCTTCTTTGATATGGATTTTGCCCTCTTTGGTTTTCAAGGGAAAAGAAATTATGAGAAGCTTGAAAGAAGAGGAGCAAAAAAAATCCTAACCTCTTCTCCATACTTCATCAAGTTTTTATGTTAATCTTTTTTTTAGTCATTTTCTATGAACATTTTGTGTACCTCCAATTACACTTCAATTTGTTATCATGTGTCTCCTTACCCTTTTTTTATTTTTTATATAATTAAAAAAATAAAAACTATATCATAACTTAAAATAAAATTAAAATAAGGCGATTGACAAAGGAGGGAGGAATGGTTCTTTTAATATCTTGAGTGATTCTTTTAAGATTTTGCTCCAACTTATCTTTTCCTTCAGATGTGCAAATCGATCAATCTTAGCCATAAAAAATGTGCACCTAAAAGCGGCCAAGCTAATCATGCAAAGCACTAGTTAAGAACTAGTATCTAAGCTATTTATAGGGTTCCAATTGAAGAGAACAAGACTTTCCAAGCTAATCCTGCACTCAATTAGTAGTTTCATAGTTTTTGAGGAATCTAATAGTAACTATAGTGCAATCAAAAGCTTCTAACAAACTCACATGTGCCTTTAGATGACTCTAAGACCTTAAAGGACTTAAATACAATAATTTTAGATCTCATAACAATTTTATTAGCATTAAGTTAATCAAATGGTAGTGTTTTTGCATAGCTAAAGCAATGTTGCAATTTGTATTTAGATAAGGTGTATATAGATTTACCTAACTTTTTCCCTTTATGCCCCTTTTCTGCTAAATTCATTAATTTCTGCATATTCCATTCTAAAAGATCAAATATGAGAGCAAGGTTTTAAATTTCATGAGATAAAGTCATCATGATTTTCTCATGGAATGGGATGTGCTATCCTCTAATCCCGTCCCAATATTTGAGATAGAGGTGCCCCAAAATGCGTTAATCAGGACACCAAGACGATGGCAGGATGATTCTATCTTAACACTTATCAAGCTAAAATTGATTAAATCACACTTCTTGAATATTTGACACAAAATGTTTTCAGAATTTATAAAAAAGTTAAAATAATACCAGCTAGAGTGATTAATAAGAACAAGATGTTGCAACATTGTACATTTAGAAGGCTAAAATGATATGACAAATTTGCAGTTTTTATTAAAAAAATAAAAGCTAAAATAACCAAAGTGATAGGATCAAAGAACTTTGCACAACTAAGAAAAAAAAAAAGATTGGCCTATGGTCTAATGTTAAAATGAAAGATGGATCCAAGAAGCCAACCAAAAAGTACAATAGTCATTTAGCATGAAGTGCTGAAATAAGCAACCTACAATCTCTAAGGCAAAGAAGAAATCCCTAGTGAAAATGATGAAAGAAAGGAATAGCTTGAACCAATGGATTAAACCTGATAAGTTTAAATTACACCAAGAAGGACACAACTTATTCTCCACCTGAACCCATCAACTCCAAAATCCATCAACTTATTCATAGGTTCCACTCCCAAAATCCATAAGCAATGGAGTTCAAAATCGAAAGAACAAGACAAGATATGGCATTTAACATATCAACCCTACTAAACCATAAAATCCAACGTAACCAAGAAGAAAAGAATAGATCAATAAAATTAAACAAGAGAAAGATTCTTGCATGGAGAAGAAGATGACATTCTTTTCTATGATATTTTGGGGAGAAGAAAAGGAGGGATCACCCCAGTGCCCTAGCTTGCTAGAAAGTGCTTCTCATGCCAAACAAAAAGAAAACCTTGACATGGTAAAGAATGGAAGACAATCCCGAAGGGGAGAGGAAGAGAACAGAAGGGATTCTTCCGGCCTCCCACATGGTTGTCCGCATTGCTTAGCCCCAACCTGGCACCTCCATTCCATCTCAGTCTCCCATCAGGTGATGGAAGCCTTGCCATCGGCTGTCACAAAGTCAATGGTTCGGGAATGCCAATGTTTCAGGGCCATTGAGGAACTATTTTGCATCATTGCCTAATTGTCGGCACTTATATTTTGCACTATTTTATACCACAAAGAGATTTTCAGATTTTGAGCTGTTAATAACTTGAACAGCTGCCTAACCATCTTATAGATATTTCTTGTGTGGGAAGTCAACCTGAATCCATCTCATATTCAGTTGTGTTGGGCTGGGAACAGTGTGAGGATTGATAGCTCTTCCCTCAGAACATAAATAATTTAAGCACACAAGAAAGAGAAAAAAATATCGCACAAGATAATACCTCTAGTTTAATATAGGAATAGCAGTAATATTTTACATGTCTCAAAAAAATATTATTAATATATTTTAATAGCAACATGTGGACAAATATTAGTTATATGAAATTCATAATGCACATATAAAAGATGTTTTCTACCCATTGTTGTGTATAAGGTAATCAAGTGCCTCAAAATTGTCACAAGCAAGATTTTCATTGAAACAAAGGTATTGGTTTGTCCTTTGATGAATATCTACCTATGTGATGCATATAATTCTGGCACTTAGTATATATTGTGCCAATATAAATTGATATATCTTCACAAAATAGACAAACAAAGGCAATGTAATGGCCAAGACATTATTTATCCTAGTGAGCAAATCCCCCCCCCCCCCCCCCCAAAAAAAAAAAAAAACAATGATTCAAATGACGAACTAGGTTGTTGTCAAACAAAATTTGATCAAACCCCTATGGATCTAAGTGCCACATACAAGTATGATGGTGAAGTACATGGACCATATACTACCACCAGCTTTGCTTTCCCTTTTCCCTTTGTTTGATTTGTGTTTTTTCTTCTTACTAAGTAAAATAATTGGGATGATATGGCACACTCAAGGAAAATATGCAAAATGTTTACAAGGATTGTATTTCATCATAGCATATTTCTTTCATTGCCATGTTATGCATACAGGAGGAACATAATCATAAAATAAATTTCATGAGAAAATGAGCCTTTCACCTTGCTATTCATTGTCTATATTATTTATTTAAATGAACAACTTAAGGTCTTCAGGCCTGTCAAATTTATTCTTGCAAGCAAATTAATTAGTTGACATAGAAAGCATTTAAATATAATAGCCAAGAGCATGGATAATTTTGGAAAGAAAAAATGGTATCTGGTAGTCTAATTACCTCTCCAAGAACTTTCTGTAAACACATTTATCTCTTCCTAAATTATCTATCTCCAGATCCAGTTGAATTTTTTATAACATAAATCTCAATTTATTTTCTAAATTTGCATATGTGCATCCCAGGATACTAATACTATTAAATAAACAAATGGCCTGACACTTATAAATTTCTTAAATGAAAAGTTCTCCTTAGGTAGCATGCATATGTTTCCCCTCTTAAGGAATTGCAGAGAAGCTAAAAATCAATTCTATTCTTAATGTGCATTTGTATGTCCCAGCATACTAGGTAAATATTGGTTCAAGCAATAATAAAACTACAAGTAAATCATATAACAAAATCTTCATAACAGCAAAGAAGAAGAAAAACATGATATAGGACTAAAGGAGAATAGATATAAACACAAAATATAAACTAAAACTAAGGAAGAATTGAATGCAGAGCTAAAAAAGAGAATGCATGAATTTTAGATATACATTTAAAGAAATGAAACCATAGAAAAGAGGTTCTTCCCAATTTAAATTTAGGATGACATGCTAGTGGTGTTGTAGCAGTCACAATTGGATGATGGGAGAGGCAGGGCATGGAAATTATTACGCTTGTGGTATTGGTATGATTTAAGTAAGAAAGAGAATAGAAAAAATAAAATGGTCAAATCACACATTAAGTATTACTTTCGTTCCATATATAAATAGAATAAATAAAACATATTTATTGCTACTATTTAATTTCACATGGATACTTATGTAAGCCTTACTGTTTGTTCTACATTTTATTCTCAAAATAAATAATTAAAAATTTAAATAAATCAACCAACAAGTTGCACGGACAAACAATGAAACTAACATGATCTAACACCAATTGATTTTGGTTACCTTTTATAATTCTATTCTCTCATTTTAACATTATGTTATGTAATACAAGAAAAAATAAAGGACTGCTGCTATCAAAACAACAATAATAAGGTTGCAAAATTGTCACAGTGAGAGGCCAAGAAAAACACACAAGGAGCTAGTTGTGTAGCTCATGATAACTATTCTTATCTAATTTTGATTATCTTTAAATATTATAAAATAAAATATTGTCATAGTGATAGGCCAAGACAAACACGCTAGGAGCTAGCTGTGTAGCTCATGATAATGATTCTTATCTAATTTTGAATATCTTTTAACATTATAACATAAAATGATTGGATTAGCCTTGGCATACATTACATTTTGAATTTTTGGGTCATATCATTGCTTGCTTGACAAGTCCTATAAGAAGAAGAGATATGGAGTATAGAAGAAAGTGAAAGGAAGAGGCAGAAGCACTCATATGAATACCACATTTGGAAGCTCTTATTAACCTCAAAGCAAGTTAAAAGTATATTTTAAAATTTTAAAAGTACTTTGACTATAATTGAAACTTTAGTAACATGCTTTTGCCCTAATGAGTGAAAATTTTAGAACTTCATTTTAGATAACAATAAGCTATTTGGGGAAACTGCAACATTTTTATGTGTATTTTGGACATTTAAAAAAAAAAGATTTCAAGCGAAAGGAATATTAATAGTTTACATATAGTTGATTGGATTTGATCTAGATATCTATCAATAAAGATTTATACACTATTGACCTCAAAAAAATAAGTAGTTATTATTCATGGCATACCATACTAGTGGGCACCATCCTACATTAAGCATACCATACCGTATTAGGGTTGAATTTCTTGGTTAGTCTTAGTATACTGACACCCCCCCCCCCTCATGTATTAGGTGTACTAGCATAGTATTAGTGTAGTATTGGCACAGGATTCGATACGGAAATGGTGAACCTCGACCTCATTTATATGCTAAGATCAAAAGATCAGTTATGTTTGCCTCCTTTACTAATTGAGAAAGCAATGTCAAGCCGAATTATGAGTCAAACAAAATCAATAGATGATTTCCTAATAACATGGCAACAATTCAAAAGGAGAAAATGGGAAACATCTACTCTATCGTACAATTAAGGCAGCAATATGAACTTTCATAAGAAGTTATATAACTCTCCATGCTAGGGTACAATGTTGTCAATATGTTTACAACAAAATATAAGTGTAAAGAAAAAAAGGATAAAGGAATGAAAATAGGATAGAATGTTATTAAAGAAAGATCAAATAATTGAATTGACTTTTATTAACTATTAAATAGAAGTCAAATAACTAAGATAGAATGTTAATGACTCCAAGCATGTTCATGTTGCAAAAGAATACAAAAAAATGCTCCAGCAAAAGGTTCTAAATATTGGTGGAATGGGCTAACCAAGCCACCATCTCAAGTGCTTGGATATAGTGAGTAAGTAAAAAGAGCGAGATAGGATGACACCTCCACCGTTCCGAGTTTTGGTACATAGAGCATACTGTTCCATGCAAAACCTGTATGGCCTTGACCCACAATATTTGAAAAACTTGGTCTCACAAAATCATTTCACCACTTGTTAGCAGTTTGAGTGAAGGTGCGAAACTAAATAATTAGATCCCTTCATGTCACAATTTATTTAGTCGTTCAATGAAATTAAAGAATAAACTTTTGAATAAAAAGTATAGTTTGTCCATAATAGTTTATAATTTTACCTTTTTCATGTAGAATATCAGCATTTATCCAATGTTTCCATTTCCATGTATTGCAAACAACAGATATTATGTCCGTAGGTACAAATTATTTACAACTGAAAAATATCATTGTAGCTAGCTTCTTTTTCCACTGAAAAACTTCGACTAATCCCAACAATGCAAATTTAAAGTGCAGTGGAAGGGGTATCATTAGATTTAGGGTTCAACATAATTGATGATTCTACATTTCACATGTTATCCATTAATAAAATTTGTAGGATCAAACAAGGTTGAATCATAAAAGTAGTTTGAAAAGATTGATAGCATAACCCAAGTTGAGCCCATATTGTATCAAAAGCAGTTATGTAGATGTTTGCCACACAAATAAAATCACAAATTTTAAAAGTGCAGATGTAGTAAAGAAATCATTTTATACACTTTATAGGAATGACAAAAAGTTTAAACCATGGGTTGACCACCCAATCTTACCTTTCATTATTTTAGGATCGGACCCTGAAACTCAAATATGTAGTCATTGCAAATAGTGCCCACATAAAAATCAGGTGGCTTGTCTTTTCATATTTTGGCACTTAAATTTTCACTAGCATCCTCCAGATGGGTATGAGCATGTGGCCTTTTCTTGGGCATATTCGGTTTGAATCTTGAAAATTAGATGGGTAAAATTTTAGTCAGAAAGACAGAAATAACTGAAATTCTCAATATTTAATCCCATAAATTGATCACATGCACAAATATGGGATAACTACTAAATATATTGTCAGAAAACACAAAATTTTTACTCCAATATAAGATCAAGACTTTTTACATCGTATTTCCAAAGATAAAGAAGCATAAATAGTACAATACTTGCCATATTAAATTTCATAGGATGAAAAGATTTAGGATCTTTAACTGCTTAATTTGTTTTTGAAGGAGTAGCGGCATGGACAAACACATCACACCAGGACTAAGGCATTAACTATTTTGAATTTTTTGTTTGTCTCTAAAAAATAAAATGTTTATTTTAGCTTCAGTATCCTTCGTTCAACATGCTAACCTTCAGAAAGCAGCTCCACTAGGAAAATACTATATACCTTCTCTGGTCAAAGTGATATGACGCTGTTCAATTTAAATTATAATAAAGCATCACAAGACCAACATAAAACAAATAAATGGCCCTTAAAAAGAAAAGCTTAGTGCACACATAAAATGGTACTAAATCTCTTTTTTATCTCCTAGGCTGCTGCTCTGCTTTTTTTACTTCGAGGTTCTCAAAAGAGTGAAAATTAAAGATGAAAGTATACAATCAATTAAAAAAGAAGTAGAACCAGTTAGAGAAAGAATATTAACAAAGATATTGAATTATATATAGAACTCTAAACATGCAAATGATGACAGAAAAGCTCATTAAAAAATTTCCATTGATGCCTTTTTTTTTAATTTGCTTTCCTTCATAGAACGTAGCCAGAACAATCGAAAGTCATAATCTTAGAAATCAAAATCAAATCACTGACCATCCGACACCTAAATTTATATTTTATATCCTTTCAAAAAAGAAGGGGAAATATTGCAAACTTAAACGAAAGGCCATTTAGATTCCGTTAAAATCGCACAAATGTGGAAAACGATTTGATCTAATATATGAAAAAGAGAAACTGAAGAAGATTGTCACCTGATGTCCACATCGCGAGTGATTCAAATCCTCCTCCTTCTTGCTTTTTCTAAAATAATATACTCTTTTCAGATCTAATTTGGAGTGAGTCTTTGAAAAACCCTAGCCATGAAGCTGTTATCCCCTTCCAAATGTTTTATGGGTGTATATATAATGGTCTATAGGTGTATGTATAGCAAGAAGGAATTTGGTGGGCACTGCAATGCTGCCTCATGGATTTCGATGGAGCTGTCTTCAACCAAATATTACAAGGTTAAATATATTATTATATAAATATATAGTTAATTTAGATTACATGTAAATATAGCAAGGTGGATCTATCTGGATTTGAATTTTAAGGGGAGATGAATTCTAGTTGGACTAGGTTCACTGGGACGAAAAAGAAAAGAAAAAAATCCATGGAGTAGGTTAATTTTGAAGGCTTAAAAGATCAACCTACACTTAAAATGCTTTATTTTATACATATTGAAGTATCCATTATGCTGCCATGCTACAATTTTTTTATGCAATTAAGATAGGATGTAACAAACAATCAAATTTGTAAAGAACAAAATAAAGCAAGTCATTTTAACATGGCAAAACTTTTTACAAATAATACATACCTAGATTATACTAGAGTACTTTCTTGATGTTAATGAATAACAATAAATAAAAATAATGTGCTTGTTGATGGTCAATGTTGGAAGTACATAGCACTCAATCATATAGATTTGTTTCTTGTATTGTTTCTTTATTTTTTTATTTATGCAAAACCTATCATATAAATTTTGGTTCTATTTTTTGATGGATAAATTTAACAAGAAAATTGATCAACTTTTTCATTGATCAGCCTAGCTATCCTTTTTTTTCAGTTAAAAGAAGTAGAAAAGTATATCAAGCTTCTATAGATATTATTTACCTATGAAGTGAGGAAGAGGATGGAGGAGATTTACCTATTATAGATAAATAAGCTTATTTCCCATCTATCACATAAAATATCTTTTTTTTTTTTAAATATCTGTATCCTCTTTCATGATTTTCACTTGCTTTTTTTATTCACAACAAATCTTATCCCAAGTGATACTGTTGCAATTTCCATCTAATTTTCAACCAAAAGATCGGCTGGTATTAGTAAGTGTAACAATTTTTTTTCTCTTCATCTTCCTCATCAATTTTTGCTCTTTTCTTTTCTTAGCCTTGCATTGTTTTCTTTCATCTTAGCCTTTGATTGTGTTCTATGAAGAATGGAGCTAAAAGATGATTTTTGCCCTTCGCATAATCTTAAGCACCATCCTTATTGGGCCTTCATCCTCATCAAATTTTTATATTATTAATTTTTCTTTTTAAACTTTCAACCTTGCATCTCTTTCCTTTTTTTTATCATTGTTTTTGGTTATGATTGACAAAAAATATCTCCCCTCTCCACTCAACCTTCGCCCAGTCTTCAAGCACTCTTCAATACCACCCATTAATTTATACCTAATCCAACATCCTCATCATGGTTTTTGGGTTATAATTTTGGATCTATACTAAACCATTAATTTATTGGATTAGATTGGATCGAAAATTATATATTCAATGAGATTTGATTATTCGGGTCAAGTATGATCCAAGTCCAACCCAAAATGTTAATGTTTAGGGTATAAATGATCATATTGCATTTGCATTTGAATCAAGCATCTAACTATTATTTTATAATTAAAATATAATTATTAATAATTAAATAAAGATTTATTAAAAAATTAAATAAGATCAAAAAGAGTTAATTTAATTTTTGTTTAAAAATTTAAATTCTATCGAAGAAAATTATTACGTTAAGTTTATGTTATTCAAAATATTTATTGATATACTTAAAGACATTATAAATAATAATCTATCAAAGAATAATAAAATATAAATATTTTGATATAATTAAGGGAAAAAATATCTAGTTAATAAGATACTCAACTCATCTAAGACCTTTCCCAACTACATGGGTTGGCTAAAAGAATCTTCTTCCTCCACTCTGCTCACTAGTAGATTCATATTTTAAGAGATCTGATGGAGTTTTACGCTAACTGTCAACTACCTAATGCAACCCTCCTTTACCGGGCTTGGGGCTAGCCTTGGTGGAGTTATCTAGTTAATAAGATGAAAAAGTAAAATTAGTTTAAATGAGAGTTTATTTAATAAATTAATAAAGGTATTGGAGTGAAAGCAAATAAGATTTATATAATTGATATTTGTGAGTTAGGTTCAATTGAGTTTGGATAAGGCTAAAACTATAAGGTCCATAAACAACTACGAACTTAGATTAGATCTAATTTTCTAACCCAACTCAATCTAGGGGTTTTTTAATACAAATTAAGTTAGGACTAGGTCAGGACATGAGATCTATTTGTAGCCCTATTGCTAACAATGAAATTATAGGCATTAAGTAATTTTTCTTCTGGCACAAGTTAATATTAACTACCTTCTTTTATGGTTTATAGGGCTAACATAGGAAATAAAATATTATTAAAAAATATTTATCGAGGGCTAGTAAAAAAACTTAACCCTTGTTAAAAATTTAACTATAGATTTTAACCATTATTATTAGAAATTTATTAAAATTGCATCCGCAAACATCACTCCTCACATACTTGCTGAAAAATCTTTTTACCCTTCTTTTTTTTTCCCTTCTTTGCCACCAAATCATAACCCTATCCTTCAAAATTTAGGTTTTTGCATTATTTTTTCTTTCCTTGCTTTATGGAATGAAAAATACACTTTTATTCTTTTTTTCTAATTGATGTTGGCTTCAAAGAATTCATGGAAAAAATGAATTTTAGAATTAGTTAATGGTTTTTGAATAGTTGGTGAGATTTCAATCTTTATTATAAAACTTTTGTTTATAGTTTTATGAAATCATTTTCTATTTAAATAATGAGTAAGGGATTGATCGGTATATTGATTTGATGAACTGATCTAGGATAGTATATTGAATTTCATAGATGTTAACTATTGCACAACAAAATTGATTACTATAGTTTTTCTAAGTTTTTTTTGAAGGTTATTTTAGATTTGTGAAATTTAATTTACAATAAGCATATGAATTCCCATCATCTCAAGAAATAACAATTATTTTATAGATGAAAAATTGAATTTTGTTTCTTTCTCGAAAGGAAAATGACTTAAAGGAACTAGGGGGTCATTTGGTTGGAAGGAAAATAGAGACAAGAAAGTTTTTCACCCTTACTTTCTCACACTCCGTTGAAAGAAGAGGAAAAATTGTATGTGAAGCCCACATACTTTTTCTCACTCCGACCAAAAAATAGATGCTATGAGGGAAGTAGTATTTATTTTCTCATGCTTGTTGCTTTGCCAATCGAAAACCCTAGAAAATGTTTTCCAAAAAAATATTAAACGAGCACTAATCTATTTACGAGAAAGTGATAATAGTTAGAACACCAAAAAAGAAGGAAATGTTTTAAACAAGAGAAAGAAAAAAAAAGGTTTTTCATTGTTCCTAACTTGTTGTGACTAGTTGATAAATATGTTAGACTAAAATTGCAATTTGCATTATGTTGTCAAATATTTAATGGTGTTAATAGACTCTGTTAACTATGGTTTCTTTCTCGTTATGCCTTTAGGATGCTTCCCAACTTACTTTGCTCAATTTCTACCATTGATTCCACATTGTCTGCTACCTTGTTGAGTAGTTGTTCATCAACTTCCTAACTGGGAATTAAAACTTCAAAAGACTTAAGATGTCATATTGCATAACTCTCTTACAAAACATTAATTCTATCAACGTTGTTTTTAATTTGATCCAATGATCAGGCTCCAACCACTCAAGTGGAACCATTTTTTGCCTAAAAAACATACCTATGTTAACCTACATTCTCTTTCTTTTATTTTATTTTCAGAGAAGTTTATATGCATTCTCATCAAGATCATTAGGAGCCCCATATTGATACTCTTATAGATCATTTGGTATGTTAGTTTTCTTTCCTTCCCTCCATCTCATCTCCTATACTCTTGTGGGGATTTTGTCCAATTAATTTTGCAAAGAAAAATAGCAAGTTTTGAAGCTGAAGTTTTAGCTTATTGCTCAGATTCATGTCACTACCGTATGTCAAGTTTTGTCTCCAAATTTTTTTTCTTCAAATTATTCATTCTATTATTACTTGGGGGACAAAGATTCTATTTTTGCTAAGGTAAAGCTCTATCTATTTGTAATTTGACTTTTCCTATTATTGCTCATCAAATAACAATACACTCAATGTCTTACATTACAAAAGCAAGAATCATGAATGTGATGTTCAACAATCCAATAGCTTTGATATTGCTAAAAAATAGTGTTTTTTAGAAAAGTTGTGCAGGATTTCCAAAATGATGATTCACAGTTACTAAGCTTGTGGGAGGTTACCTTATATTTGGATTATTCTTCTAATATGGCTTTTTTATCTATTTTGCTATGTACATGATACCTTTTTCCTTGGTAAATTTACACCATGTTCAAAACTAATTGATGGATGAGCTCCTTTATCTTCACCTTGTATGGGAAAACTGGTGTTGGTGTACCCATGTTAACTAATTTGAGATTTTTTACCTTGCAGTCAAGATAATCTTAGTGTACCAAGTAGGTCAACTATGAGTGTAATTTCCTCATATATTTGGTACCCATATTAGTACCATGCCATTATAGAGTTGATTTGGGTCAATTTGAAGTACTAATGACTAGTGTACCCTCCATATCGAATATTGGTTTGCTGCTAGTACTATGCAATACAATGAACCATAATCATAATCATAAATTATCTATTATTTTAACTTTTTTCTTCATAATTTTAGCATCTATAATTGTTCATCACTATTTTTGAGTTGGTAAGATCTAAATCTTGAATCGTTAAGAATATTAGGAATGGAATTAATAGTATCTCTTCAACTATGCTATCCAACTAATGTGTAATTTTGCTAGTTTTGTTTTACTTTATAATTTGCATTTTTTTACTGTTCATGGATTGTTTTGGATTTGATGAGAAATGAGGAAATCTTCTTAAGTTGCATTAATGGTGTCCTTCTATGTTGATGATATAACATGGATTCTTAGAACAAGCCCTACATCCGTGAGCTCAATAGATGTTGCCGCGGAAATCCGTTCTCTGACTCGGGTGCATTTCTGGCTCCTAATCCAGATTTCGATCTCATCGCCTTGGGGTGGAACCTGCAAGACTGTTCGTATGCAAAGGGTGCTGTAGGGGTTGCCCTCTGTGGAGGACCCTCGACGCCCAAGTCAGTGGAGATTCACAGTAAGCAAATGTGAGGAGAAGACTCTCACAGAAGAGCTCCCCTAGATGGATGTTCTCTCGAGAGCTCCGAGCTCAGATGGAGCTGTTCTCCATATGAAATGAGCAAAATGAGTGAGTGTTCAAGTGTGCGTACCTGAGAGGTTGGAGGGTAGTGGTATTTATAGGGATCATCTGATTCCTTGGGTGTGTTGCGAGAGGAGGTCTGAGAGTCGTTATGATTCAAAACAGATTAGAATCATGTTTGTTATGAGGTAAGTAGGATCTGTATCTTGTCAGTTAAAGGATCGACGGCTAGGAGAGCTGGTTGATGCCTTGAGATTCAGCGATTATGTAGGTTCTAGGCCACTCCTGTGGGTCCTAGGCCACTCCTGGGTATGATCCTCCGTTTGGAATCTTATTCAGTTATAGTGAATTTGAATTCTCCCACGTCGGATTCGTAGAGGTATTCGAGTGCCTCGGCTCGACCGAGGCGAGGGGCAATTTGGTTTTCTAAGGTATATAATAGCTCGATCTGTAGAGGTATGGGGACGGCTCGGGTTACTGAGCTATGAGGATGGCTCGGGTTACCGAGGTATGAGGATGGCTCGGGTTACCGAGGAATGATCGGCTTAAATTGCCGAGGTATGGTTGGCTTGGGTTGCCGAGGTATGGTCGGCTTGGATTGCCGAGGTATGGTCGGCTCGAATTGCCGAGGTATGAGAATGGCTCGAGTTACCGAGGTATGATCGACTTGGATTGCTGAGGTATGAGAATGGTTCGAGTTGCCGAGGTGACCCATCTTTGTTAAAGGCAATTCGACTTCGTCGCTTGGCGATTGTGCCAGCTGGCTGGCAGGACATTAAGACTGGACTTGACCCAATTATCGATGTGTGTGGCCATTAATGCAATGATAATTTTACCCCTCATCATATGCCCCCCACTCCCTAGTCCAAAGTATAAATTTGGATGTAGAGAGTAGAGTTCCGAAATAGTCTTATTTGTGGGATTCGAAAAGGCGGAAATAATCTCGTAAATGATGGGCCGCCATTTCGTCATCATTTTTCACCGTAGCTCGAGGAGGAAAGCCTCATTTCCAGTAGACCACGATAGTGAGAGTTCCACGTGGCGGGACTCCTTTATTTCTGGCACCCATATCGAAAGTTTTGGCATATTGGGCTTTCCTTTCGAAGCATTTATTTAAAGAGGGCTAGGGCGGCGCTCCTTCTGTAACACCTCTTCATCTCTGCCGTAGAGATTTTCTATTCTTCCCTGAGCCCTTGCTTGCTTATTTGTACTCCGCCCCTTATTCAGCCAATATGAAGGGTCCAGGCGATGTTTCCTTCGAGGTAACCCTTGATGACCTGGATAGAATCCATCGCCATTACAGGGTTCCTCAGGATGTAGCCCTATGGGTGCCGAGGGTTGAGCACAGGGTTCCGACTGAGTTAAGCCATGGAGTTTTTTTCTATGAGGAGAGCTTGAGGGCAGGTCTTCGGTTCCCTCTTCATCCGCTGGTACAGGAGGTGATGAGCTTTTATAATATATGCCCAACAATGGTGGCTCCAAATAGCTGGCACAATCTTATCAGTTCATCTCGATGTGCAATCACATTGGGGTGACTGCGACCCTTCCGATGTTCCGAGTTTGCTACAACCTGATCTCCAAGAGAAGCTTTGAGTGGCCCTATATTGGCCCCCAAAAGTCTTTCATGATGATTTTGATAACCCATCTTCGATAAAGGAGTGGAAGTCCCAATTTTTCATTGCCGAAGGGAACATCGATTTAGATTTTTTGAGGGGATGGGCGAGTTATGTGAAGGATCCGGAGGCGCACCCAGAGTTGAGCGAGCAGGAGAAGAGAGATCTGGTAACCCTTCACAGTGGTCAGGTGGTATCGGCCAGTGCTCTGTTATCAGAGGATGCCCTTTTTGTCGCCAGGCTTAGCTCTATTGACCCCCAAGGTGAGTCTTTGCTCTGATGGTTAGTGTGTTTAGGTAATTTTGTTACTATTTAACTGAACATCTATTATGTTTTCAGCTGAGAGATCTGCATTTGTGGGCCAAATGAGGAAGGAGCTGGGCAAGCGCCACAGGAGCTCCAACTCCGGGGACAAGCATAGGTTCGAGAGGAGGATCCATCCTTTCGAGTCTCACTCAAAGGAGCCAAGGAAAGACAGCGTCGGCCGTCACTCTTCTACCCCTGAGAGAGGGGAGGCGGAAGCGTCAGCCATTGTCGGTGCGCCCCCTCTGCCAGAGGGGGACACGGTAGCAGAGGTGGAGATAGCTGCTTGTGGAAACTCGAAGGGAGCCATCGAGGTTTTTCTCTGTCAAATTATGGTCGTGTCGGACGATGCCGAGGAGATGTCACGGTCCATCCGCAATCCTCCTACAAGAGGCTAATCAGCTTCAGTCACCAGCGGTGGGGAGCCCTCTGGTGTTGCGCATGGAAGAGGCCCCTGCTCAGGTGAAGGGGTCAAAAGAGGCAATTGTGGCTGCCAAGCTCAAGTGGAGCAGTCTATTGAAAGGTTGGTGGAGGTCGACGTGCCTCTTGCCGAGGGTCTCTCTCTTACGGTACCAGGGGGTATCGCGAGAGAGACCAAAGTATGGGTGGAGTCTACCGGAGATGAAGCAACATTTGGAGAGGAAGAGGAATAAGAATCACTAAATGAAGGGGACGCTCGGACCAAGGTTCCTTCAACCGGGGCCGAAGCATCCGAGGCCCTACAGGCTAAAGTTCTGATGGAGAAAGCCAAGTGGATGGCAGTTCCTCTGGCCGAAGTTCCTTAGGCCGGTTCTTCAGCTATGAGTTCTTTTGTCCACAGCCCAGAGGTGGATGACATGCTCACCGCCTTGATGCGGTCTGTACTATGCGCGGGGGTGGGGGGGGGGAGTTCCTCGACGGATGAGCTTGCAGTCGAGGATATTATTGATGCAGCTTTTGGTCGGTTTGGAGCGCCGAAGGATGTTTACCTTCTACCCAAAATTAGTAATGCTACTCTTATGAAGATCGCCACAAACTATGACTCCCGAGTAAGTCATTGTACCAAGGTTGTAATTCTTAGTTGGTTGGTTCGATCATAGTTTCTTATTTGTGTTTTTTCTGCAGAATGCCTTGATTATGAGGGCGCTGAATTGGCACTTAAATTTGACCACGGGGGCCTGCGCTCAGGCTAAAAGGGAGGTGGCCAACCTTTGGACAAGGGTGAATTCGACCAGCCGACTCTCTAGGGCCTTGGCATACGTTCAGGTGGACCTTGAGAAGATGGACGAGTCTTACCGAATTACCGCCGAGAGGGCCTCTTGGTTCGAGTATCAAGTCAAAGAGCTCCAGGGTTTTCGTGAACAATCGGATAAGGCTTGCTTGGAGTAATCCCAAATCAAGGCTAAGCATGCCGACAAAATCAATGCCTTGCAGCGGCACTTTGACAAGAGGTGGGGTCAGCTGAAGAGCAGTCATGCCGAGGAAAAAGAAAGTTGGGCCAAGAAGCTCGACGAGGAGGAACGTAGGTTCCGGCGATAGCAGGATCAGCTCGCCGGCCTGAATAAAAGACTCACCGATAGGCAAGATCAATTGAAATGGCAGCATGGTCAGATCTCGATCAATCTCGGCAGAAAATTAGGGATAGACAGTCCCAGATTGATGACCTTAAGGAGGGTCTCCAACAGAATAAAGCGGCCAAATTGAAGGCCCTGAAAAATGTCCATGAGCTGAGCGATAAAATGGCTCGGCGGGAGGCAGAGGTATAGTGTCTTCTCATTTACTTGTTTCTGGCACTTTTCTTTTGTTTATGGCCTCAAACGACCTGATGTTTGCAAATAGGCAAAATCGAGCTCGAGGCGCAGGAGTAGTTTAAGGCCCTAACGGTGGAGTTGGCCTCGAGTCGCCAAATGAAACTCAAACTTGGGGGCCAGCTAGCTGAAGCTAATGACCGGATTACCTCGGCTGTGGAGGAGTACAAAAGTTATGTTCAATTCTCTTAGAAGCATAAAGAGGCTTGCGCCGATGCATTTCAGTTCGACGAGGAGGAAACTTGGTTGAAGATCTCTCGAGTGTATCCCGAGTTAGATTTATCTTTTCTGGAGGCCAGGCTATTTGATACTCGTACCCCGGGGGCCGAAGAAGCCGAGTATGAGGACATTTCGAACGTCGACCTTGAAACTATTCTAGGCACCAATGAAGCCTTGGCTCCAAAGGGGTGTCCCCAGCCCAGTGCCGAGGAATGTGAAGTCCCATCATCGACTGTATTTGAAGAGGGCAGACCCAGTCAACCTCCCCCGAATGTCGCCGATCCGAATCCTGACCCCTAAGGGTTTTTGTATTTTTCTTTTTCAACTGGTAATTTGATTGAAATTTCAATGAATGAATCTTTTGCCTCCTTTGTTTGTCTCATTGCTTTGGCCATCGTCTTTTGAACGATCTTTTTTGCCATAGGTTCTTCCGAATCGTAAACGAATCACGCTTTAAGGTCAGATTGCTCTTAGGGGTTCCGAATTGAACATTATGTTCAATCAAAAGCTAGATTAACTAGTTCTACTGATGCATAAAATTGTTCGATTTTGCCGTGGAACGTAGCTCCGACTTTGCCTTGTTGGGGCCGAGGTTAGGTGCGCGCAAGCTAACTTGGTTTGTCGAGGCACAAAATGGTTCGGCGTGAAATTAATGAAAACGGTGCAAATACCTCGGCTGGGGCTGAGGTTAGATTGTTCGGTTTGAAATTGCTAAAACCTATGGAAGCACCTCGGTTGGGGCTGAGGTTAGATAGTTTGGTTTGTCCGAAGCAAAAAGTTGGTACATTTTTTTCTGAGGCATGTGAAATGGCTTTGTAATTTGTCGAAGGATGCTTTGTTTCTTCTTAAAGCATTTATCTCGTTGGCCTTTTCCAACACGGGTATCTTTAACGTGCACGATAAGCACTCGATCGCCATTGGACAATGTCATTTTTGAAAGGAGATTTGCCAGGCCTACCCATTTCTCAAGGATCTACAGTTGGTTTCCTACATTTAAGGCTCTTGATTCAAGATCAGAAGAAAATCTTTGTCTTCCATCATGGCCTGGGAGGTACATCCAGCGCGCTTTGGAAAGTTCCCTTTTCTTTTGATCTACCACGTGGCAGCGCTGCCAGGGCATTTCGAATTTTGAGGCTCCCTTCTTTAATGGCTGCTCCTGGTTTGCTTGCCTATAAAATGGGGAGAGCATACCGCATTCGGCTATCTCCCAAGACTTTCACCTTCTGTGAGCTGTAGGGGCTTTCATGGCGCCCATTTCATTGAGGTTGAGAGCAGAGAGATCGAGCTTCCCTTTTGAAAGCTAGTTCATCCCAGATAGCTAGGGTGATGGAGAGGCTACTGAAAAGCAAGTAGTCCTCAAGGGAGAAATCTCGGAGGTCATATGGAGAGCGCACGGGATGCCCACAGAGGTCATATGAGGAGCATACGTATGCGCTTCCTGTGTGTCCTTTGTCACTTGCCATGAGGATCGCAGGAAATGCAAAGCATACATATTCCCCATGGCAGACAAGGAACACACCTCCCTCCTCAGTTTGGATCTCTCAGTTCATTCACCTGAGGAATCTTTTTCCATGTGAGGAGGGAGGAGAGTGGTGTTGGTCTGCTGGTTCCATGTCCGAGTTGCTGGGGAGCGGCTAGCAGCCCAGCATCCCGCTTAGGGGGGAGGCATCCTCGGCATCAGCATCCACAGGTCTTTGACTTGGTTAAGATCCCTCAACATGTCCATCTTGGGGATCCGTGGATGGCCTACTTTGCTCTTTGGCATTAACCAGTGGCCCAATTGAGCTGATTGGTTTTTTTGATTTCTAGGATCGGATGCAGAAACATCGTTATCGACCGAAGCTGCTCAGTCGAGCTTTTATTTTATTTGTCTTTATTTCCTGTGCTATGATGCACTTGTAATGCCTCTCAGAAGGTAACCCTTCATTAATAAAGAAAGTTCTTATCCTTTCTTCTTCGACTACTTGTTTCTTTTTCCTGTATGGTTGTGCTGAGAGTTGTCTTACTCATATTGCGCTATCGCAGCATAAGTCTAGAGGTGCTTTTGCTACTTTATTTTTGTTAGGCTATTCAGTCCTCTGCGGAGGGAGCATTCTCCTCTGTTTAGCCAGAGATGTACATGGAGGGGACTTGTATCTTGCCGATTTACGCTGATGAGACGCATTAGGCTTGTCTGAAGCATTAGACAATATTTGAATATATCACTCAGTTTGGCCAAGGCCAAGATTATTCAGAAATATATCACTCGGAGGCTTCAAGATTATTCAGAGATATATCACTCAGGGCCGAGGCTTCAGAGATTATTCAGAGGAGGCTTCAAGATTATAAAAGGCATTAAGATTATATTTTACTTGGCGCAGCCAAGGTACAGAGGGCTATCAAGGGCGCAGCCAAGATACGGAGATCAAGGATTCTTGGCTTGGCCGGCTTCAAGGTATTATATTTTTACTTGGCGGCCAAGGCATCAAGGCTACTTGGCACGGCCATACGGCTCGGCCCGATCGAGCCACGGCCAAGGTATGGAGGAGGCTTCAAGATTATATTTTAAAGATTATCGAGGATTTAAAAAGATTATATTTTACTTGGTGCGGCCAAGGTATGGAGATCGCTCGGCCTGGCCGAGGATTTAAAAAGAATATATTTACTTGGCACGGCCAAGGTACAGAGATTGCTTGGCCCGGCCAAGGATTTAAAAAGATTATATTTTACTTGGCATGGCCAAGGTATGGAGACATCATTCGGCTTGGCTGAGGCTTCAAGATTATATTTTACTTGGTGCGGCCAAGGTACGAAGATCGCTCGGCCCGATCGAGGATTTAATGTATAGCAGGGCCTGCTTCTCATTGCAGCTTCCAAAGAGAGTTATAAAAATTTTGCGAGTCTTTGAGAATTAAATTTAATTCAAAGAACGGAGTGAGTTTAGTAAGAGCGTACTTTTACTAATGATATGTGCGAAGATTATCCGAGTTTCATGCCCGAGGAATAGATTTTTCATCCAAATCTTGAAATTTGTAGGTGTCGGGTTTGATTACTTCCGTCACTTGGTAGGGACCTTCCCAATTCGGGGACAATTTTCTTTGCTCCAGTGGCTTCTAGATGGATGTCTTTTGAAGCACCAGATTGCCGGGGAGGAAAAATTTTTCTTGAACTCTAGTGGAGTGATAGCGGGCTACTCTTTACTGATAGTGGCCATCTGTATTATGGCTTTCTCCCTGACTTCTTTTACTAAATCGAGATTGGTTCGGAGCTGTTCATCATTGGATTCCTCCGAATAACCTTCCATGCGAGGGGAGGGGAGTCCAACCTCCACTGGGATGACAGCCTCTGTGCCAAAGGCCATCTTAAATGGGGTTTGCCCCGTGGATACCCTCTCGGTCGTCCGGTATGCCCACAACACATGGTGGAGTTCCTCGGCCCATCTGCCTCGTGCTCGGTTGAGCCAAGCTTTAATTCCCTGCATGAGGGTTCAGTTGGTTACCTCGGCCTCTCCATTAGCTTGAAGATGTCCGACCGATGTCAGGCGATGGAGAATACCGTGATCCTTGCTGAACTCTTGGAACTTAGGGTTGTCAAACTATTTCCCATTGTCGGTGATGATAGTGTGGGGAAGGCCAAAGCGGCAGATGATGGATCTCCACACGAAGTCTTTAGCACGAGCTTCGGTTATATGGGTGACTGCTTCACTTAGTGAAATAATCAATTGCAACAAATAAGAACTTCCTTTGCCCCGTTGCGAGGGGGAAAGGGCCAAGAATATCCATTTCCCATTTGGCGAAGGGCTAGGGAGATGATATGGAAGTCAGGTGCGCAGAAGGGAGCCTCTGGATATTTGAGTGTCTCTGACATGAATCATAGGCTCGAACAAGGTCGTTGGCATCTTTCTACATTATCGGCCAATAATATTCTTGACACAACACTTTGTGGCACAGGGCCCGACCACCGAGATGATTGCCAAAGATGCCTTCATGGACCTCCCAAAGAGCATAATCGGCCTCTGTTGGTTAAAGGCATTTGAGCAGCGGCATTGAGAAGGACCGCTTGTATAGCCGGTCATCAATCAGAATATAATGAGATGATTGCATTTTCAGCTTCATTGCTTCTTTTCTATTAGTGGGCAGCAGCCCTTCTTTAAGGTACTTGTGCAGATGGTCCATCTAGGATGGTTCAGTATCGACCTGCATCATCTGGTCAGCATCGGCGATGCTGGGCTTCTCCAGGACCTCCAAGTGGAATTTTTGCTCGAGATCCATTGATTCCGTAGTCGCCAGGTGGGATAGAAGGTCGGCGCGCACATTTTCAGTCCTTGGGATCTGGATAATTTTAAATCCATCAAAACAGGAGGATAAATCGTGCACCTTTCGGAGATACCGAATCATACTCGGCTCTCAAGCCGTAAATTCTCTCTGCACCTGGCCAGCCACCAACTGGGAGTCGGTGTAGGCAATTAGTTTTTTGACCTTAAGCTCGTGGGTGATTCGAAGTCCGATGAGCAGGGCTTCATACTCTACTTCATTGTTTGAAGCCGGGAAGGAGAAGCGGACACCATATTCAAAAGTTGCGCCCTCTGGGCTGGTGAGGACTAGGCCGGCACCAGAACTGCCCGTGCTGGAGGATCCATCAATGTAAAGCAACCATGGGCACTGGGCTTTGGTTGTCTGGGGGTATCCGAAGCGGAGCCATCTTCGGGTATGGTGCACTCGAGGAGGAAATCTGTCAGAACCTAGGCTTCAATGGCTGGACGAGGCTAATACTGAATGTCATGCTCGCTCAGCTCGACAGCCCATTTGGTCATTCTCCCTGATGCTTCTGGGCGATGAATAATCGCTTTGATGGGTTGGTCAGTCAGGACAGTGATAGTATACGCTTGAAAATATGGCCGCAGCTTTTGGACTGACGTCACTAGAGCCAGGACCATCTTTTCGACTCGAGTATACCTCGTTTCAGCGTCCTTGAGTAGTTTGCTGACATAATAAACAGGTCTTTGGACTTTGTTCTCCTCTCTAATTAGCACCGAGCCAACGGCATTTTCGGAGATCGCCAAGTACAGATTCAGCACTTCCCCTGGCTTCGGTCTGCTGAGAAGAGGTGGTGAGCCAAGGTATTTCTTGAGATCTTCAAAGGACTTCTGGCAATCTATGGTCCATTGAAAATTTTTGGCCGACCAAAGTGCTTTGAAGAAGGGAAGGCATTTCTCGGCCGACCGAGCAATGAAGCGACTGAGGGCTGCTATTCTTCTAGTGAGGCGTTGCACGTCCTTGACTGACTCCGATGGGGCCATTTGCTGCAGGGCTTGGATCTTCTAGGGATTTTCCTCGATGCCTCCCTGAGAGACCATGAAGCCTAGGAATTTCTTGGAGTTGACCCGAAGGCGCATTTGGTAGGGTTGAGCTTCATCTGATACTTTTGAAGTGTAGCAAAGCTCTTCGCCAGGTCCTCGATGTGTTGGGATGCCTCCTTACTCTTTACCAGCATATCATCAACATACATCTCCATGTTCCGACTGATTTGCTCCTTGAAGACTTTGTTGACCAGCCTTTGGTAGGTAGCACCTGCATTTTTCAAACCAAAGGGCATAACCGGTAGCAATAGATACCTCGATCTGTAATGAAGGTGGTTTTCTCCTCATCTTCGGGTGCCATTCGGATCTGGTTGTAGCTCGAATAGGCATCCATAAAAGTTAGCATTTGATGGCCCGAAGTTGAATCCACGAGCTGATTGATCTGCGGAAGAGGGAAACTATCTTTTGGGCAGGCCTTGTTGAGGTCAGTGAAGTCGATGCAGATCTTCCATTTGCCATTCGACTTTTTCACCATGACCACATTCGCCAGCCAGTCGGGGTAATTAACCTTTCGATTGAATTTGGCTTTGATGAGTTTGTCCACTTCTTCTTCGATGGCTTTTTGGCGCTCGGGGACGAAGCTCCTTTTCTTCTGCTTAATTGGCCAGAATGTCTCGTTCATGCTGAGGCGGTGGACCAGGATGTTTGGACTGATTTCGGGTATATCTGATGCAGACCAAGCAAAGACGTCAACATTCCTCCGAAGGAATTCAATCAATTCTTGCCGAAGCTTTCCTTCTGGCTACGACCCGACCTTTATGGTTCGGTCGGGTCGGGTTTCATCGAGCGGTACTTTCACTAGTTCTTTAGCTAGCTCTCATCATTGCTCGGCGAAATCTTCCTGAGCATCCAGCCCATCCACCTCGGGCTTCCTGGACTGGAGGTCGGCGATAAAGCAATGTCGAGCTATGATCTAACTTCCTCGAACAACCCCTACTCTCCATTCGGTGGGAAACTTCATGGCAAGATGGGGAATGAAAATGATGGCCTTAAGAGATATTTGCCCTGGCCTACCGAGGATTGCATTGTAAGGAGACCGGAGCTTGGTCATAAGGAAATCCATAAGCACAGTAGCCATGCGGGGCCAGGTGTTGGCTCGGACTGACAGAGTGACAACTCCTTCGGGGATTATGGAGTCACCTGTGAAGCCGACTAGGGTGGACTCCACGGGTCGGAGGCTTTCTGCCCAAAATTTTAATCTCACAAAGGCATTAAAATATAGAACATTAACAGAGCTTTCACTATCAATCAAGATACGGTGTATATCATAATTGTTCATATTCAAAGATAGAACCAAAGCATCATCATGGGGGTACTGTACCTCCCAAAGGTCTTCATTAGAGAAAGTGAGCTCATCAACTCGAGCTTTCTTTGGTTGGTTTTCCTCCTCGCCTGGCCAAGAGGATGAGAAAACGGCTGCCATTATCACATTAACATTGCCGATGACTGGGGGATTTGGTGGAGGAAGCTGGCGAGGCTCGAGTTGGTGATTCTCCTCATTGTTTGGCTTAGGAGGCCCTCTGAACTAGTCCAGTCTACCCCACCAGATCAATCGCTTGATCTCATTCTTGAGCTGCCAACAATCCTTGGTATCGTGCCCATAATCCCGATGGAAGCGGCAGTACTTGGTCGGGTCCCTCCGAGTCGCATTGCCTTGAAGAGGAGGAGGGCGAGGGATTTGCCGCTCGATCTCCATCAGGATTTGTGCTCTTGGCACGGTGAGGGAAGTGTAGCAGTCTAACCTTCGAGCTGGACTTCGGGTTCGATCTCGAGGCGGCGGCGGAGGACCTCTATGGTGGCGAGGTGGGCTAGCACGGCAGTGGGCCCGTTGCTTATCCAAGCCCTTTGCCTCCTTCTCAGCTGCTCGACTCGAGCTGATCTCCTTGATTCTTCAACCCTGGCATACTTATCCATCAGGGACATCATGTCTGAAAGGCTCTTCGGATAATTAACTTCAGAGCCAGATAGAAGTCTCCCTCCTTCGACACTCCTTCGGCTAAGGCAGACATGGCTACCTTGCGGTTGAGATGATCGACCTCCAGAAGGGCTGTGTTGAAGCGACCTAAGTAATTCTTTAGCGATTCCCCCTCTCTACTTAACCTCAGAGAGGGAATCAGATCTCTGTCGCTGGCGATGGCTGCTAACGAACTGGCTGATGAATAAACAGCTCAGTTCATTGAAAGAATCAATGTAACCTGGCTTCAAACTGTTGAACCAGGTTTGGATGGATCCCCTTAGAGTGGAGGGGAAGGCTCGACATAGGATCGCATCCGACGCTCCGTGGAACATCATGATGGATCTGAAGCTACTCAGATGGTCGTCGGGATCGGTGGATCCATGGTATGGCTCGATGACGGGGAGCTTGACATAAGGAAGAATCACTTTCCTCAGGATCCTCTCGGAGAAGGGGATGCCCTGCTTCGCTTTTGGCTGGGATGGAGGGGCTTGTCTGACGGCGTCTAACTCCTGACGCCATTCTTGACACATCTCCTGCATCTGCTGCCTGATCCCTTCATCCAGAGTGGTAGGAGGGATCGAGTGATGAGGAGGCGGTAGCAGCGTCGAGTCCTAGGAAGACTTCGGGAAGGGGGAACGAACCCGCCTAGATCTAAACGGGCTCTTCCCTCCAGCTCGTTGCGGCATTGGTTTTGCTCTCGCGGGTTGGTGATGATAATCTGCTGCTTCCAACGGATTGAAGGAAGAGATCGCTGGTAGAGCAGGGGCAGCAGCCTCTTCATGAAGCTGAGGAGCAGGGACATCAGGGCCAGGGATTGCCTGGAGCCCCTGGACCAACTGGGTCAATGCTTGAACCTATTGGAGCAGAGTGGCAAACTGGTCCAACATTACCACCGTTGCCGGCGGCGAAGGAGTTTCAGTTGGCGGTGGTGGCGGAGGTGCCACGCCGCTGATTGGATCAGGCCTTTGGGAGGCAGCTTGATCTTGAGCCTCGATGTAGCTCTTTTTCGATTGGCCATTAGAGGATGCTTCTTCTGGTTTTTTGAGTCTTGTCTCCTAAATCATAAGTTTATGAGACTTGAGGCCCTTCCTTTAGTGCTAATCTGTTGCCGTGGAAATCCGTTCTTGACTCGGGTGCGCTTCTGGCTCCTAATCCGGATGCCGATCTTGTCACCTCGGGATGGAACCTGCAAGATAGTCTGCAGGCAGAGAGTGCTGTGAGGGTTGCCCTCTGCGGAGGACCCTCTAATGCCCAAGTCAGTAGAGATTCACAGCAAGCAGATGTGAGGAGAAGACTCTCACAGAAGAGCTCCCCTAGATAGGTATTCTCTCGAGAGCTCCGAGCTCAGATGGAGCTGTTCTCAGTATGACAATGAGCAAATGAGTGAGTGTTCAAGCATGCGTACTTGAGAGGTTAGAGGGCAATGATATTTATAGGGGATCACCTGATTCCTTGGGCATATTGCGAGAGGAGGTCTGAGAGTCGTTATGATTCAAAAGATTCGAATCATGTTTGTTATGAGGTTAGTAGGATCTGTATCTTGTCAGTTAGAGGATCGACGGCTGGGAGAGCTGGTTGATGCCTTGAGATTCAGTGATTACGTAGGTTCTAGGCCACTCCTGTGGGTCCTAGGCCACTCCTGGGTATGATCCCCCATTTGGAATCTTATTCAGTTATAGTGAATTCGAATTCTTCCATGTCGAATTCCGCAGAGGTATTCGAGTGCCTCAGCCCAGCCGAGGCAAGGGACAATTTGGTTTTCTGAGGTATAGAATAGCTCGATCTGTAGAGGTATAGGGACGGCTCGGGTTACCGAAGTATAAGGATGGCTCGGGTTATCAAGGTATGAGGATGGCTCGGGTTACCGAGGTATGATCGGCCTGGATTGCCGAGGTATGGTCAGCTTGGGTTGCCGAGGTATGGTCGGCTTAGATTGCCAAGGTATGGTTGGCTCGGATTGCCGAGGTATGAGAATGGCTCAGGTTACCGAGGTATGATCGGCTTGGATTGCCAAGGTATGAGAATGGTTCAGATTGTCAGGGCGACCCATCTTTGTTAAAGGCGATTCGGCTTCATCGCTTGGCGGTTGTGCCAAGTGGCTGGTAGGACATTGAGACTAGACTTGACCCAATTATCGATGTGTGTGGCCATTAATGCAATGACAATTTTGCCCCTCATCAAATGTTATGACAACATTATACAAGAGTTACAAGTTGGTGGTTTAAACTTTTTGTGTTAATATATAGAAAGTTGCCATTATGTACAATGATAGTCTTATATGTCTGAAATGTGACTAAAATAAATGACATTTTTGAATATTTATTGCATAAATAAAATCCATTTCATAATTACTAGTGTAAATGTAGCAACCACTATTTATTTTCAAACAAGGGCTAAGCCACTATAAGTTCCCTTGAGGGTCAAGAAGAATACACATTATGACTAATAAAAATATAATAATTTATTGGTGTTACTTATTGTTGAGGGGTAAAATTATCATTGCGTTGATAACCGTGCGAAGGGGCTAAGATCAGCCTTGGCCCCCACTTGCTACACTGCGCCCACAAAGAACGAACTAACTAGTATGATTCGGCGGATCGAGCAACCCGTAGCTCGACCTCCCCGAGCAATCCATAGCTCGGCTTCCCCGAGCGATCCGTAGCTCGGCTCCCCGAGCGATCCGTAGCTTGGTTTCCCCGAGCGATCCATAGCTCGGCTTCCCCGAGCGATCCATGGCTCGGCTTCCCCGAGCAATCCATAGCTCGACATGCACCTCCACGGAACGAAACTTGCTCGAGCCGTGCTTATGCCCTAGCAGCGCGAACTATCTGTGCATTTCGGCCATCAAGGCCAGGTCGTCCCTCGACCATCTGAACCAAGCCTTTTCGTGCCCCTGCGGAACCTAGCGCGGGATAGCCCAAGTCTAGTGTAATAGAATTCCAAACGATGAATCATATCGAGGCGTGGCTAGGATCTGCAATAACGGCCTAGGACCTACGCAGTCATCGGATCTTGGGCCATCAGAGAGCTCTCCCAGCCGTCGATCCTTCAACGGACAAGATACGGATCTCACCGGCCTCACAACAGCTTGATTTGAATCAACTCCGTATCCCAACAACCTTCGAACCTTTCAGAAGGCGCTCAAGATTCAGGTGATTGCTTATAAATAAGACACTCCCAGATTCTCTCAGGTATGCGCAAGCTCCCGTACACAACTCCTGGCTCAGTCTCAGCATCTCTCTCTCTCTCTCTTTCATTGCTCCCCCTTCTCCTTTCCGCCATTGGCGCTCTGCACGAGCTCCCGATAGGCCACCCTGGAGGGACTCCCCAGAGAGAGCCTTCTCCTCATTTCTGTTGATCGCTGATCCCCACTGACTTGAGCATCGAGGGTCTTCCGCAGAGGACCACCCCCAACGCCTCTCGCGTGAGGACTTCTTTGCAGGTCTGCCCAGGAGGAAGCCCGATCAGGAGACCGATCGTGCCCGAGTCGGAGGACAGATTCCGACGGCAACACTTATTAAATGAGAATATGATAAAAATATTCTTTACCTAATTTTAGTTCTTTATATTTCATCTTTTTAAAGAAAATCTTATTAGATTTTGATCAAATTGGTCAGTCCAACTACTGAACTAGACCCTTAACCAATCAAGTTTCTTTAATCAAACTAGTTGTATAGTTGACATGATCAAAATTGGATGAACCAATCCAATTTTTTATTACTTTGATGATCTAGTGTAAACCAATAAAATCAGATTGATTTTCTTATGCCCTTTAAAATTATTTCTTAACCAAAATAATTTAAAAATCAATGTTACATTTTAGTGTTTTTTTTTCATCTTTTAGGCCAAAATCTCACTTTTTCTCTTTCTTCTAATTCTTTCTCTACCTTATCTCTCCCTTTCTCTAGCCAATATAGAGAATTTCAAGTATTATTTTTTTAGAAATTTAAGATTAAGTTTAGGTATTAATGTAGATGTGATATTAAATAACTCAATTTTAAGGATATACTAACTAGCCTTGTTGAAAATTCAGCTTGTAAAATTCAAAGTTTAGAAAGAAAATAGAAATTAAATAAAAATGAAGCAGTAATAGAATAAAGTACTGAAAACTAAAATTTTCTATCTATGAACTTCATTGAGATTGTCATCCACTATCCAAAATCATTCCTTTCAAGTAGCATTAATATTGAAAAGAGGGATGCAAGTAGCATTAGTATCGAAAATAGGGTTGCAGGCAAGTTGATTGGATTGGGTCATGATTGTCCGTGCTTTGACCGAATTTCACATTTCAGTTATGGTTTTGGATTTGGACTCAACCCATTAGGTGATTGAATTAGATTGAGTCGAGTCCATGAAAAGAAGTTTAGACCTAACAAGTTGTTTGGGTCAATTTGAGATCAATTATGATCCATATCTAATCCCAAATGTTTTGGTTCAAATCAAGATCAAGTTACATCATGTATGCATTTGAGTGAAGCTTCTAGCTATTATTTTATAGCTATAATTTAGTAGATGATAATTAAATATGAAGCCATTAAAAATTTTAAATAAGATTAAAATAATAATCTAAACTTTAATTATTATTTTAAGATTAAAATAATAACATAAACCTAAATCATTATTAAAAACTTTTAATTCTACTAAAGTAATTGATCAATCTTCAAAATATATATTGATATGCTTAAAGGTATTATAAATAAGAAAATGTGAAAATAGATAATAAAATATGAATATTTAGATATAATTAAGTGAAAAGGATGAGAGAAGATCTAATTCTTAAGATAAAAATAAAAATTAATTTAGATGAGAGTTCATTCAATAAAATAGTAAAGATAATTGAAGAAAAATAAGAATTATATAATTAATATTTATGGGTTAGGTTAGATTGTGTTTGGGTAGGGTCGAACCTTTTATCTATTGACTCATATTAAATTTGGATGAGATATGAGTCAGGTTGGGTCATGGATTGAGCTAAAAAATGCAATACTTAGATTTGATCTAAAATTTAGATTAAGTCTAATTTTAAACTTTTCAAACTTAACCCAACCCATAAATCCATGAATCAGGTTGGGATTGAGTCAGATCATGGGTTGACCCAACAACTTTAATTGAAAATCAATAATGCCTCATACTTGGCTTCAAACGAAAATTAGACTTCCAAGATTCTTGAACTCCATAAAAAGAAATGAAGGGGATGAGAAAAGAGTTGAAAGGGGAGGTTAAGTTTTTTTTTTTTCGGGGATAATCACTATAGGAGTACATGAATTTATTTCGGACTTTCAATTGAGTCATTGTATTTTTTTTTATCAATTGAGTATATCAACTCATAAAATTTACTCAATCAAATATATTTTTAATGGTTGTCAATCATGACTTGATAGATTATCTTACTTGGGATGATGGATATAAACAGACGCCAACATGACACCATGTGGTGATGATATAATAGCGATGAGAGGTGAAAAAATAACAAATAGGGGAGGATTCATGTAGACATTGAGGTAGTGTTTAATATGGGGTGATCTTTGAAAGTTCACTAATGATAAGATTACTCTATTTGGTATCCATATTCTAGCAATGATCTGTGATCATTTTGAGATTAAGATCACTATCTAAAGAGATAATCCTAATCCTATCCAAGAGATCGATAACGTTAGATCACCATGGTGATGGAATTTTATACTAAAATATTTGAACAACTTTGTCCCTATATTTTTCAATCTCTCCCCTATATTATAATAATATAATATAAATATAATATAATATTAATAGTTATATTTTTATTTATATAATAGTATAATATTAATGTATAAAATATTATAATTTTATAATTAATATATTATATATAATTATATTATATATAGCAATTAATGTTATATCATTATTTATATTTATTACATGTAAAAAAAAATAGTATGTACCTATATTATTATTAGTAATATTGTTAATCTTATATTATAATATATAATTTGTACATACTATATTATAAAGCATAATAATAGTATTATATAGTATACATAATATTATGCAAGTAAGTTTTTAAGGGTATTATTGATAGTGCATTCATTATGACCTTTTATTTCTATTTTATACCAAACTTAATGATCCATGATCACTAGTAATATTTGATTATTGAAATATATTATATCAAATAGGATGATGTTGAATCACCAGTGGTCCTATCACCGATGATCCTATCATTACTGATCTTATGACCCAAAAAA
>UESW01003948.1:997270-1356839 GCA_900491605.1 Calamus simplicifolius
AGTGATCCGACGTTTTCGATCGATCGAAGCCCTAATCCCGATCGGCCACGACCGATCTCGGACCGTGGCAATCGGTCCGATCGGTGACGATCCAACGGTTGCGATCGATCCATGCCCTCATCCCGATCAGCCACGACGATCTCGGACCGTGGCAATCGGTCCGATCGGCAAAGATCCGACGGTTGTGATCGATCCAAGCCCTGATCCCGATCGGCCACGACCGATCCCGGACCGTTGCGATCGGTCCAAGATCACTGGCGATCGACGGTTGCAATCGATCCAAGCCCTGATCCCGATCGACCACGACCAATCTCGAACCGTGGCGATCGGTCCGATCGGTGACGATCCGAGGGTTGCGATCGATCCAAGCCCTGATCCCGATTGGCCACGACCGACGTTGCGATCGGTCCAAGATCGGCGATGATCCGACGGTTGCGATCGATCCAAGCTGATCCCGATCGGCCACGACCGATCTCGGACCGTGCGATCGGTCCGATCGGCACGATCCGACGGTTGCGATCGATCCAAGCCCTGATCCCGATCGGCCACGACCGATCCCGGACCGTTGATCGGTCCAAGATCGCGACGATCCGACGGTTGCGATCGATCCAAGCCGTGATCCCGATCGGCCACGACCGATCTCGGACCGTGGCGATCAGTCCGATCGGCGACGATCCGAGAGTTGCGATCGATCCAAGCCCTGATCCCGATCGGCCACGATCGATCCCGAACCATTACGATCGGTCCAAGATCGGCGACGATCCGACGGTTGCGATCGATCGAAGCCGTGATCCCGATCGGCCACGACCGATCTCGAACCGTGGCGATCGGTCCGATCGGTGACGATCCAACGGTTGCGATCGATCCAAGCCCTCATCCCGATTGGCCATGACCGATCTCGGACCGTGGCAATCGGTCCGATCGGCAAAGATCCGAGTTGTGATCGATCCAAGCCCTGATCCCGATCGGCCACGACCGATCCTGGACCGTTGCGATCGGTCCAAGATCGCTGGCGATCTGACGGTTGCAATCGATCCAAGCCCTGATCCCGATCGGCCACGACCGATCTCGGACCGTGGCAATCGGTCCGATCGGCAAAGATCCGACGGTTGCGATCGATCCAAGCCCTGATCCCGATCGGCCACGACCGATCCGGACCGTTGCGATCGGTCCAAGATCGGCGATGATCCAACGGTTGCGATCGATCCAAGCCGTGATCCCGATCCCACGACCGATCTCGGACCGTGGCGATCGGTCCGATCGGCGACGATCCGACGGTTGCGATCGATCCAAGCCCTGATCCCGATCGGCCACGATCGATCCCGACCGTTGTGATCGGTCCAAGATGGCGACGATCCGACGGTTGCGATCGATCCAAGCCGTGATCCCGATCGGCCACGACCGATCTCGGACCGTGGCGATCGGTCCGATCGGTGACGATTCGAGAGTTGCGATCGATCCAAGCCCTGATCCCGATCGGCCACGACCGATCCTGGACCGTTGCGATCGGTCCAAGATCGGCGACGATCCGATGATTGCGATCGATCGAAGCCATGATCCCGATCGGCCACGACCGATCTCGGACCATGGCGATCGGTCCGATCGGTGATGATCCAACGTTGCGATCGATCCAAGCCCTCATCCCGATCGGCCACGACCGATCTCGGACCGTGGCAATCGGTCCGATCGGCGATCCGACGGTTGCGATCGATCCAAGCCCTGATCCCGATCCACGGACCGATCCCGGATCCGGTTGATCGATCCAAGCCCTGGATCGGCCACGACCGATCCCGGACCGTGCGATCGGTCCGATCGGCGATCTGACGGTTGCAATCGATCCAAGCCCTGATCCTGATCGGCCACGACCGATCTCGGACCGTGGCAATCGGTCCGATCGGCAAGATCCGATGGTTGCGATCGATCCAAGCCCTGATCCCAATCGGCCATGACCGATCCCGAACCGTTGCGATCGGTCCAAGATCGGCGACGATCCGACGGTTGCGATCGATCCAAGCCAATCCCGATCGGCCACGACCGATCTCGGACCGTGGCGATCGGTCCGATCGGCGACGATCCGACGGTTGCGATCGATCCAAGCCCTGATCTTGATCGGCCACGACCGATCCCGGACCGTTGCGATCGGTCCAAGATCGGCGATGATCCGACGGTTGCGATCGATCCAAGCCATGATCCCGATCGGCCACGACCGATCTCGGACGTGGCGATCGGTCCGACATCGCTGGCAATCCGACGGTTCCAATCGATCCAAGCCGTGATCCCGATCGACCACGACCGATCTCGAACCGTGGCGATCGGTCCGATCGGTGACGATCCGAGGGTTGCGATCGATCCAAGCCCTTATTCCGATCGGTCACGTACGATCGATTTTGGACCGATTGCTATTTAACATAATTAATTTTTTTAAATATATTACGACGCAAAGGGTAGCATGGTAATTTTTTAATATGATAATTATATTATATAAAAATTAATTTTAATTATAATAATTACGACACAATTTCGTCGCTATAAAAAACATAATTTTCTTAATTAATTTTTTGGTTCATTACGTCGCTAATGCGTCGCTATTTAACATAATTAATTTTTTAAAAACATTGCAACGCACTGTGTTATGTCGCAATTATTTTTTCTCATATTTATACTTTATAAAATTTAATTTTTTTAAAATAATTGTGATGCATTTATTGTGTCGCTAAATTAAAAATAATTTTAATTTATTTTCTGGTTTATTGCGTCGCTAATGCGTCGCTATTTAAAATATTTAATTTTTTTCAAAACATTGCGACGCACTAAATGCGTCGCAATATTTTTTTAAATATTTATACTTTAAAAAATTTAATTTTATTTAAATTATTTGCGACGCAATTGGTGCGTCGCTAAATTAAAAATAATTTTTCTGATTTTCTGGTTTGTTGCGTCGCTAATGCGTCGCTATTTAATATATTTAATTCTTTTAAATACATTGCGACGCACTGTGTTGCGTCGCAATATTTTTTTTCTGATATTTAAATTTTATAAAAATTAATTTTATTTAAATTATTTGCGACGCAACAGGTGCATCGCTAAATTAAAAATAATTTCTTTAATTTTTTTTTTGTGTCGCTAATGCGTCGCTATTTAACATATTTAATTCTGTTACAAAAAATTGCGACGCACTGAATTGCATCGCAATATTTTTTTCGATATTTAAATTTAAAAAAATTAATTTAAAAATATTGCGACGCATTATTTGCGTCGTAATATTAAAATATTAATTTTTTTTGATTTTTGGTTAATTGAGTCGCTAACGCGTCGCTAATTGCATCGCAATATTTTGTTGTCACAGAGGCATCGCAAAGTGGTCGCAATTTAGCGACGCATAATTGCGTCGCTAAACTTGCGTCGCTATTTCAGTATTTTCTTGTAGTGTTAAGCTATGAACTATTTTGAATATGAGTTGGTCTCGTTTGTCTCTAGCTTTAATATGTTAGTTTGATGTGTAGCTGTTATTTGATCGATGGCATTATAATGAAATTCCTTGAAGGTCAAGGTGGTAAAACCCCTAATTTGTTCATCTTTCTAATTTTAGTTTATACCTATCTTATGCTTGCATAGTAAACCAGCTTAACTATCACTTGGTCTATCATAGCATTAAGCTCTAGTGAGTATTGGGGACTTTTTAATCAGTCAAACTCTATAATGGGTCAATTAGTTTAGCTGGATTCAAGGAGGGAAGACAAGGGCAAATGAAAGGCGATAACTTAACATTAGTTTAAGGTTTGCAATCAATCAACCATGTATACAAGAGATTAATCATTTGGTCTTTAGATAAAATATAAATAAATGGTGTATAGACTAATGAAGTAAAGATCTAGAGATTTTTAAAATAATTACACCCTCTCTCAATCTTATTGTGTTTGTTCCATCATTTTTTTTTCACCTCACTAGCATGTTTAAGCATCTAAGAATGTTGCAAGAATGGCCATTCTAAGTTACTTCGAAAGCCCTTAATCTTGCACCATCAACTCTTTCTTATTCAACCTAATTATTCTTTAGAGCCCAAAGCATGTTGCAGGCTTTAATCATTTAATCCTCCAAGTTTGTAATCAATTATTTTTGGAGGCTTGTCTTTTCTTGAATTTAGATGGAGGCAATGAGGATGGGTCCTTATCCATCCTTCATAAGTTGTACCTCCAACTCCAGTTCCTCTTTCTTAGAGGTGATGTATTCTAGCTCCTTGGTTATTGATGCCAAGGATTGATAAGTTTGTATTATCTTGGTTAGTTTCTCTTTAAAGTAATATATGGGGTGGCCGCTTAGTAATGCATCTATGGCAACTAAAAGTTTTGACTGGTTAAGCAAGTTGAAGAGCTCTTCGATATTGGATTCCATAAGACTTGAGATGATTCTTCTATACTTTTGAATGCCAATTTTGACTTTAAATAAAATATGCTAGTTAAGGACAACTTGATTTGATTTATCATGAGTCGAGCCTTCAAATCAACAATAGAGTTGAAGAGAGACTAGATTGAATCGTTGCTATGAAGATTTTCACCTTAATGCTAAAGTTGGTGGCTAAGAACCTTGAAGGAGATGGTTTGAGCATGGATACAAGGAATGAGGGTTGCACTTTGGGATGAACACTAATAGTCGAGGGGCTGCCTTAAGTTATGGGTTAGGATTAGGCCTCATTGTAGAGACCTTGACTAGAAATGGTTGTGTTAGCTCAGTTTGCATGGAGTTCTCTTGATCTGAAGAATGCTTATCTTTTTCCTATGTAGAGATCCCTTCATCCATTGAGTCTTTATTAATTTCATCCATTTTAAAGGCATGGTGTTAGCTAAGTTTAAGGTATATACGGTCTCTTACTCCAAAGTAAATGCCTAAGCTGAAGAGTAAACAACTTGACTCATTATGTTACCGACTTCTTATATTTGGGATAGAGTATTCCAACTTTATGCATGTGGGCTTAGCTAGAATAGTATAAAGAGGATCTAAAAAAAATTACATCTAAGTTGAATGACAAAGACAGATATAAATTTACTTCTATAGTTGACATTTATAAATATTTTTCTTTAATTAATATGCCAACCATTCCAAATTTAAGCAATAGAACTTAGTTAATGTAACTAAACTACTTATAGATGACTTGACTAAGAAAACTAGATTGACTATTCCAATTTTTGCAAGCAATTTCAGGTTGATGCAAAGCTAACTACTCATTGAATCTTCTATGGCAAGTTAATCAATTAAGGCATTGTTTTTCCTATAATCTCCTAATAAAATTCTAGCACTAGTTCTGTATTTGTGTTCAAATTCTTTTCTCAACCTATGCTCAGCCTTTAATACCTAGCTGTATTGAACATTGATAAGATGATTGTTGTACTTTATATAATAGAATTTTTTATATATTTTAATTTATTTGCAAATATTTTGAAGTTTATCATTGTTCTTCGAGAATATTGTTAACATTCCATTTATAAGCTATGAAATAAATAAATCACTCTTTGATTTTGAGGTAGCAGAAGAGTCATTATCACCTTTGGAGTTGGAAGGAGACTTAGCATTAATGCAAGCTAAGATGCTGGTCACTCTCAAATCAAATATTAATGACATAAGGTTCCCACTAAGCTTGAAAACTCTTTGGTCATGGTAGGATGAGGAGTAAATGGGATGAGTTAGAATTTGACCATGATTGATGATAAAAAAAAGGCTAAGAAAACGAGACTTAGACTAGTTATTGAAGGCCAATTAGAAGGAACTATTGAGAGAGTAGAAAGCTAGACAAGGGTTTTCATGAGGGCCAAATTGCTAAGCAAAAATATTAGGTGAGTAGTGTTTGACAGGGGATTTATTATTGTTCAATTATTTAACAACATATCCTACATGAAGATCCCTAGAAATCAAAATGTGCCTTCATAATAACCCCATAATTTCTGGAGTCTTCATGACCTTTAGCAAGAGAAGCACAAAGGGATAGAGAAGTCATGAAGGCCTTTTGGCATGATAAAAAGGGAAGAAAAATAAGCCATCCCAACAACATGAACCTTCACAAAATTTCATAAGATAATTAGATATGAAAAGAAAGGGATCCTTTATAAGAGCAAAATTGAGACTTATCGATGAAAAAGAGGAATTGATTAATGTTGACTCAGCTTCAAGAAATTTTGCATACAATTAGGGGTAAAAGATCCAATAAAGGACATCGACAACTCTAAAGTCTTGAGCATATTTTTCTTGAACTCTAGAAAAGTAGGCTATAATCATGTATAAGAGTAGTGTCCAATCAAAGATGTGCCTTGACAATATTAACATACAGGAAGCAAAGTAGATATTTACAAACTAAGATAGGGAAGAAGGCTGTATATTTTTTTTGGATGATCCATTGGTTTATTGGTGTCAAAGATAGTTATACTTACAAAATAGTTAGTCTTTTACCTAGATTTAGACTAAATTCATCTTTTGAAATAATATGTGTTTATATTGAATTACTCGTTGGTTAATTGAAGATACAAAAGAATCCCTAAATCTAAATGACTAGGGCTATAAGTATGCTGTGGTTTAAGTGTAAAGTATCAATTGAAGATGATCGGAAATAAAAGGCTGTAAGAAGAAGGGAATGATTTACAATAGAAAGAAATCTTGAAAAAGAAAAGATATCTCAAAGACTATTTTTTTTCTTATTTAGAAGTTATTTGATGAGACATAAAGTTATTGATCCCACAATGTAGATTTTGTTAGTTAAGACTAACATATATTAGAAGTACTAAAGTTGGTCTTTAATACATTGAAGGTTTGTTATAATGAAGTAAACAATTAGGGAAATTAACAAGAAAATGCCCACCTTGAAATATGAGCAAGAGTAAAGAGGTCAACAATATTATAGATGAGTACTTGAGGGCAAATGAATATTTGAAGAAACCTAAATGCTCAAGTTGTTTTCACCTTTGTTTAGCTTGTCCCACTATGGGTATCTGAAACTATTTTGATAGTGTTTAAAACTTAGAACATAAGATAACAAGATTGACAAAAAGGATGAAGCTCTAGAAAAATAGAAGCCTATGAATTTGAAATTATAGTTTTGTGAAGAAGTGAAAAGGGGGGTTTTTGTTTTACTTATAAAAACTGAGCATTATACTGAGATATATAAGATAAAGTTTCAATTAATAGCTAAATATGTACATAGTTTGAGGGGTTGCACATTCTACTTAGAGTTACTGTTAAGATGGAGACATATGGTTTTCACTAATCATAAGTTTAAGAGATGCATAAAAGATAATAATAAAAATATATAAAGGTAAGAGACCTGTCACATAAAAAACTTGAAGCATAAAAGGAATATGATAGATATGACTAATGGTTTTAAGCATAAAAGGAATATGATAGATATGACTAATGCCAAAACCATGGACATAATTCCAAGCACACCCCATTACCCTTTTGATTGTTGACTGTTAAAATGTAGCACATCTAAACTAATAGGTTCAAGCTATAAGGCTAGTCATATGAATGTTGTGATGACACATTTTAGGTGGGACAAATGATGGTAGCCTTGGATAGTGCCTCTAAAGAATTTTGATTGAGATAGATTGATCAATGGGAAGATCAAAGTGTGGAATATGTACCTAAGTGTTGAGTGGTAGATGGAGCTTAAGCCAAATACAAATAATAGAGCAAGAAATTAACATCAAGGAATAGGAGTGCAAGTTGATCTTGAGTGTAGATTGAATAAATACTAGGAATTAGCCCAAGATAAATGCAAAATTGTTCTAAAATACGGAGCGGCCTTAACTAAGCTATAGACTAAGGGTAAGAATCATCGATTGAGAGGTGTATATCCAAAGTTGGTAGATGGCAGATGAAAATGATAACCAAGAATTGAACATAATTGGAGAAGTGCTTATATTATGCATAAACAAGGAGTAATCATCACTAAAATGTGCTTAACTTGGCATGAACTAACAGAAATAGGTGGAAAGTTAGAGTTAAAGCATATGTTTTAGCATAATATCTATATATGATAATTTATGATAGTTGTAGAGGGTCTTTTTTTGATACTATCAACAATGAATCTTTCTTTTTATCTGGTTTCTTTTAACTTAGTTTATAGTAGTTCCTTGATAGTTTAGCTTTTTTGTTGTGTACTACCTCTAGTGGATAACATCTTGATATTGAAAATCCTTAAAGTTTCAAAGTGATAGAACCTTCATTGCATCTATAATTTTTAGTAAGAAACTCGTAGTATGTTTACACATTCATTCAAGTTGTTTGACATATTACTTTCCCTCTTATATAGAAAAAAGGGCTAACAAGTTGAAATTCATTCATATAAATATTTCTCATGAAATTAGAAAAGAAAAATAAAAAAATTCTAGTTTCCTATTAAGCATGCACAGCTACTAAGGTTGAAAACAAATTGAATATGAATTAAATATTGATATATTTATATCAAGAATTATTTTATTTAGCAATCATATATAAGGATAGGAATATGAGTCAAATATAAAATTTTGTATCTATGTATGCTTTTAATGTATACAAATTGAATATTAAAAATATCGATACACTTAAGGTTATAAAGTTGAACACCAAAATAAAGATATCATTATATAAAAGGTAAATTAAGTTAATAAATATAATAATATGGTAACTTTTTTCATAAGAGTTAATGAGAGCTGTATAGAAGATAAAAGTAGGTATTTAAATATAATCAGATAGTTGTTTATCTATATATGAATTTATTTTTTTAATGGATATGTATGCAGATATATTATTAATTAGATGCTTAAATTTGTATTTATATTTAAATAGATTCAGTTATAAAATCGGACCTGGATAGATATTGTTTGTTCCATTTCATCCTTATTGACTACAAACAATTTCTATTTCATATTAATAGCAAAGATTTATTTAACTAATATGCTAATAGAATAGAAAAAGAATCTATAAAATTCTTCGTCGTTACCTTCTTAAGTTTATAATTTAAGAAAATAATCATGTAATCTATTTCCACTATATAAAAATTATTAAAAATTTAAAAATATTTCTTGCAATTTTTCTTCATATTTTTTGAAAAAAAGGTATCCTTTCACTTTTCTAGATTTACTATATAATCTTAGATACATACAAATAAGGAAATAAAATTCAAATTTTAGCCTTATATAAATAAAACATTTATCCAATTATATTCATAACAATAAAAAATAAATAACTCTGCCAAGACTAGTCCCAAGCCTGGGTAAAGGAAGACGGTTGCATTAGATAACTTACAGTCAGCGTAAAACTCCGTCAGATTTTCTAAAACATGAATCTACTAAATCAAACATACAAAGGGCTAGAACGTTCCTGTTGAGAGATGTATCACATCTGCCTCCAGATGTTTTAAAAAATGGACAAAGGGCGCCACACGGCGTCTGAGTACGGTGATAAGTGAGCAAGGGTTTCTGCACTATGAACGAGTGCAGGTAAAAAAATTAGTCCATAATAGTCAGCTTAGAGTAGCAACTTGGAAATAAGAATACTAATAGGTAAAGCAATGAAGATGGTAGACAATATAATTAGAAGAAAAGTAAATATAATATGCTTACAAGAAACTAAATGGGCAGATAAAAGATCAAGAGAAATAAAGAATATAGAATATAAATTATATTATATAAAAAATATAAACATAAAAATAGAGTAGGAATAATTGTAGAAAGAAATTTTAAGAAATATATTATTAAGGTAACTAGGAAATAAAACTAAATTATATCACTAAAACTTATTGTTGATGCTGAATCACCAGTACAATTTTCTTTGTTACGAGATCTCCTACTGAAGGAAGAGAGCCCCCCTAGAAGAACCCCTTCCCTTCCTCCTATATCTTTCCAGCTTTTCCAAATGTTCCTTTCTCCTTTTCATCATCATATCGTCAGCATCGAGTCATTTTTTCTTTCTTTCTTTTTTCCGGCTAGAAAATCAACGTGTAAGATAAAAGTTAGCTTCAGACGAGAGCGTGCCACGTGGTTATTTATCGATAATTAATAGCAAAGGTATTAAGAAACTTGCTCCGAAAGCTGAGGATCTTCATGATGATTTCGGTTTTCCCAAGGGAATGTCAGGGTTAGTGGGAATGTCAGAGTCAGAGAAGAGTTATCTAGCCCTAAAACAGGTGCTCAGTAACTCCTTTATTCGAGCTTTTTGATGGATGGTAATGCTCCAGCGTTTGTCTTATTCGAGTCATTTAAAGTGTCATGATGCTTAATGATTCTCGATTTCTATTCAGGACACGACAGCTCCTCACGTTTAGTGCTTTTGATACGAGAATGATTCTAAGATTAGAGGCCGCCCAAGACCTAGGAGCCGCCTAGAACGAGAGGCCGCCCAGGACCTGGGGGCCGCCCAGGACTAGGGGCCGCCTAGGACCTGGGGGCCGGCTAGGACCAGGAGGCCGCCCAGAACCCGGGGGGCCGCCTAGGATCAGAAGGCCGCCCAGAACCCGGGGGGCCGCCTAGGACTAGGGGCCGCCCAGGACCTGGGGGCCGCCTAGGACTAGGGGCCGCCCAGGACCTGGGGGCCGCCTAAAGCTAGGGGCCGTCCAGAACCGGGGGGCCGCCTAGGACCAGGAGGCCGCCCAGAACCTGGGGGCCGCCTAGGACTAGGGGCCGCCCAGGACCCAAGGGCCACCAAGGGCTAAGAGGCCGCCCAGAAGCTGGGGGCCGCCTAGGACTAGGGACCGCCCAGGACTTGGGGTGCCGCCTAGGACCAGGAGGCTGCCCAGAACCTGGGGGCGGCCTAGGACCAGGGGCCGCCCAGGACTTGGGGGCCGCCTAGGGCTAGAGGCCGCCCAGAACCCGGGGGGCCGCCTAGGATCAGGAGGCCGCCCAGAACCTGGGGGCCGCCTAGGACTAGGGGCCGCGCAGGACCTAGGGGCCGCCTAGGGCTAGGGGTTGTCCAGGACCTGGAGGCCGCCTAGGACCAGGGACCGCCCAGGACCTGAGGGCCGCCTAAAGCTAGGGACTGTCCAGAACCTGGGGGCCGCCTAGGACCAGGAGGCCGCCCAGAACCTAGGGGCTGCCTAGGACTAGGGGCCGCCCAGGACCCGAGGGCCACCAAAGGCTAAGAGGCCGCCCAGAAGCTGGGGGCCGCCTAGGACTAGGGACCATCCAGGACTTGGGGGAGCCGCCTAGGACCAGAAGGCCGCCCAGAACCTGGGGGCCGCCTAGGACCAGGGGCCGCCCAGGACCTGGGGGCCGCCTAGGACTAGGGGCCACCCAAGACCTGGGGGCCGCCTAGGGCTAGGGGCTGTTCAGGAGCTGGGGGCCGCCTAGGACCCCGATCTTACTTCCTGTTTACCAACCATATCATATGCCCCCTCGCCCATGTCCCTTGTATTCAGGTGCGTTGCACCTGCGCAAGGGAGAGGGGCGGAAAAGTTTGAATTTCAAATTCTCGCATTCGATAAGTGTCGTTTCAAGAAAAGGAAAAAGGAGGGAGGGGGGGCGCATATCTCTAGGAAGATAGTGTCTTTTCGCCTGTCCGGTCCCACTCAGGGATCGCCCATGGCTTTGCGGCGCTCGAGGCATTGCATCCAAAATATAAAAAAGGGCCCGTCCCCTCTATCCCTTCATCTTTTACTTTGTAGATTCTTCTGCGGTCTTACTTCTCCAAGTCCAGGTTAGTTGACTCCTTCTTCTCCTTTTTCTTTTTCCATGGATCCCTCCCAAGATAGGAAAGGTAAAAGCCCTATGATCGAGCCTTCCCGTGAAGAGATTCTTCAGGCGCATCGCCAGGCCCTTGGAGGGGTAGCCATCCGCAGGGATCAACCTGCCGCCCGGCCTGCGCGGCCTATGTCTAGGTCATTACCCCAATCTCCTAGGGCTTCTTCTTCATCCACCAGCCGTGAGGTAGGGCTCCCGGCAGTCACTTCTAAATCAGCCGGCCCGGCGGAGATCGCCTCAATTACAACTTCCCAAGACCTTAGGAACCTTAGGGCTCAGTTTGGGATCCCCAACAATATTCGGCTTTCGTTCCCCTCCCCGAGGATAGGGTTACCCTAACGCAACCAGGAAAGGTTGCATTGTATGAAGAATTTTTAAGGGTGGTCTACGATTGCCCTTGCACCCTTTCTTCATAAACTTGTTGAATAGGTATCACCTCATTCCCGCACAACTTACCCCCAACTCCATTCGTGTCGTCTTTTCATTTAGTGCTTTGTTATTTTCATGGAGCTTCCGCCCGACTCTCCTTATTTAGGGCGTTGTATAGGATCCGAAATCCTGTAAGGGATGGGTGGTGGAGCTTTGCGTCGAGGCCTAAGAGAGTCCTTAAGCTTAACCTTCCTTTCAAAATAAAGGGTGGAAGTCACGGTTCTTTTATGCACATTTGGAGGGGGTGGGCGTAGACTGGGGTATTCCGGATACTAGCTCTAACCAGAACTCAAGTGTTGATGAGAAAGACCGTGAACTATTCAACACTTTGATTTCCACCATCGTGCCCCCAGTAGGGAACTGCTATCGGAGGACAATCTTCGGAGATGCATTCGTGCCGGTGTCGCTGGCTGCAGCGCCCAGTGAGCCTCGAAGAGTTTTATTATTATTATTGTAATTTTCTTGCTTGTTTGGACATCTGGTATTTGAATAGATGTCCCTTAGTATACATATTATTTTCGCAGTCAGTATATTTTGTGCCTCTTTTTTGCTAACCTCGTGCTCTTTGTATTGCAGCAATGAGGTTTTCTCAAGATTCGTTGATATCGGGTCTTCGAAAGAGAGGAGGAAGTGACCGCGGCACTACAGGAACTGAGCCTAAGAGGCCCTGTCAGCGGGAACCGGGCCGCCCTACTCAGCCCCTAACGGCTCTCCCTGAAGCAACACTAATAGAGGAGGGCGAGGGAGAGGAAAATCCTCCCGATGGATACCGATAGGGGGCCTCGCCGAGGGGAGCCTATTGGCGGCCGCCTCATCTCCTGCTAGGGGCGCCGGGGGGTCGTTTGGGAGCACAGAGGTCGTCGAGACCAACCCGTCTGGCCCATCATCGCCAAAAGAAGCAGGCGCCCCCGCTCCCTCGGATGCCTTAAGGAGTCCGTCTCCACCTTCCCGAATGCCTAGCCTGGGCATCCCATATAAAAGTTGTTTATCGGAAACAGTTCTCAAGCTTTCGATCTTGCCCGGGTTCAGGCCAAAATGAGGAAACTACCATTGGAGGAGTCCTTGACACTATGTTCACAGCTGCGCTTTAGGTAGGTTATGACCTTTTCCCTTTTCCTCCTTTCTTAATTACGAAGTTCTGGTATTTATCGATTGTATACTACAGATGTCTAATGGCCTCTTCGTGCTTCGTGAGGACCTGACCAAGGCCAAGTCTCATAGTGAGAGCTTGGGTAAAGAATTGGCGGAAACAAAGGCCTGGGAATCGAAAGCATTACATGACCTTCGGGTTGTCCAGGAAGATTATCGAGTGTGGCGGGAGAGGGCTGAGAAGGAGCTGCAGAGCCTGGACGCCCAATTGTCTGAAGTCCGGGCAAAATTGTTGCCAACAGAAGAAAGGTTAAAGGGAGCGGTCTCAGGCTAGAGCATACTGAGAATCGAGCCGACAACGCAGAGGCCGCGGCTCGCGACGCTGTGGAAAAATTGGCCTTGGCCGAGAGGGATACGAAGGAGGCTCTGGACAAGGTGGTGGCAATGGAGATGGAGGTTCAGGAGAGGATGACCGCGGCCGAGGCTAGGGCTCAGGAAAAGGTGGCTGCGGCTGAAGCTAGGGTTCAGGAGGCCATCAAAGAATATAAAGGTTCTCCGGACTTTGCATCGGAACTCCACGAGGCCGCTATGGACGCTTTCATTCAGGGTTTTGAGAGGTGCAAACTGAGACTATCCCGGCACTTCAAATTAGAAAACCTTGAATGTTTTCAACCTGAGGATGATGAAGAAACATCTGATGTTGAGGTTGAAGATGCGGCGGGTAGGGCGGTGATAATTAAAGACCCTGTCACAGAAGCATCTACAACTGAGGAGCCGGCCTCCGGTCCGACTACCGAGAGGGGGCATCCCGAGGATTAATGGAAGGTGTCTAGGCTTACCTTGGTTTTGACTTTTTGTTCTTGACTTTGTCCTTAGGGGACCCCTTTTGTAAATCAGTTGATGTCAGCTTGCGGACAATACTTTATAAAGTTTTATAGCGATCTGATTTTGAACGAGCAAATGCTACTTTTTACTTACTCGATGCTTCAATTGTTCGACTCCTAATTTTTACCCATTACATAGGAGATCCACCCGCAAGTCGGTGTTAAGTCCAAATTTTAGGGTCGTTCTTCTGGCATATTGTCTCAGGACGCAAGTCCTGAAACTCCGATAGGGCAGGCAGTTTAGGGACCCCCGCAGGGGAGTTTAACCTAGGCTCGAGGAGGAACGATGTCCTTAGGATGTCCTTAGGACTGTGGGGTGTCCTTAGGACTGTGGGGCCGCCGAGCCCCTTTGCAGAATTGCCTCTTGGGGGTAGCCGGGTACCCGCCTAAGAGTGTGACTCGGGGCCACCTAAGTCATGGACTTGAACCTCCTCAGGGGTAGGTGATACCAGCCCGGGGTATCCTTAGGACTGTGGGGCGCCAAGCCCCTTTGAAGAATTGTCTCTCGGGGGTAGCCGGGTACCCGCCTAAGAGTGTGACTCGGGGCCGCCTAAGTCATGGACTTGAACCTCCTCAGGGGTAGGTGATACCAGCCCGGGGTGTCCTTAGGACTGTGGGGCCGCCGAGCCCCTTTGAAGAATTGTCTCTCGGGGGTAGCCGGGTATCCGCCTAAGAGTGTGACTCGGGGCCGCCTAAGTCATGGACTTGAACCTCCTCAGGGTAGGTGATACCAGCCCGGGGGTGTCCTTAGGACTGTGGGGCCGCCGAGCCCCTTTGAAGAATTGTCTCTCGGGGGTAGCCGGGTACCGCCTAAGAGTGTGACCCGGGGCCGCCTAAGTCATGGACTTGAACCTCCTCAGGGGTAGGTGATACCAGCCTGGGGGTGTCCTTAGGACCGTGGGGCCACCGAGCCCCTTTGAAGAATTATCTCTCGGGGGTAGCCGGGTACCCGCCTAAGAGTGTGACTCGGGGACGCCTAAGTCATGGACTTGAACCTCCTCAGGGGTAGGAGATACCAGCCCGGGGTGTCCTTAGGACTGTGGGGCCGCGAGCCCCTTTGAAGAATTGTCTCTCGGGGGTAGCCGGGTACCCGCCTAAGAGTGTGACTCGGGGCCGCCTAAGTCATGGACTTGAACCTCCTCAGGGGTAGGTGATACCAACCCGGGGGTGTCCTTAGGACTGTGGGGCGCCGAGCCCCTTTGAAGAATTGTCTCTCAGGGGTAGCCGGGTGCCCGCCTAAGAGTGTGACTCGGGGCCGCCTAAGTCATGGACTTGAACCTCCTCAGGGGTAGGTGATACCAGCCTGGGGGTATCCTTAGGACTGTGGGGCCGCCGAGCCCCTTTGAAGAATTGTCTACAGGAAATCTCCAAACATGTGCATCTATTAATTTTTGGGTAAGTACATCCATTACATTACTGATGGTATTGTCGGAGATTATCTGCGTTCCACGTTCGGGGGATCGGTCACCCATTCAGATCTTCAAGTCGGTACGCTCCACGGTGAAGGACTTCTGCTACTTGGTAGGGCCCCTCCCAGTTTGGAGACAATTTGCCCCCTTCCGTTGGTTTGGACACCGAGGCCTTTCTCAGAACCAAATCTCCTGACGGAAGCTTTTCGAGCGGACGCGAGTATTATAATATCTCGCCACCCGCTGCTGATAGGCCGCCATTTTAATTTGAGCTCGATCTCTCGCTTCATCAATGAGGTCGAGACTGGCTCTTAAATTAGGAAGGTTTTCAGCTTCATCATATGATTCCACTCGAATACTTGGCAGGCCAATCTCGACTGGGATAACAGCTTCGGAACCGAAAATCAGATTAAACGGCGTCTCTCCTGTCGGTGTCCTGGGAGTTGTGTGGTATGCCCAGAGCACACTCGGGAGTTCTTCCACCCACTTTCCTTTGGACGTATCCAGCCTGGTCCTCAGTCCCCGCAATATCATACGATTCGTAACCTCGGCCTCTCCATTAGATTGTGGATGGCCGACGGAGGCGAATCGATGCGTGATGCCGAGATCGGCGCAAAAGGTCTGGAAGGCAACGTTGTCGAACTGTCGGCCGTTGTCAGTGACAAGAGTATGTGGTATGCCGAATCGACAAATAATGGCTTTCCAGAAAAAGGCTTTGACCTTGGCTTCAGTGATCCTAGCGAGTGCTTCGGCTTCGACCCACTTAGTAAAATAATCGACGGCGACGAGCAGGAATTTTCGCTGTCCGATGCCGGAGGGAAAGGGCCGAGGATGTCCATGCCCCATTGAGCGAAAGGCCAGGGAGCAAAAAGAGGGTTCAACTGAGAAGCCGGTTGTCGCTGAATACAGGCGTACCGTTGGCATTGGCCACATCTTTTCACCAGTTCAGCTGCATCTTCTTGCATAGTTAGCCAATAATATCCTTGTCGGAGGGCTTTACGTGCCAGAGATCGGCCTCCTGAATGATTCCCACAAATGCCTTCATGAATCTCCCTAAGAATGTAATCCGCGTCTGCCGAGCTGACGCACTTGAGGAGAGGTTGGGAAAAGGATCTCTTGTAGAGTCGGCCATCTAGCAGTACAAACTTAGAGGCCCTCCGCTTGAGTAGCCTGGCTTCTTCATGGTCAACTGGGAGGACGCCGTCCTTCAAGTATCGGATATAAACGTCCATCCAAGTTTCTTCTTGGGCAACTGGTAAAGCTTCTTCCGCGGCCTCGATGCTAGGTGTCTCCAGATACTCAATGTAGGTTTTGCCCATGGCGCTGTCCGCGGACGTAGCAAGCCGGGCCAACATATCAGCTCTAGCATTCTCCCCTCTGGGGATGTAACTAATGGTGAAGTGATCTAACAAGGGAATTAGTAGTTTAACCTTGCTTAGATACTGGGACATAACAGGGTCCCGAGCCTCATACTCCCCAGACACCTGGGCAGAAATAAGCTGTGAGTCAGTGAAAGCTCGGAGATGCTTGATTCCCATCCCATGTGCTAGTTTAATTCCGGCTAACAAGGCTTCATATTCAGCTTGATTGTTAGTAGCTTCAAAGAGGAAACGAAGAGCGTACTCCAGCACCACACCCTCTGGGCTGGCGAGAATAAGACCAGCCCGCTCCCCTGGGAGTTGGAGGCTCCATCGACGTGGAGGACCCACGCCTTATCATTCTCTTCGTCGACATCTAAAAGAATCCGGGGGGACTCCTCTTGATGCTCTTCAGACCAAGTGCACTCTACTAGGAAGTCGGCCAAGACCTGGGATTTCAAAGATGCTCTGGGCTGAAATGACAAGTCGAATTCCCCTAGTTTGATGGCCCACTTGGCCAACCGGCCAGAGGTATCAGGGCGAGACAAAATGGCTCTGAGAGGCTGATCAGTAAGCACGACTATAGGATGAGCCTGAAAGTAGGGTCTGAGTCGTCGGGCGGAGATGAACAAAGCAAAAATGACCTTCTCCATCCTGGAATACCTCTCTTCTGCACCATGAAGTACCTTACTGGTATAATATACAGGTCTCTGAGTGGCGTGGTCGTTGATGCACCAGAACGGAACTGACGGCTTCTGAGGAAGCCGCAAGATAGAGGAAGAGCTTTTCTCCCTCCTTCGGTTTAGACAACAGGGGCGGTGTGGACAAGAACTCTTAAGTTTTTCAAAAGCCCGTTGACAGTCTTCGTCCACTCAAAACCGTCCGCTTTACGTAGGACCTTGAAGAAGGGTAAACACCTCTCTGCCGATCTTGACAAAAATCGGCTTAATGCTGCTATCCTTCCGGTGAGTTGTTGTACCTCTTTTTTACATGCTGGCCGCCTCATATCAAGAATGGCTTGAATCTTCTCTGGGTTTGCTTCAATTCCCCACCGGGTCACCAGAAAACCCAGGAATTTCCCGGTGGTAACCCCAAACGCACATTTGCGTGGGTTAAGCTTTATTCTATGGAGCCGGAGGTTGTGGAAAGTCTCCTGCAGGTCGGCGACATGGCCAGTGGCACAGGTGCTCTTTGTCAAATATCATCTACATATACTTCCATGTTGCGGCCGAGCTGGTCTTTAAAAACTTTGTTCATCAGCCTCTGATAGGTAGCTCCTGCGTTCTTCAGTCCGAAGGGCATTACTTTATAGCAATAGATGCCCTTCTCAGTGATAAAAGAAGTATGCTCTTCGTCCGAAGGGCTCATTTTTATCTGGTTGTACCCCGAGAAAGCATCCATGAAGCTAAGAAGTTCATAGCCGGAGGTAGAATCTACTAACTGGTCGATCCACGGCAACGGAAAGCTGTCCTTAGGACAAGCCTTGTTAAGATCGGTGTAATCGATGCAGATCCTCCACCCTCCGTTGGCCTTCCGACCATGACCACATTGGCTAGCCAGTCAGGGTATTGTGCCTCTCGAATATGACCAGCTATAAGCAATTTATCCACCTCTTCATCAATGATCCTCTGCCGCTCAGGAGCGAAACTCCTTTTTTTCTGGCAGACGGGGCGGCAGCTTGGGTTGATATTAAGCTGATGAGTGATCACCTCTGGGGGTATTCCGAGCATATCCATCATTTTCCAGGCGAAGACATCCGCATTCGCCGATAAGAAAGCTAGGAGCTGATCCCGGGCTTCAGGGGGGAGGAACTCACCAATCTGCACGGTCCTGGTAGAATCGCCCCCCAGGGGCAAGATATCAGATGCTCTGCTGGCTCTCCTCTCCGCTCAATTTCTCTGGGATCAAACGACTCGGCGACCGAGGGAATTCCACCCACCTGAGGACTGGGAGCTAGATGATAACAGGGTCTGACCGAGTTCACCTCCCCCGCATCTCGCCAACTCCTTGATTAGTGGGGAATTGCACCAATAGGTGTTTGGTAGATATAACTGCATCCAACATATTCAACCCGGGGCAGCCAAGAATGGCATTGTAGGCCAGGGGGACCCGAACCACCAGAAAGTCCAGCATTACCATACTCTGATATGGCGGCGATCCTGCCATCGCCGGCAGGGTAATCTCGCCCTCCACTCGTATAGAGTCTCCTGTGAAACCGACTAGAGGGACGGCTACAGGTCGAAGAGAATTAGGAGATAAATTCATTCGAAGAAAGGCATCATAAGTAAGCACATTGGCGAGCTTCCACTGTCGATTAAGATCCTCTTTACAGGGTGTTTAGCGACCGTCATTGACGACGCTATCATCTTTTACAACACTACCCCCGCTATATCTCCTTGAAAGGGATTACATCATCTAGCTCTCCCCCTCCCCTTGGCCTCTTGGAAGATGCTCCTCCTCCACGGGAAATCATGCCCACCATCCGCTCTGTCGGGTATTGTCAACATTGGCTTGAGCTGGAGGAGGTCCCCTCAAAGCTGGTATGGACGGAGCCTCTTTCTTCTGGATATACTGCCCAAGATACCCCCTCTGGATGAGCTCTTCAATGGCTTGCTTCAGATTTGACATTCTTCAGTGTCATGGCGTAATCTCTGTGGAAACGGCAATAACGGCTCCTGTCGCGCGCAGCGCTCTTCTTCAACGGGGGTGGATGCCGTAAATAAGGCTCGTTTTCAATTTCCATAAGGATATGAGCCCAGGGCGCTAGGAGGGGTGTAAGATGGTCTTCTCTAGGGGCCAGGCTCTTGCGGCGGTCAGTCGGTCGGCGCGAAGGTTCGGACTTCTTGGAGGGGGCCCGCTCAACTCTGGGTGAGCGGATCTCTTGCCAGTCCTCTCCTGCACCTCTCCTTGATGAATCAGCTTCGTCGGCGCGGATGTACTTCTGCGCGGCTCAAGAGGTCAGCATAAGAGCAAGGAGGTCTCTTGTCTAGAGAATAGGTAAAACGGGAGGGACGGAGCCCCCGCTTTAAAGCCAGCATAGCCACAGCATCATCAAGATGATAGACTTCCAGGGCCGCCACCTTGAAACGGGTTATAAAGTCTTTCAGAGGTTCTCCTTCTTGTTGCTGCACGGAGAACAAGCTGTCTGCTACTCGAGGAATCTTCCGACAAGCGTCGAAATGAGCCAAGAAAGACCTCTCCAGTTGTCGAAAAGAATCAATACTACGCGAAGGCAGACGAGAGTACCAAACACGGGCCGCCTTACGGAGGGTGGCCGAAGGCAATGCACAGGAGGGCATCAGTCGCTCCTTGGACTTGCATAATGGCTTTATAGCTCTCCAGATGATCCAGGGGATCAGTGGTGCCGTCATAGGGGTCCAGTTGGGGGAACCGGAATCTCCTTGGAATAGGTTCCTCCATAACTCGCCGAGTAAGAGGAGGGTGGGTATCATAATCTGACCCCGGCTGATTGTTAATTCTTTGACTAAGCTCCTCCAGCCTTCGATCTTGCTCATCAAGGTGCCTCTCCATCTGATCAGCCATATCCCCCGGCTGGCTCAGGGGAATAAGATGGACCGACGACGCCACCGGCGGTGCTCTGCATAAGGCTCCTTCCCCCGCTGCCGCCCGGTAGGTGGGCTGCCTGGGGAACGGGTGAGAGAGCGCAAACCACCCTGGGAACTTTGAGAGTGAAGCCCACCTGAGGAATAGGGGCGGAGAGGCTTTGTCGGAGGGGATCTCCCTCGAGTTGATTGTCGGCTGACAGGAGTAGCCGATCTGGACAACAGAGGTGGCTCAAGTTGCCGGGCTCCTCTAGAATGTGTTCCTGCATCTGCTGAACCATCCCAACAAGGGTTTGAACTTGCTGGGTAAGGATCGCCAGTGGGTCCTGAGGAATAGCTGGAGCCGGCAGTGGCGAGGAAGAAACCGGAGGGTTTGACTTCACTGGCTCGGAAGAGCCAAGAGTCTTGCGACCATGGTTGGGAGGCAAGAGATGCCCCCCAGACCAATCAGAGGGATCCTCTTCTGGAGATCTAGAGCTCATGTTCGTAGAACAGGAGTTACTCGTCGCCGCGACGTCCCCTACCTGGCACGCCAATCTGTTGATGCTGAATCACCAGTACAGTTTTCTTTGTTACGAGATCTCCTACTGAAGGAAGAGAGCCCCCCAGAAGAACCCCTTCCCTTCCTCTTATATCTTTCCAGCTTTTCCAAAATGTTCCTTTCTCCTTTTCATCATCATATCGTCAGCATCGAGTTTTTTTCTTTCTTTCTTTTTTTCTGGCTAGAAAATCAACGTGTAAGATAAAAGTTAGCTTCAGACGAGAGCGTGCCACGTGGTTATTTATCGATAATTAATAGCAAAAGGTATTAAGAAACTTGCTCCGGAAGCTAAGGATCTTCATGATGATTTCGGTTTTCCCAAGGGAATGTCAGGGTTAGTGGGAATGTCAGAGTCAGAGAAGAGTTATCTGGCCCTAAAACAGGTGCTCAGTATCTCCTTTATTCGAGCTTTTCGATGGATGGTAATGCTCCAGCGTTTGTCTTATTCGAGTCATTTAAAGCGTCATGATGCTTAATGATTCTTGATTTCTGTTCAGGACACGACAGCTCCTTGCGTTTAGTGCTTTTGATACGAGAATGATTCCAAGATTAGAGGCCGCCCAGGACCTGGGAGCCGCCTAGAACGAGAGGTTGCCCAGGACTTGGGGGCCGCCCAGGACTAGGGGCCGCCTAGGACTGGGGGCCGGCTAGGACCAGGAGGCCGCCCAGAACCCGGGAGGCCGCCTAGGACCAGGAGGCCGCCCAGAACCTGGGGGCCGCCTAGGACTAGGGGCCGCCCAGGACCTGGGGGCCGCCTAGGACTAGGGGCCGCCCAGGACCTGGGGGCCGCCTAAAGCTAGGGACCGTCCAGAACCTGGGGGCCGCCTAAGACCAGGAGGCCGCCCAGAACCTGGGGGCCGCTTAGAACTAGGGGCCGCCCAGGATCCGAGGGCCACCAAGGGCTAAGAGGCCGCCCAGAAGCCGGGGGCCGCCTAGGATTAGGGACCGCCCAGGACTTGGGGGCCGCCTAGGACCAGGAGGCCGCCCAGAACCTGGGGGCCACCTAGGACCAGGGGCCGCCCAGGACCTGGGGGCCGCCTAGGACTAAGCCGCCCAGAACCGGGGGGCCACCTAGGATCAGGAGGCCGCCCAGAACCTGGGGGCCGCCTAGGACTAGGGGCCGCCCAGGACCTGGGGGCCGCCTAGGGCTAGGGGCCGTCCACGACCTGGAGGCCGCCTAGGACCAGGGATCACCCAGGACCTGGGGGCCGCCTAAAGCTTGGGGTTGTCCAGAACCTGGGGGCCGCCTAGGACCAGGAGGCGGCCCAAAACCTGGGGGCCACCTAGGACTAGGGGCCGCCCAGGACCCGAGGGCCACTAAGGGCTAAGAGGCGCCCAGAAGCTGGGGGCCGCCTAGGACTTGGGACCACCTAGGACTTGGGGGGGCCGCCTAGGACCAGGAGGCCGCCTAGGACCAGGGGCCGCCCAGGACCTGAGGGCTGCCTAGGACTAGGGGCCGCCCAAGACCTGGGGGCCGCCTAGGGCTAGGGGCTTTCCAGGAGCTGGGGCCGCCTAGGACCCCGATCTTACTTCCTGTTTACCAACCATATCACTTATAATTAAAAATAATATAATTAACATAATTAGTGCACATGCATCACAAGTAGATTAGATCAACAAATTAAGATACAATTTTGGAAAAACATAGATGAAGTAATGCAAGAAATACCATAAGGAAAAAAGATATATATGGAAGAAGATTTTAACTAACATGTAGATAAATAGAGGAATGGATATAAAATGGTACATGGAGGATATAATTTGAAGATAGGAACAAAGTTGGCGTGAGCTTATTAGATTTTACAATGGTGTATAATCTAACAATAGCAAATACTTATTTCAAAAGAGGGATAAATATTTAATAATATTTAAAAATAGATCTAATAAAGTCAAATAGACTTTTTCTTAACTAGACATATGGATAAAATAACATGCAAAAACTGTAAAGTTATTCTAGAAGAAAGTTTAACTTCACAATATAGGATAATTGTAGTAGACATATGGATAAAAATAAAATCTAAGTAAAACATAAAACTATTAATCCAAAAATTAATGATAAAATTTGAAAGGAGAAAAACTAAATTATTTAAAAAAAAAGTTAGATAAATAACTATGAATATAGATAGTGATCTCAACTTAATATGGAAAAAAAATAACTAAATGTATAAAACATATAGCAAAAAAGTTTTAGGAGAATCAAAAGGAGTAGAACTATTAAGAAAGAAAACTTGATGGTAAAATAAGAAAGTTCAAGTTGCTATCAAGCTTAAAAGGATAAATAATAAAATTTGGCAAAGGCTAGGGATGAAAAAAGTCTTAAAAAGTATAGGGATGCAAAGAAAGAAGCTAAAAAAGTAGTAAGTAATGCCAAACTTAAAACCTATGATAATTTATATAATAAACTAGATACGAAAGAAGGTAAAAAGACTATATATAAACTAGCAAAACTAAGAAAAAAAAAAAAATCTTGATTATATTAATATATTAAGGATGAAGATAAAAGAGTCTTAGTAAAAAAAAAAAAGAATAAATGAATAAAACAAATTTATTTTAAAAAAATTATTAAATAAAATAATTTGATAAATTTAAGGATAGAAGGATGTGATAACCTAGAAGTAATAAATAAAAATAATTTTTTTCATAAATTTAGCATGCTTGAGATTAAAAAGGCTTTGAGTAAAATGAAAATTGCAAAGGCATTAGGTCCATATACGATCCCTATTGAGGTTTTGAAAGGCTTAGGAGAAGTTGGAGCATGTGGTTAACCAATTTATTTAACAAGATTGTAGCAACTAAAAGAATGCTAGATGATTGAAGAAAAGCATATTAATACTCATATACAATAATAAAGGAGATATTCAAAACTAGCAAATTATAGATGGATTAAGTTGATGAGTCATATAATGAAATTATATGAGAGAGTAATAGAAAATTGAATAAGAGCTAATTAAACTTTGGTGTCAAATAATCTAATTGACCATGGAAGCTATTTATTTATTAAGAAGATTAATGAAGATGTGTAGAAAAATAGAAAAAAAAGACCTTTATATGGTCTTTATTGATTTAGAGAAACATATGATAGAGTAACTAGAGAAATAATATGGTAGGTTTTAGAGAAAAAAAAGAAGTTACCAAAAAGTACATAGAATTAATAAAAGATATGTATGATAGAGCAATAACTATTATTAAAATGATAATAGGAGAAACTAGTAAATTTTTAATTACTATATGTTTATATCAAGGATAAATCTGTAACTTTTTGTACTAGTTATGGATGTATTAACCAAATACATCAAAATGATATTTCATGGTGTATGTTATTTACAAGTGATATAGTGTTGATTGATGAAACTAAATCTAAAGTAAATACTAAGCTATAGATTTGGAGAGAGGCTTTAGAATCTAAAGGTTGTAAGATTAGTAGAACTAAAATTGAATATATGAAATATAATTTTAGTGGAAGTAGAAATACAAATGAAGAAATAATGAAGATTACAAATCAAGAGATACCAAGGAGTAAAAATTTAGGTATTTGGTATAAATTATCCAACAAGAAGGAAAAATAGATGAAAATATAAATCATAAAATTAAAGCAAGATAGATTAAGTAGAGGAGTACTTCAGGACGTATCCTATTAAAATTTTTTAAAAAATTCTATAAATCCCTATTAGGCCAGCTATATATGCTAATATGGAACAGAGTGTTGGGCAATATCGAAACATGTTAATAAGTTAAGTGTAACAGAAATGCGCATGTTAAGATGGTATGTGGTAAAACTTTAAAAGATAGAATTAGAATAAACATATAAGAGAAATGATAGGAGTAGCCCCAATTGAAGATAAAATTAATGAGAGAAAATCGATTATGATGGTTTGGACATATATAACAAAGACCTTTAAATGCTTTAGTTAGAAAGAGTGATCTTTCCATGGTAAGAATAGAGGTAGAGATAGACTTAAACTAATATGGACAGAAATAATTAAAATATAAGAGAAATGATAGGAGTAGCCCCAATTGAAGATAAATTAATGAGAGAAAATCGATTATGATGGTTTGGACATATATAACAAAGACCTTTAAATGCTTTAGTTAGAAAGAGTGATCTTTCCATGGTAAGAATAGAGGTAGAGATAGACTTAAACTAATATGGACAGAAATAATTAAAAAGATATATCTATTTGTAATTTAAATATCGACTTAGTCTTGAATAGAGCAGAGTGAAAGAAGCAGATTCATGTAGTCGACCTTATGTAGTTGGGAAAAGGCTTAGATAAGTTGAGTTGAGTTGAGAATAACTAAACAAATGAAATGTTGGCTTCCAATAAAATAGAAAAAAAAAGAGAAAGTCATGAATATTCAAGAAAAGGGTTATATCAAAAATAAATTATGACAAGCATAAATAAAATATAAAATATCAACTATAAATAATAATAAATGCAATAAAATATTTTTTCATATTCATATATAATATCCATTCTCTTTATTATTCTCTCACTACCATTATATGAGAATAAAAAAAAGATAAAGTTAAAACCATGTTTATAGTTGATATTTCTATTTTTTATTTTTTATAATTTTATTTAATTATTGTTGTTTCAAAATTAATAAAAATAGTATAATAATTAAAAATTTTAATAGAGGAAATGAATTAGAAAACAATTAGAAATAGATACATAAATAAATATTTATTTATAATATTTGTGATAGTAGATAAATATAAAAGTATAAAATTCAATAAAAAGGAAAAATAATTATTATTTTAATATTATTATATATATATATATATATATATATAATATTTTTTTCAATGTGCAAGGTGGCTCCGACGGTAGCCTTCTTTTATGACAAGAAAAAGTCTTGTTGCACTGGGAGTGTTGCAGTAAGCGCCCATCGGCCTCAGTGATTAGCGCGCATCGCATGCACGCTCGTGCTAGAAGCAAAATTGTTCTTTTCTGCTTTTGACCCATGCGCGCACCATAGGGTGCGCGCTAATCATCGAGAGCGGTGTAGCAAAAGCTGCATCACTTCTGGTATAGCTATTGTTGTATCATTTTCGGTATAGCAAGACTTTTTCTTATGACAAACTTATTCTTTATATTCTATTTTAAAATAATGATATCTTATTTTTCAAAATTAAACTTATTTACTCTAATGTCAGTGATGCTGTTAATGCTACTCGTAACATTTAATGCGGGAAAAGACTTTGTACATAGCCTCCAGTACAGCAAGTCCGTTTTTATTGGTCCACATATGCATGACACCCTTTCAAAAATGTTAAGACAACTTTACGACATCTCGAAGGAAAAACTTACGACACCCTAGTTTTAAGCTTACGACACCGTAGTTATAAAGTTAAGATACCCGTTCAGAAAGCAAAAAAAACTTACGACATCCTAGTTTTAAACTTACGACACCCTAGTTTTAAACTTAAGACACCCGTTCAGAAAAGGTATCTGTACACAAATTCCAAAAAAAAGTTGTCTGACGTGCATTAATACCCGTTCAGCTTTTTTTGGAATTTGTGTACATACACATTTTCTAAACAGGTGTCTTAAGTTTAAAACTAGGGTGTTTAAAACTGGGATGTCGTAAGTTTTTTTTTGCTTTTTGAATGTGTGTCTTAACTTTATAACTATGGTGTCGTAAGCTTAAAACTAGGGTGTCGTAAGTTTTTTTGCTTTCTTAATTTGTATACAGACGAGTTGGTGTTGTAATTTTATAACTACGGTGTCATAAGATTAAAACTAGGGTGTCGTAAGTATTTTTGCTTTCTTTATAGGTGTCTTAGTTTTATAACTATGGTGTTGCAAGTTTAAAACTAGGGTGTCCTAAGGTTTTTTTTTTTTTGCTTTCTTGGGTGTCTTAATTTTGATGTGACGTGCATTAATACCGGTTCAATTTTTTGGAATATGTACAGACATGAAAGGGTGTCATAACTGCGGTGTCATAAGTTACAAACTTAATTTTTTTTTCTTTCTAAACTGATATCTTAATTTTATAACTACAATGTCATAAGTTTAAAACTAGAGTGTCCTAAGTTTTTTTCTCAGGATATCGTAAAGTTGTCTTAATATTTTTTAATGGGTATCGTAAATACGTAGATCAATAAAAAAAATGGTGCAGCTCACGTAGGCTTACTGTATAGTGTACAAAATCTTTTCCTTTGATGCACGGATGGCCTACCGAGTGGGCCCATAAGCAACCCGCCGGACGACAGCATGTGGTCGGCAAATGCAAATGCCGAGATCTAGGTTACTGGACGAGCGCTCTGCAGACTTCTTTTGTCCTTTGCGAGCGACCACCGGAAGATGGTTTAGGATTGTTGCATCATGCACACTTTGTTACCTTATTTTGGAGCTTCGTTTGTCCACTTCGACGCTGCCATGCCGGAGAGCCTCTCCGGCAATAATTCAACAGGCCAGTTGGGATTATCTGCTTTCATTATTGTATAAATACCAAAAAAACTTATGCAAATGAGTTTCCTTAATTAATATCACAGCCACGGTGCCAAAATTCTTTAGCTTTCATTGCACAGAAATTTGTTGAATCAAACACAGAATGCCCACCGGAATTATGAAGAGTAAATCTGACAAATATTTTAAGAATCTCTTTATTAGAGAAAAGATAAATATTTTAAATTTGTATGTGTGTGTGTGTGTGAGAGAGAGAGAGAGAGAGAGAGAGATGCGAGTCATTTCCATACTAAGAAGTGGACCTAATGGTGGTCAAGAATTTGTTTAATAGAGCACATCTTTTAGTCCATGCGACTTAGGTTTAAGTTCAGCATAACTAACGTTTAGATGTTAATGGTGGTCAAGAATTTGTTTACAGGGTCAAATAGAATAGAGCACATCTTTTAGTCCATGCGACTTAGGTTTAAGTTCAGCATAACTAACGTTCAGATGTTACTACAAAATATGTTAGATTTTTGCCAACTTGGTTTAAGTTGTGGGTACCAGTCCTCTCCTAAGTGTTTGCTCTTGGGATTGGTCTAAAGGTCGAACACTGTAGTCTAAAAAAACTATATTTCTGATCCAATGGACAAACAACTTTAGATGCGGATAATATCCTTACCATTAGGATATTGTGCATCATCTTGGAGTTGATTGTGCTTTTATCTTGGGCTAGCTGTACATTTTGCCAGGTCTCTTTCTTTCCTCTCTTCTACTGTCCATATCATTTGGATTATGCCAGTTTCTCCCTCCTAGGAGAATATCTCAACCCAGTCAGCTCTCACTTGTTTTTGCAATAGTTTCAAGGTAAGCCTCGTGCAAGTATTATGGATGAAGCTTAATTTCATCGAGAAAGAGTTTAAATTCAAATTTTGAATTTGATTTGACCAACTAAGGAAGCTGATTTTAGGGAGGAATTGTTGAAAATTTTCAAGACAGCAAATCAGTCCATGGTTGCCAAAAGTGTGGAGCCAATTTTGAAAATCAGTCCATGGTTGCCAAAAGTATGGAGCTAGTTTTGGGATGGGATTAGATTGGAGGAGTCTTCGATCCTTGTATGTCTTCTTCAATCGGTGAAGTTGAGCGAAAAAAAAAAGAGAATAGGAGGCTCTGTGAGGACATCCTCAGTGTATTGTAGATCCTAATTCAACTCTCTGGATCATAAGAGTTTCTGAGAGAGTGTGTTTTGAGGGCTTGTACCTAATTCAACTCTTAGTGAAGCCTTGCAGATCCTGTGCCGCTGTAGACGTAGCATAGTTTGGATGAACCACGTAAAATCCTTGTCTCTTACTGTTTTCTTTTGGATTTTGGATCCTATTATTATTCTATGTTTTTTTGTTGATTTTATCGCAACTGCGTGCTTGGCCTACTAATAGCGATCTTATTAGAGGAATATTTGTTGTATTCCCTATCAAATTGGTATCAGAGCTTGGTTTTCTTCATATTATTACGATCAGACAAATCAACAAAGAGATGGTAGAAGACAAGATCAAAATCGAGAAATTCAATGGTCACACTTTCGGATGGTGGAGGATGTAAATTGAGGACTACCTATATCAGAAAGATCTTTACCTTCCATTAGAGGGAAAGAAGTCCGATTCAATGAGCGACTCAGATTGGATGATTCTGGATAGGAAAGCCCTGACCACGATCAGATTGTTGTTGATACCTCAAGTGGCGTATAATATTGCAAAGAAAAAAACCACCGTGGATATGATAACCGCTTTAACAAAGCTGTATGAAAAACCTTCCACCTTAAACAAGATAGTTCTCATGAAAAAGCTCTTCAATTTGAAGATGGCTGAGAATAGTTCAGTGACGGAGCATCTGAACGAGTTCAACACGATGATTAATCAATTGGAGTCGGTCTCTGTTGCTTTTGATGATTCATTCAGGGCTCTTCTTTTCTTATGTTCCTTGCCAAAGAGTTGGAACAATCTTGTGATGATAGTCAGCAACTCGGTATCAGATAACCTTACATTTAATGATCCAGTTAGTTGTATATTGAATGATGAGATGAGAAGAAAGGCTGTGGGTGGGACTTCTACAAGTGCTGCACTCATGGTGGATACCAGAGGAAGATCATAGGAGAAAAAAGTCAGAGAAAGGCCGGTCCAAGAGCAGAGGAAAGCCCAAAGGAGATTTCCTATGAAGTGTTGGAATTGCGGGAAGAAAGGTCACATGAGCAAGGATTGTTGGGGTAAGAAGAAAGAAAAAGGTGCAGTGAGCAAGATAGAAGGTCAGGAAGCAAATGTTGTGAGTACTATTGAGCGTAATTTTAAGGATGTGTGTCTGTCAGCCAGCGATGGGGCAAACTCAGATCTGTGGTTTGTAGACTCAGGGGCTTCTTACCATTGCAGCTCAAAGAGACACCAATTTTTGGATTTTGTCCAAGGAGATTTGGTCATGTCACAGTTGGCAATGGATAGCTGTGTAGAATTGTGGGTAAAGGAAATTGTACTGAAGTCAGTGACAGGCGAAGAATTGAGACTTGCACAAGCCAGATACATCCTAGAGTTAAAGAAAAACCTAATTTTTACCAGCCAGCTTGATGTTGAGGGTTATGTATCCGTTTTTGGTAATTCTCAGTGGAAGATTACTAAAGGGTCTATGGTTGTTGTCAAAGGGAAGCGGACAGGCACTCTCTACTTCTTGGCAAACAATGAGAGTTTAGTTTCAGTGGCATCATGAGACACGGGTATAGTGACTACATTATGGCATAGGAGTCTCGATCATCTTAGTGAGAAGAACTTGAATATTCTACACAGGAGAGAGCTTCTACCTGGGCTAAAGAAGGTGAATCTAGAGTTTTGTGAAGAGTGTATCTATGGTAAGCAGAAAGCAGTGAGTTTTCAGTTAGCAAGAACTCAAAAGAAGACTGAAAGGTTGAAGTTGGTCCATTCAGATGTCTGGGGTCTAGCACCAGTGACATCATATGCGGGCAATAAGTACTTTGTCATGTTTATAGATGATTTCAGCAGGAAAGTCTGGGTGTTTGCTATAAAGGAAAAGTCTGAGGTCTTTGGCATCTTTAAGAGATGGAGAGTCATGTGTGAAAGCCAGACTGGAGCAAGTCTCAAGTGTCTCAAGATAGATAATGGTGGTGAATACTGCAGCAGAGAGTTTGATGTCTATTGCACAGAGCATGGAATCAGAAGGATCAAGACCGTTCCAGGGACACCAGAGAAGAATGGTGTGGCAAAAAGAATGAACATGACCATTCTTGAGAGAGAGAGGAGTATGAGGTTTGACTCAGGTCTACCTACATATTTTTGGGCAGCAGCACTGGACACCGCAGTGTATTTGATCAACAAGAGTCCATCTAGTGCATTGGATGGTGGGATTCCAGAGGAGGTTTGGATAGGAAAACATGTAAAACTTTCTTTTCTTAAAGTATTTGGCTGCATTGCTTATTCTCTAATTGAGAAAGAGAAGAGGAGTAAGTTAGACTCCAAGTCTACAAAGTATGTTTTCATTGGATACGGTAGCGATGAGTATGGCTACAAGCTCTGGGATTTACAGAACAAGAAGATAATTCGAAGCAGGAATGTGGTATTTGATGAAGAGCATACTTACAAAGACAGGAAGGATGCAGTGGAAGAAAAGAAATATGAGTTTATAGAACTCGATCCTGTCAGAGATGGAGAAATTCTCCGAGTGAAAACTGAAGATGGAAACTCCGAGGATGTGGAGGAAGAAGATGTGGTTGGAACAGACAGCCACATGCATACATCGGTACCTCAGCCGGTGTCCCCATAGTTGAGGAGGACCACGAGGGTTACTAAGCTATCACAGAGGTATTCTGCTGATGATTATGTTTTGTACATAGATTCTGGAGAGCCAGAATGTTTTGTTGAAGCCATGCAGGATGAAGCTAAGGTCAAGTGGGAGTTGGCTATGAAAGAGGAGATGGACTCTTTAAAGAAAAAGAAGACTTGGGATCTTGTGAAGTTACCCGCTGGCAAGAAAGCTCTATTCAACAAATGGGTGTACAAGATGAAGAATGATGTCGATGGTACCGAGAGATACAAGGCAAGGTTAGTTGTCAAGGGGTATGCACAGAAAAAGGGAATTGACTTCCAAGAGATTCTTTCCCCAGTAGTCAAGATGACATCCATCAGGGTGATTCTGAGCATGGTAGCAGTGGAGGATCTTCATCTAGAGCAGCTAGATGTGAAGACAGCATTTCTTCATGGAGAATTGGAGGAGCTGTACATGCACCAGCCAGAAGGTTTCCAGGTCAGGGGAAAGGATGACATGGTCTGCAGATTGAAGAAAAGTTTGTATGGTCTGAAGCAGGCTCCGCGGCAATGGTACCTCAAGTTTGACAATTTTATGCTAGAGAAAGGCTTCACCAGATGCCAGTCAAATCATTGTGTGTACTTTCAGAGGTACGTTACAAATGAGTTCATTATTTTATCCTTGTATGTGGACGATATGCTTGTAGCAGGTTCCAGTATGAGGAATATAGAAGAGCTCAAGAAACTGATGGTAAAGAAGTTCTCAATGAAGGATTTGGGAGAGGCGAAGTAGATTCTTGGCATGAGGATCAACAGAGATATAAAGCAATGGAAGCTGCGGCTATCTCAGGAGGACTATGTAGATAAGGTACTGAAGAGGTTCAATATGAAGAATGCAAAGGCAGTGCAACACCTTTGGCAACACACTTCAAGCTCAGCAAGCAGTTGTGTCCAACAACTCAGAAGGCAAGGGATGAGATGATTAGACTTCCATATGCCTCAGCCGTGGAAAGTCTAATGTATGCAATGGTTTGCACAAGACCAGATATCGCACAAGCAGTGGGAGCATTCAGCAGGTACATGCAGAATCCAGGCAAAGGAGCATTGGAATGCAGTGAAGTGGATCTTGAGATATCTCAGGGGTACGTCAACTTACAGTTTGTGCTATGGAGGTGATAGTCTTCAAGTACAGGGATTTGTAGATGCAGATCACTCTGGTGACAGAGACAGTGGGAGGAGCACCACTGGTTATGTTTTTACTATCGATGATACAGCAGTGAGCTGGGTATCTCAGTTGCAGAAGATAGTGGCATTGTCAACTACAGAAGCTAAGTATGTGGCGATCATTGAAGCTAGTAAAGAGATGATCTGGTTACAAAGGTTGATGGAGGAGCTCGGCAAGGAGCACGAGTGTAATACATTATGGAGCGATAGCTAGAGCGCAGTTCACTTGGCAAGGAATCCAGCATTTCATGCAAGAACCAAGCACATTCAGCTTAGGTATCATTTCATATGCAGTGCGTTGGATGAGGAGTAGTTGAAGCTGGAGAAAATTGATGGAGCTAAGAATCCTGCAGATATGTTCACCAAGGTTGTGAGCAGAGACAAGTTGAGTCTCTGTTGCAACTTGGTGAAGCTTTCCAAGAGATAGATCAGGAGAGCGCGGCACAGAGAAAGAAGGTAGATCTACGATTAGTGTCATTAATCTCCAAGTGGGAGATTGTTATGGATGGAGCTTAATTTTATCAAGAGGGAGTTTGAATTCGAATTTTGAATTCGATTTGGCCAACTAAGGAAGCTGATTTTGGGGAGGATTTGTTGGAGATTTTCAAGGCAGCAAATCAGTCCATGGTTGCTAAAAGGGTGGAGCCAGTTTTGGGATGGGATTAGATTGAGGGGAGTCTTCGATCCTTGTGTGTCTTTTTCAACCATTGAAGTTGAGCGGAAAAAAAAGAGAATAGGAAGGCTCTATGAGGACATCCTCCGTGCGCTGTAGATCCTGATTCAACTCTCTGGATTATAAGAGTTTCTGAGAGAGTGTTTTGAGGGCTTGTACCTGATTCAACTCTTAGTGAAGCCTTGCAGATCCTGTGCCACCGTGGACGTAGCCCAGTTTGGGTGAACCACGTAAAATCCTTATCTCTCGCTATTTTTTTTGGATTTTGGTTTCTATTATTATTCTGTGTTTTTTATTGATTTTATCAACTGCGTGCTTGGCCGTACTAATAGTGATCTTATTAGAGAAATATTTATTGTATTCCCTATCACCAAGCATACCTAGTCTCTCTCGGTATTAGCATTGGTATCGTATACTTATCTAATAGATTAGATATGCACACGCCTTTATAGTTGTGTTGTTTTTTTTTTTTCCACCTGCAAGCATTCTTGAAACAATATTCTTGAAGAAAATAGTAATAAATATTATAATCCAAACATTTCAGTTGGTTCATTAACCAAGGAAAAAATATTTATTATTAGTAAAAGAATAAAGTAACATAGAATTCTACTTATAAAGCTTCTGGCCTGCAATTAATGTTTGCTTTGATATTTACAACCTTGAGCTATGGAAGGGGTCATTCCTCCGTTTCTATGCTCATGGATTGCCACATGTCATGCATGGAATGCCCGGTGCTGTCCTTTGGTGATATTTGGAGCATACAAACATCATTGGTTTTGTCCCTTGGTGATATTAATTTGGAGAATACCAACGTCATCGGTGCTGTCCCTTGGTGATATTTGGAGCATACAAACATTATTGGTCCTTTTCCATCCTTCTCATGTCTACCAAGAACAAAAACAGCACGCAAATTTCTTAGCCAACTTGGATGTTGTCAGCATCCAAAACTTGTAAGACGCTGATCCCTACACTCAGCAACTCGCAACTGCCATTTTGGTGGTCCCTAACGGATTATAGATGTGGCTTTTTCCGAACTTAATTTTTCTAATTCTTAAGACTTGAGTTACCTAAATTAATATATCCGTGAAACGTGATCGACTCTCGGTCCTAAGTAGTATTGGTTATCACCGACCCGTGGCACGTTTACAACCATTCGGTTAAGGTATAATATGCGTCTAGAGCTCTCCCGGAATGTAAACTCTTCCCGTATCGACCCGTGGGCCGTGGCACGTTTATAACAATGGAAAAGTCTTACGTGCGAGACACGCATGGTCTATTAAGTCATAGCATGCGTACCCGCATGGGTGCGTAATGATAATTGATGACGTCCGGTCATCGATTCTGAACGTCGGGAATGAAGTGCTTCTCGAATCCTCGCTTCATCGGATTGCCTACAAAGAAGTCCCAAGATCGGAAGGGATCCTCCGGTGAGACCCTCCGACGCCCAAGTCAGCAATCAAGGTCACAGCTGAGAAGGAGCTCGAGAGAGCTCTTGGAAAAGGGAGAGATCTCAGAAGGACCGGAATTTTCCTCTGAGTATTAGGGTATCAAGTGTGTAAACTTGTGTTACTTGGTTCTCGAAGTGATTTACCCTTTTATAGCGGTTGACGCTGGCACGATCACATGGGCTTTCATGAAGTCAGAATGTCTGCCGAGCCCTTGCGTGAATCTGGGCTGGTTGGTGGGCTTCGTCCCATCAGTTGTTGGGTAGGTGGGTCCTATCCCATCACCAGCGTGGCCAGTGGGTTGTTTGATCTGGCAATGTCAGGCGGCGCACGTCAGAGAGGTGGCGCCCAAAACTGATAGGGCCATGCTTGGGCTGATCTGATAGGCCTTTGGGGCCGTCGGTCTTGGAGGTGTCGGCCTTTGGGGCCATCGATCTTGGAGGTACCGGTCTTGGAGGTACCGGCCTTGGAGCTGTCGGCCTTTGGGGCCGTCGGTCTTGGAGGTGTCGGCCTTTGGGGCCGTCGGCCTTGGAGCCGTCGGTCATGGAGCCGTCGGCCTTGGAGCCGTCGGCCTTGGAGCTGTCGGTCTTTGGGGCCGTCAGTCTTGGAGCCGTCGGCCGGCCTTTGGGGCCGTCGGTCTTGGAGCCGTCGGTCATGGAGCCGTCGGCCTTGGAGCCATCGGCCATGGATCCGTCGGTCTTGGAGGTGCCGGCCTTGGAGGTGCCGGCCTTGGAGGTGTCGGCCATGGAGCCGTCAGCCTTGGAGCTATCGGCCTTGGAGCTATCGGCCTTTGGGGCCGTCGGTCTTGAAGGTGTCGGCCTTTGGGGCCATCGGTCTTGGAGGTGTCGGCCTTTGGGGCCGTTGGCCTTGGAGCCGTCGGTCATGGAGCCGTCGGCCTTGGAGCTGTCGGTCTTTGGGGCCGTCGGTCTTGGAGGTGTCGGCCTTTGGGGCCGTCGGCCTTGGAGCCGTCGGTCTTGAAGGTGTCGGCCTTTGGGGCCGTCGGTCTTTGGGGCCATCGGTCTTGGAGCCGTCGGTCATGGAGCCGTCGGCCTTGGAGCTGTCGGCCTTGGAGCTGTCGGCCTTGGAGCCGTCGATCAAACGGGGTGAGGCCGATTGCCGAGGCCGAGGTGGGCCGTCGCGGATGTTGAGGTCGAAGTGGGCCATTCAAAAAAAAATTTATTCTCCATGGGGTCAACTAGCCCCATCAAATGCCCCCACACTCCTTGAGCTTGCGTGCCCTGCATCAGCTAAGCGAAAAGAGTGTAGAACTTTAAGAAATTTTAGAGGTAAATTAATTACCTTAGGCCGCCACTCAAAGCAGCGTACGCCAATTTTTGGGGGAATGCTCGTCAGTTAGCCGCTGAGGCAGAGATAAAGCCGTTGAGGCTGCAATGGTGCCGCTGAGGCAGAGATAAAGCCGTTGAGGCTGTAATGATGCCACTTTTGAACCCCGGAGGATGACCCGAGAGTCGCTGGGATTCGACCATGCTCAGGAGCCTTTAACCCCGGAGGGTGGCCAGAGGGTGCTTGGGCCAGGCTCAGGTGCCTTTTTCTTTAAAGAAATTGGTCTCCTTCTGCAGGGTTGACGACCTGCCCCCTCAGGAAACTCTGTTGATTGGAATCCGCAGGTCTTGAGCTTGAGGGTGCCGACACGGAGCCGGTCTTGAGGTGCCGACGCGGGGCCGGTCTTTGGTGCCGATGCGGAGCTGGTCTTTGTTGCCGATGCGGAGCCGGTCTTTGTTGCCGACGCAGAGTCGGTCTTTGGTGCCAACGCGGAGTCGGTCTTTGTTGCCGACGCGGAGCCGGTCTTTGTTGCCGATGCGGAGTCGATCTTTGGTGCCGATGCGGAGTCGGTCTTTGTTGCCGACACGGAGTCGGTCTTTGGTGCCGACGCGGAGTTGGTCTTTGTTGCCGATGCGGAGTCGGTCTTTGGTGCCGACGCGGAGTCGGTATTTGTTGCCGACGCAGAGATGGTCTTTGTTGCCGACGCAGAGTCGGTCTTTATGCCTGGCTGGCCCAGGGCTTTTTGACGCCAAAGCGAGGTTGGCCTTGGATGTTGATGCAAGGTAGGTCTTCCCTGCATAACATTTTTAAGTATTAATGAAGGAAAATTGTCTTAAGTGCAATGTACTTAGCTCTTGTAGCGAGCGGATCACTAGCCCACTGGTGCAGCTATCATGGGTGATGTGAGAGGCTTGGGGTGCTGCTGAGTGGCCCCCGAGCGTTGCTTCTGCAGTTCATGAACTGCTACTTTCGAAGCTTGATCTTGCCGATTGAGGATGGCCAGCTAGTTAATCAGAGCAGCTGAAGTTGGCGGTGAGGGAGGGGCAGAGAGAGACTGATCTTTTATCGCTCAGTGCGATGTGGATGCCCCCCAGCACGATTGGTAAGAACCTCTAGCATGCGCATCACCACCATAGCTATCTTAGAGGGGATGGAAACTCATAGCTCAAGGAGACAACGTTCTTTCCTTCAGCGCGTCCCCCCTTCCTGGCACGCCAATCTGATGATGCCTGGTCACTGATCCTAGAAGTCGGGAATGAAGTGCTTCTCGAATCCTCGCTTCGCCGGGTTGCCTGCAAAGAAGTCCCAAGACCGGAGGGGATCCTCCGGTGAGACCCTCCAACGCCCAAATCAGCAATCGAGGTCACAACTGAGAAGGAGCTCGAGAGAGCTCTTGGAAAAGAGAGAGATCTCAGAAGGACCGGAATTTTCCTCTGAGTATTAGGGTATCAAGTGTGTAAACTTGCGTTACCTGGTTCTTGAAGTGATTTACCCTTTTATAGGGGTTGACGCTGGCACGATCACGTGGGCTTTCGTGAAGTCAGAATGTCTGCCGAGCCCTTGCATGAATCTGGGCTGGTTGGTGGGCTTCGTCCCATCAGTTGTTGGGTAGGTGGGTCCTGTCCCATCACCAGTGTGGCCAGTGGGTTGTTGGATCTGGCGATGTCAGGCGACGTGCGTTAGAGAGGTGACGCCCTGAACTGATAGGGCCATGCTGGGGCTGATCTGATAGGCCTTTGGGGCCGTCGGTCTTGGAGGTGCTGGTCTTGGAGGTGCCGGCCTTGGAGCTGTCGGCCTTTGGGGCCGTCGGTCTTGGAGGTGTCGGCCTTTGGGGCCGTCAGCCTTGGAGCCGTCGGTCATGGAGCCGTCGGCCTTGGAGCCGTCGGTCTTGGAGCCGTCGGTCATGGAGCCGTCAGCCTTGGAGCCGTCGGCCTTGGAGCTGTCGGTCTTTGGGGCCGTCGGTCTTGGAGCCATCGGTCATGGAGCCATCGGCCGGCCTTTGGGGCCGTCGGTCTTGAAGCCGTCGGTCATGGAGCCGTCGGCCTTAGAGCCATCGGCCATGGAGCCGTCGGTCTTGGAGGTGCCGGCCTTGGAGGTGCCGGCCATGGAGGTGCCGGCCTTGGAGCCGTCGGCCATGGAGCCGTCGGTCTTGAAGGTGTCGGCCTTTGGGGTCGTCAGTCTTAGAGCCGTTGGTCATGGAGCCGTCGGCCTTGGAGCTGTCGGCCATGGAACCGTCGGTCTTGGAGGTTCTGGCCTTGGAGGTGCCAGCCTTGTAGGTGCCGGCCTTGGAGCCGTCGGCCTTTGGGGCCGTCGGTCTTGGAGGTGTCGGCCTTTGGGGCCGTCGGTCTTGGAGGTGTCGGCCTTTGGGGCCGTCGGCCTTGGAGCCATCGGTCATGGAGCCGTCGGCCTTGGAGCTGTCGGTCTTTGGGGCCGTCGGTCTTGGAGGTGTCGGCCTTTGGGGCAGTCAGCCTTGGAGCCGTCGGTCTTTGAGGTGTCGGCCTTTGGGGCCGTCGGTCTTTGGGGCCATCAGTTTTGGAGCCGTCGGTCATGGAGCCGTCGGCCAAGCGGGATGAGGCCGATTGCCGAGGCCGGGGTGGGCCGTCGCGGACGTTGAGGTCAAAGTGGGCCATTTAAATTTTTTTTATTCTCCATAGGGTCAACTGGCCCCATCAATGATCATATTTGGTACACCTTCGTGCATCGAAGGCGGTGTACAACAACGTTCCTTATAACTATTTCGTTTGATCAATCGCTCCTACACCGCATGCAGTGCAGAAAAACTTTTTCAACGTAAAAGAAATAAAAAGTCTTGCTGCACCGCTTTTTGATGCAGCAAGCGTATATCGGTCCTTGTCATTGTGCTTGCGGTGTGCATCAAGATCCATTGAGTTTTAACACTCATGATGGTATGCGCGTGTAGATTGGCTGCGCGTCGTCTAATATATGCTTGCTCAATTTGTGTGCTAAATATATGCTTGCTTTATCAGAAGGCGGTGTAGCAAGTCTTTTTCAAAAGAAAGTTAGGAGCTGATGACGCCCGATCACCGAACTTAAGTGCAGGAAAGATGAGTCTGCTTGCTGATGGGATCCTTGCCAAGCGAGATGACCTGCAAGAAGTCCTAAGACCAGAGGGAGCTCCAATAGGGACCCTCCGATGCCCAAGTTAGCAACCGAGATCACAGCCAAAGGAGAGCTCGAGAGAGCTCCTTAGAGGCAGAAAGAACTCCGGGAGTTGGAGTTTTTTTTTTTTGGGATGGTAGTGTAGGTGAGCACTTGTGTTCATATACCTGAGCCTCGAGTTGACTTACCCTTTTATAGGTATTTGACATTCGCATGAGGATTAGCCACGTGGAGGTTACATGAACTTGGGCTGGTCGGTAGGCTTTGTCCCATCAAAGAGGGGGAGCTGGAAGTTGGTGGGCCAGGTCCCATTGGTTGGCGGGGCCAGTTGGTAGGTGGGCCTGGTTCCATCGACGATGCAGCCAGGCGGTAGGTGGGCCTGGCTGTGTCAGGCTGCATAAGTTAGAAAATTTGTGGGCTTGATGGCTGGGATCGACTTGGAGAAGTTGGGGCCGCCTCGGCTTATTTGGAGAAGCCCAGGACGACGAGGGCCGTCGGGGCCGATTTGGAGGAGCTGGGACAGATACGGGGCCGACTTGAAGAAGTCGGGGCCGCATCGGCTTATTTGGAGGAGCTGGGGCCGGCGAGGGTCGCCGGGGTCGACACGGAGGAGCCGGGGCAGACATGGGGCCGACTTGGAGAAGTCGGGGCTGCCTCTGCCTACTTGGAGAAGCTAGGGCCGACGAGGGTTGCCAGGGCCGACACGGAGGAGCCGGGGCAGACACGGGGCCGACTTGGAGAAGTCGGGGTCGCCTCGGCCAATTTGGAGAAGTCAGGGCCACCTCGACCTACTTGGAGAAGTCAGGGATGACGAGGGTCGCCGGGGCCGACGAGGAGGAGCCGGGGCAGATGCGAGGCCGACTTGGAGAAGTTGGGGTCGCCTCGGCTTACTTGGAGAAGTCGGGGCCGATGAGGGCCACCGGGCCCGACGCGGAGGAGCCGGGGCAGACGTGTCCATGCCACTTGGTCAATTTTGCCATGATTATCCACGTGGCTCCATTAGCCACATCAGATGCCCCCCGCTCCTAAGCGCGAAGGGCCACGTGCCCGCTGTCCTTTGGGCGAAAGGAGCACGACAATTCGAAAATGATTGCCAGTTATAGGTACCTTTAATGGTAGGTGAGCTGGTGCGCTCTCTTGAGGTAGTATCGCTTCGAAAATATTCCACAATCAAGCGGAAGGTGGGAGTTGACGTCGGCACCGAGCGTCCCGAGGGGGTGCCTCTCAAAGGATGGGAAAAAGGCTGGCGCCATCATTGCCTCTCCGCTCTTTACACGCCATTATTGGTCGGAGATCCTACTCCTCGGGCTGAACCGAGGTGATGCGCCTCGAGCACATGCGAAATTGCCGGCGGCCGGACACCTAGCGCAATGGTTGCGAGCTACGTGACGAGATCTTGGGCGACGGGATTTGAAGCCTGGGTATAAAGCCGCTCCGTGTGCTCGGGGAGGACCTTTACACTGTTATCACTTCCTGTGCAACCTTCTTCCCTGAGCCCTGAGTTCCCTTGCAGCCCGAGACCTTCAACCTTCATCTTCTTCCTAAGCTCTAGGTTAGTTTCCCCTTTTTGTTCCTCTTTCCTTCATTCATGGACCATCGGGCCATTAGGGAGGGTAAGAGGCCAGTGGTAGAGTCTCCTCGTTCCTCTGATGAGGACCACGCCTCGTTAGCTAGCCGAGTGCCCCGGCCGGTGGGGGGAATCACCATTTGCGGCCGGTCGGCAGTGAATGACCCATCATCTGCTTGAGCCTCCCTGGTGAGAGCAATTCCCACCTCTTCCAATTGTCTGGTGCCTCCTCCGACAGTCGGTCTTGACTTGGCAGGGCCGAGCGGGGTGGTTTCTCAATGACCCCCGAAGAAGTAGAGGTCCTTAGGACCAGGTATAGGGTTCCTAGCTTCATCCGCCTATCCGCACCAGGGCCCGAGGACAGAGTAAACTCCAACCTTCCTGGTCGGGTTGCTCTGTATGATGAGTTCTTTCGGTGCGGACTGTGCCTTTCATTTCACCCTCCTTTCTTGAATTTATTGCATAGGTATAGGTTGGTGCCGGCACAGCTAACTCTAAACTCGATTTGGATCATCTGTGCCTTTGTTGTCCTTTGTTTCTTCCAGGGCTCAGAGGCCATAATATCCATATTCCGAGCCTTCTATAAGCTCCACCACCAAGGTGAGGGGGCCTGGTGGGTATTCACCGCTAAGCCGGGTAGGGCCCTTCCTCTAGGTCTCCCATCCAAAGTTAGGGGATGGAAATCCCGATTTTTGTATGCCCATGTGGAGGGGGTGAGGGCCGACTAGAGAGAGCCTGATGTCAGCCCCAACGAGAACTCAACCGTGGGCGAGAAGGATGGGGAGCTTTTTCGCTGCCTATCCTCCTGTGAGATCCCCTCCTACAAGGAACTTCTGTCCGAGGAGAACTTGTATGAGGCCGAATTGGCCCCGACGGTTGGCGAGCACGAAAACCTGTCCTTCTCGCCCTTGGCTCGAACTATATTTATTCATTCTTACTAATGTTTGATCTTGCGCAGCGATGAAGATTCCCACCAAGAAGCTGGAAGCCGCCATGCGCCAGAAGAGGCAGGCGGCTGGCGAGGAAGTGAGGCCGGCCCAAGCTCTGGAAGTCCCCGTGCATTAGGTGGAAGCGGTGCCTGTGGAGGAGTCGGCGAGAGAGGCACCGGCTGAAGAAACAGAGGGGGGAGTCGGTCCCGCCTAGCAATGCCAAGGGGTAGTTCTAGCTGCCACCGAACCGATCGTGGTGGACCTGGACCCCGAAGGGGAGATCCCTGCCGCCACTAACCTAACTGAAGTGGGGCAGGTTGAGGCTATAGGTGACCCTCCGGCTCCCGCCGAGCCGAAGACAGAGAGGGCTCCCCAGCCTATCGGAGAGGGGAAGGCAGCAGCTAAAGGGGCCGGTGCCAGGCCGAAGACGACCGACAAGCATAGGGCCGAGCCGAGAAGTTCATCCCGATGATCAATATGCCATTCGGCATGGCGAGCAGTTGAGAAGACGCCGAGGCAGAATCAGCGGCCGGCGCCTAGACTCTCCTCGATGGAAGGCGCCGGGGAGGCGGTGTACCTTCTGTCGAGGGTGCAGTCCTCGCGGATCAATGCGGAGATGGAACAACAATCCATTGTCGAGATCCTCAACATGGTGTTCGTGTCGATGCTCCAGGTAATTCTTCATCCCTGGTTCTTCCTTGATGCATTTTAGCTAACTCGTAGCTGACAAGCTTACTCGGTGCAGATGGCCAATGGGGCCCTTGCCCTCCATGAAGCGGTGTCCCGGTCGGGCGACCTGCTCACTCGCTCCCAGGAGAGAATTAATAAATACAAAGGGCAGTGCCAGGGGTTGGCCGAGAAGCTCGCTCGGCAGCAGGAGGAGGCCAAGGCCCGGGAGGAGGACCTGGGTGGCAGGCTCAAGGAATCGGAGAGCCGAGCTGAGATTGAAGACGGCCAAGCCTCCGCGGCCGAAACCAAGCTGGCCCTAGTCTCGGCCAGGCTAGAGTCGGCCGGGACAAGGATAGAGGAGCTGGTCCGCCAGCTTTAGCATATGGAGGGCCAGGTCGATGCGGCGACGAATGAGACCCGTGCCGCCGTGGAGAGGGCCGCCGTAGCGGAGATGGCAGTGATCGAGGTAGGATACGGGCAGGCCAAAGCAGTGGCCCAAGCCCAGGAAGCCAGGGCCCGTGCCGAGGAGGCCAAGAGCCGGGCCTGGGAAGCCGAGGCGCAAGCCAGGGAGGCTGAGGTCTGAGCCGATAACGCCGTCATCAACTTTAAAGCCTCATCGAAGTTTGAGCAAGAAGTTATCGAGGCCAGCATTGATGCCTACGCGAAGGGTTTTGATCTATGCGAGGCGAAGGAGTTTGAGGCCTTCAATATCAGTAGCTCCGATCTTGAGAGGATCCAACCCAGGGATCTTGATGGCAAGGAATCGGAGGAAGAGGTGGCCGGGGAAGAACCAGGGCCTAGCGGGCCTTGAGACATTTGTATCTTTTCTTTTTTCTGTATTTTCTCTTTCATCTTTTACTTTCCTTTTGTAGCTGATTTCGGGTCAGATTTTGTAATTGTCAAAAGATGTCAATGAAAAGGGTTTTTTCTTCCAAGATGTTCTTCTTTGTCTTTCTTTTTATAACTATCTTGTATGTCTGTGACGCCTCGGTAATCTCGCAGACTTAGGCTCGATAGTGACCGAATGAATCCACAAAGGTTCGCGTCGCCGGTCAGGCTTGTGGTCCATTAGGTTGCCGGCCGGGTAAGCAAGGTAGTCTGGCGCCGGCCACGGGGGAAATCCGGATGCACCTGGATGGCTTTTAGAACCATCTTAGGGACTCGCACGCGAACTTAGGGGGACAGCCTGAATGGGTACAAGGTTTCCGGACCTACAAAATGCCTCAGGGGTTGATTCCGAAGGTGACTCGAGCGGGTATGGGCTGTTAGGGACAATGCCGAACCGAGCGGTGTCCCGTTAGCCACAATGCTACCGAGCTCTCTTTGAACCACCTCAGGGGTTTGTGTGCTGGCCCGAGGATGACTCGATCGGGTACAGTGCTGTTAGGGACTTGAACCGACTCGGGGGCACCCCCATGCCGGGCCAAGTGGTGTCCCATTAGCCATGATGCCGGCGAGCTCCTTTTGAACCACCTTGGGGGTTTGTGTGCCGGTCCAAGGGATGACTCGACCGAGTACAAAGCTGTTAGGGACTTGAACCAACTCAAGAGCACCTCCATGCTGGGCCGAGTGGTGTCCCAGTAATCGTGATGCCGATGAGCTCCTTTTGAACCACCTCTAGGGTTTGTGTGTTGGCTCGAGGGACGACTCGACCAGGTACAGAGCTGTTAGGGACTTGAACCGACTCGGGGGCACCTTCATGCTGGGCCAAGTGGTGTCCCGTTAGCTGTGATGCCGACGAGCTCCTTTTGAACTACCTCGAGGGTTTGTGTACCGGCCCGAGGGGCGACTCGACTGGGTACAGAGCTGTTAGGGACTTGAACCGACTCGGAGGCACCTCCATGCTGGGCCAAGTGGTGTTCCGTTAGCCATGATGCCGACGAGCTCCTTTTGAACTGCCTCGGGGCTTTGTGTGCTAGCCCGAGGGACGACTTGACCGGGTACAAAGCTGTTAGGGACTTGAACCAACTCGGGAGCACCTCCATGCTGGGCCGAGTGGTGTCCCGGTAATCGTGATGCCGATGAGCTCCTTTTGAACCACCTCCAGGGTTTATGTATTGGCCCGAGGGGCGACTCGACCAGGTACAGAGCTGTTAGGGACTTGAACCGACTTGGAGGCACCTTCATGCCGGGCCGAGTGGTGTCCCGTTAGCCATGATGTTGGACCAGATGGCAACCCAAGAGGGGGGGGTGAATAGGTTCTTTAAAAATTTTAACACTTTAAAGCTATGTGCCTGAATTGAAAGTGCTTGAGTGCAATGTATAGATAAATGCTAAGCACAAATAAATGAGATAGAGATAAAGAGACAAAGCATGACAAACACAAAGATTTTATAGTGGTTCGGTGTATCCAACACCTACGTCCACTCCCAAACAGCACTTGGGTCCACACTAGAATTCACTTGATTACAGTCAAGTTGTTTTACAAGCTCACAACTCAAATTTGTTGTTTTTCCGGGGTCACAAAGAACCCAGCCGGTTTTTCTGGGTTCACCAGCACAAAACCCAACCACAAGCTATCCTTAGCTTGTCCCAAGGTATACTACCTCTACTAATTCAATCCCCTGATTGAATTAGCCAACAACAATGAAAATAGAGTTTACAATACAAGACAGCTCCTTAAGTGAGCAAATATGCAATTAAATGAACAAGAGTAAGAAAAGCCTGTTTGAAGCGAATTTGGTTTGAGCTTTTCTTTTTTCTTCTTTTCCTCTTCTCCTTTGAAATGTTGAATCAGGCCTTAGCTCAGATTCTTCACAAAAATTGCAGTTGAGAAGTTGGAAAAAAAAAATAGGGCTTTTTCTTTCTTTTTCTTCACTTAAAATCCTTCGATTTTGAACTTGAATGATTTGGATTTCTCTTTCAGACTCTCTTGGATTGGTTGATGTAAGCTCTGAGTCTTTCCTTTTGATTTCTCTCTCAATATTTTTGGATTTTTCACAAATTTTTTCCTTTTTCTTTTTCTATTTTTTCTTCCTTTTCAAACTGACGGTTCCCCCTTTTTATAGATCCCTTAATCCAAGATTAGGTGAAAAAAATAGCCATTGCAGAGTAGTTGGATTGCTTCTACACACAAAGAAAAATAGCCGTTAGAGATTAGGTGGAAAAATATTACCGTTGGAGTCCATTCTGACATTTGAAAAATCCGTTCCTGACTGGTTGAAGTCGGCTCCAACTTTTCAGATGTTGGCTCCGAATCGGGGTGTCAAAAAATAGTAATAAGAAGTTCGTTGAGGAGTCGGCTTCGAAAAAGTTAAGTGTCGGCTCGCACTATCGGGAGTCGGCTCCGAAATTCCAAGGTGTCGACTCTAACTTTGTCCAAAAAATATGCTCTCTGTTCTCATGTTAGAGTCGACTCCAGAAACTTAGGTGTCGGCTCCGCAACTTTCAGGTGTCGGCTCCCGAACTCCAGGTGTCGTCTCCGAAAACTGAAGCAGAAACCACTTCTCTATATCTCAGGTTGGAGTCGGCTCCAAAACTCTAGGTGTCGACTTCGAACCGTGCCGAAATTCCAGGAAAGTTCTGATACACCCTGGGGTCGGCTCCTGACTGTTTGGGTGTTGACTCTAAGTTATGATCTTACAAATATTCTTTTCAATTTTGATTCAAAACTTATTTTCCTATACCTTTTGACTGACTAAACATTTTTAATGCCTGAAACACTTCGTAAATTTATCAGAAACATAATGAATATACTCATGTCTTTTGTTAATCATCAAAATCAATACATGGGTCAACAATCTCCTCCTTTTTGATGATGAAAAAAACATCGAGTATATGCATGATTAATTAATAGGAGTTTCAAATCAAATTTCATAAGTTTTAAGTTCTCATAGTTGATCTCCCCCTGAATGAGATAGCTCCTCCTATGATACTCAATTTAACATATTCTCTTCCTTTACTATTAAACTCATATGATCATATCAAATTACATTTGATGCTTGATACCAATTAAACTTATTTCATCGAAATTATTTGATACCAATTCCTAAAGCTTGCTTGATACCCATTACTTAAGCTTGCATATACAATCTTCTCTCCCCCTTTTTTGTAATCAACAAAAAGGTTTTAGAAAAGATTCAAGTTCAAATTAATCTTTCTCAAAGGAACAATCAAATTACAAAAATTCAAGTAATTCATTCACAACATTACATTTAATAAAAAGTAAACATTACATTTCAAAAAAGACTTTCATTATATCCAACTTCATTAAACTTTTTTACATCATACAATTAAACATCATCTTTTAATAACATCAAAAGAACTTCATTACAACATAATCACAAATGAGTTCTAAGAAGTCTTTGCAATTCTTCTATAATTTTTACATTCCTTCACATTGAGTTCTGACAAATTCCTTTAGTCTTCTATCAACAAGCCACATGCAGTAACAATTTTGTCTTGAAGCTCTGCATTGCATTTGGAATAAGTCTCTGAATCTCCTCCAATCTCTTTAAGTTCCTCAAAAATGTGCATGAGATCAGTCTTCAAAGATTCTAAAGAAGAACCAAGAGTGGACTCAATCTTGCTGATTCTATCATCCAAGGAATAGAGAGTCTCTCTCAAATTCATAAATCTGCTATCTAACTCAATCTTTATCTCTTCCTTTTGAGTACAAAATAAACTTTTAAGTTGCTCTAACTGAATATCAGAAAAACCAGTAGAAGGAACAGGCAATAGCACAGGTGCAGGAACTGGAGTAGGTGCCAGTGGTGGTGATGATCTGTTAGGCTCTAGTGATAGATGCCTTACTGATGGACCTGCCTCAGATGGTGCAGTGGCCCTAAAGTCAGCTGCTCTCTCATCTAGATGACCTTTTCTTTTCCATCTACCATCCACTTTCACAAACACCATTCTATGCACTGTAGCCAAGCTGTAATAATCAGTGTGCCTTAGTTTTTCAATGGCTCATTCTAAAAAATAACAACTCCTTGACTTTTGAATGCCATGGTCAGGACCATTCCATAAGGCAAGGTCGATCTCCTCCTGCCCCCGGCCTTAGCCATATACCATATCATCATTCCTGCTAGATTGATTGGCTGACCCATCAAAATACTGTCCATAATCACTATCTCTCGCTATGAGACATACTCAAACCTACTAGTTTTAGGAAATATGATACTACCACATATATTATGTAACAGTCTAAGCTTAAGAGGAAACTGATTTGCTCTAACTTCTCAAACTCAGTGAAGTCTCTATCCAACATCCTTGGCAATGCTCCTGCTCTATCACTGTGGCTATTTGCAATCAATCCTACAATAGGGATTTTCAAAAGATTTCTCAAAATTTTGGATGTGAGATGAATTCTTTTTTCTCTAACCATACTAACTAATCCTCCATCTCCGACAAATTGAAGTAAAATTCCTTAACTAGAGCCGGATAAGTGGGTACATCTAAGGAACATACCTTATCCCAACCGAGTTCTTTGATTTGTCTTCCAATAGCAAAACCCTTGGCTTCAAAAAATTCAAAATCAACCTTTCTTCCCATAGTAATGATTCGGCCAGCTAGGGTATCAACTTGTGGTGAGGATTGGCTAGGAATGGCACTTGGAGTGGATGCGGTTGAGTTGGAGGATGATTCCGGAGAGGGTTCACGCGTCGGATGCCTTGCCGTACATTTCCCCGTCGTTACTCTTCCTCCAAACAACGATCCTCTGTGCTTGGGTGCCATTGAGTGCTATGACGAGGCTAATATAAGAAATTTGGGGTTTTGAGAAAAGTTTGAGAGAGTTTGGGAAAGTTTGGAGTCGATTGAAATGAAAAAAAGGAGTCGGCTCTACCCTAAATAGATAACTTGGGACCACTTGGAGTCGACTCCTGCAAAGCGAGGTGTCGGCTCTAGGTCACTAACACAGTCAGTGCTCGAACTGGAGTCGGCTCCACTAAGGCGGGTGTCGACTCTAAGGTCTCAGACCGAGAGCGACACAGACAAGGTGTCGACTCCACAAATTAAGGTGTCGACTCCACTGACAGTTTTAGAAAAAAAAATTTTAAAAATCTGAAACTTGTCAAACTAAAATCAATAAATTTTGGATAAAATTTTTGGAATGTAGAGAATCAAATTGTTCAAATGTCTAGATAAATTATCCTTAAAATCATGAGAGAAATTTCAAGAAATTGATTGAATTCTAGATAATCATTCCTTAGGGGTTTCAAAATCATTTCAAAGGGTCACAAATTCCTAACTCTCCTCTAAGATAACAAAATCTTTCTTCACTCAAGGGTTTTGTAAATATGTCAGCTAATTGTTCTTTAGTACAAACATAATCAAGACAAATGTCACAATTAGCTACATGTTTTCTAATAAAGTGATATCTAATTTCAATATATTTAGTTCTTGAATGTTGTATAGGATTTTTAGTTAAGTTTATTGCACTTGTATTATCACATTTAATAGGAGTTTTATCAAGTGTTATGCCATAATCTTCAAGTTGTCGCTTAATCCAAAGGATTTAAGCACAGCAACTTCCAGCTGCAACATATTCAGCTTCAGCAGTAGATAATGCAACCGAATTTTGCTTTTTGCTAAACCAAAAGATTAAGTTACTTCCTAAAAATTGACACACACCACTTGTACTCTTTCTATCTAATTTACAATCAGCATAATCAGAATCAAAATAAGCAATCAAATTTAATGTTGAGTCTCTAGAATACCATAATCCTACATTTTTAGTTCCACTTAGATATCATAGTATTCTTTTTACAGCAATTAAATGAGATTCTTTAGGTTCAGATTGAAATCTAGCACATAGACAAACAGCAAACATGATATCAGGTCTACTTGTAGTTAAATAAAGTAGAGATCCTATCATACCTCTATAATGCTTTTGATCAACTTTCTTACCATCTTCATCTTTATCCAATTTGCATGAAGGATTCATGGGTGTTCCAAGGGGTTTGATTGATTCCATTCCAAACTTCTTGATAATTTTTTTTGTGTACTTTGTTTGGTTGATGAAAATCCCTTCTTTTCTTTATTTGATTTGTAGTCCTAGGAAGAAATTGAGTTCTCCCATCATGCTCATTTCGAATTCACCCTGCATTAACTTAGCAAATTCTTGACACAAAAGATTATTAGTAGCACCGAATACATCTATATATATTTGTACTACTAATAAATCTTTATCTTTTCTTTTCAAAAATAAGGTTTTATCAACATTTCCTCTAGAGAAATCATTTTCAATTAGAAATTTGCTTAATCTATCATACCAAGCTCTAGGTGCCTGTTTTAAACCATATAGTGCTTTGTGTAATTTAAAAACATGGTTTAGAAATTCATGATCTTCAAAACCAGGTGGTTGTTCTACATAAACTTCCTTATTTATAAAACTATTTAAAAATGCGCTCTTAACATCCATTTGAAATAAATTGATATTCATATGATATGCAAATGTAAGTAATAATCTAATTGCCTCTAATCTAGCTACAGGTGGAAAAGTTTCATCAAAATTAATTCCTTCTTCTTGATTATATCCTTTTGCAACTAATCTAGCTTTATTTATAATTACTATGCCATTTTCATCTAATTTATTCCTAAATACCCATTTAGATCCTATAACTGAATGACCTTTAGGTCTATCAACTAAGGACCATACATTATTCCTAGTAAATTGATTTAGTTCTTCTTGCATAGCTAGCATCCAATTACTATCTTTTTTAGCTTCTTCAATAGTTTTAGGTTATATTTGAGATACAAATGCAAGATGATTATTGATATTTCTCATAGATGATATAGTTCTTACACCTTGAGATTGATCACCTATAATCAATTCCTTATGATGACCATAAGCATATCTCCAATCTCTAGGCAGATTTACATCATTGCGAGTAGTATCAATAACATCAACTCTAAGAGAATCATCATCTTTAGCTTCTTGTTCATGGTCTGAAGATACATCTATATTTAATTTTTCAATATCTCTCTCTAGCAAATTTGTATCTTCCTCATCATCAATCTTTTCTGAACTTGATGCTAAAGACTCATCAAAAACTACATGAATAGGTTCTTCTACAATTAAGGATTTCTTGTTAAATACTCTAAAGGCTTTACTAGTTGTCGAATATCTTAAGAATATGCCTTCATCAGATTTTGCATCAAATTTTTCAAGATTATCTTTACAATTATTATGAATGAAACATTTACAACCAAATGCATGAAAATAACTAATGTTTGGTTTCCTATTATTCCATAGTTTATAAGGAGTTTTCTTAAGAATTAGCCTAATTAGGGCAAGGATGTAACATGCCGTGTTTATAGCTTCCACCCAAAAGTATTTTGAAAGGTTGCTTTCACATAGCATGGTACGGGCCATGTCCTCTAAAGTTCTATTCTTTCTTTCTACAACTCCATTTTGTTGAGGTGTTTTAGGTGCAGAAAAATTATGATGAATGCCATGTTCAATGCAGAAATTTTTAAATAAATGATTTTCAAATTCTGTGCTATGATAACTTCTAAGAGACACTATGGTGTTGTTTTTCTCATTAGTGACTTTCTTGAAGAATTTTAGAAATATCGAGAACGTCTCATCCTTGTGAGCCAAAAACAATATCCAAGTGAATCTAGAATAATCATCTACTATCACAAGACCATATTTCTTTCCTCCTAAACTGGTGGTTCTAGTAGGTCCAAAAAGGTCCATGTGAAGTAGCTCTAGTGGCCTAGAAGTGGAAACATTTTTAGATTTGAAAGAGTTTCTAGTTTGTTTTTCAAATTGACATGCATCACAAATTCTGTTATTTTCAAAATCTAACTTTGGAAGTCCTTTAACTAAATCCATTCTAATTAATTTTAAAATCAAGTGTGTGCTTGCATGACCTAATCTACGATGCCATAGCCATCCAATCTCATTAATATTAGCATTATCAGCAACTAAGCAATGATTACTAGTAGACAAATTGTCTAAATCAATTAAGTATACATTGACATTTCTATTTTCAGTAAATATAATGCTATTGTTAATGAGATTAGAAACAGTGCAGATAGAAGCTTCAAATGAAACTTTGAAACCTTTATCACACAATTGGCTCATGCTAATCAAATTATGTTTTAAACCATCTATATAAAACATTTTCTATAAAAGTAGAGGGAGTTATTTGAATTTTACCAAATCCATAATTTGGCCTTTACCATTGTCTCCAAATGTAACAACTCCTCCTCTCTTATCTTCAAGGGTGATGAATTGATCCTTGTCACCCGTCATGTGCCTTGACCAGCCGCTATCAAGATTCCACTTACGTTTTGATCTTTTGGCCGCAAGACACTCCTGCAAAGTGATCAAATCTTATGTTTAGGTACCCAAGCTTTCTTGGGTCCTTCATGGTTAGTAGCAATAAAAATTATTCCTTTCGGAACCCATCTTTTTTTCTTTTATATTTAAATCCTTATTAATTTTTCTAAAATTGTATTCATAAGCTTTATGTCCTTTCTTGTTATAGCAATAACATGAAACATCATTTTTATCTTATTTCTTTATAAAGAAATTCTTGACAAACTTTTGTTTCTTGTTAGGCCTATAACCTAATCCAGCTTTATCAAATATAGCTCTTTGATTACTCAATAGCAAGTTAAGTTTTTCAGAGCTATATGTAAATTTATCAACTATATTTTTATATTTATCAACTTTTTTCTTTAAGCAAACATTTTCATTAGAAATCGATTCTTTTCCTTTTAACAAATTCTTATTTTCAGATTTCAGTTCTTCAATTTCATGAGTTAGTTTATCTTTTTCTTTGACAAGATTTAAGTTATCATTCTTCAAATATTTTCTTTCTTTTTTAAAACTTTAAAATCACAAACTAATTCATTAAATGCATCAAACAATTCTTTAAATGTAAAGTCATAAGTTTCAGTGCTTACCTCATCATCTTCTTTTGCCACGAAGCAAATGTTTGCAACTTCCTTTTGTTCTTCCTTGGAAGAGAATTCTTCGCTATCGCTCCATGTTGCAACATAACCCTTCTTCTTCTTTTGTAGGATTTCTTTAATTGAGCACAGTCATATCTAAAGTGCCCCGGTTTCTTACATTCATAACATATGAGGGGATATTTCTCTTTGTCCTTGTCCTTCTCTTTTTCTTTTTCACCTTTCATTTTTGTTCCATACTTTTTCTTGTGGAGGGGTCTCATTCTTTGCATAAATTTTCTAAACTTCTTTGCAAAAGGGCTATCTCATCATCTTCCTCTTCTTCTTCACTGCTGCTTGTTTCCTTTTATGCAGCTTTAAGGGGAATCGTTCTCTTCTTTTTGACTTCTTCCTCTTGATGCTACTTCATTGTCAGCTCATGGGTCATCAATGATCCAAGTAGCTACTCCAAAGGTAAGGTATTGAGGTCCTTGGCTTCTTGGATTACAGTCACTTTTGCTTTCCATGATCTTGGAAGAGACCTAAGAATTTTATGCACCAAATCAGAATTAGTATAGGTCTTACCAAGACTTTTTAGATCATTTACAATATCAGTAAATCTAGTGTACATGCATGTGATAGTTTTATTTTGTTCCATGCTAAACAATTCATACTTGTGCACTAGAATATTAATTTTAATTCTTTAACTTGATTAGTACCCTCATGGGTAACTTCTAGTCTATCCCAAATTTCTTTTGCGAAAATACATGTAGAAATTCTATTAAATTCATTAGCATCTAAAGCACAATATAAAACAATCATGGCTTTTGCATTGAGCTGAGCCATTTTCCTATCATTCTCATTCCAATCCCTTTCGGGTTTAGGAACTATTGAACCATCTATAATGTGTGTGGGTGTGTTAGGTCCATTAGTGATTACACTCCATAGTTCATAATCTAAAGCTTGAATAAAAATTCTCATTCTAGCTTTCCAATATCCATAATTTGTACCATTAAATAAAGGAGGTCTATTTATGGATTAACCTTCAGCAAAAGAAGATCCAGCTTGAGCTGCCATTTGGATCTTTGACTCTTGATCGTTGGATCAAACAAGAAATGAGTACAAGCTCTGATACCAATTGTTGGCTCAGATGGCAACCCAAGAGGGGGGGGGGGGGGGGTGAATTGGGTTCTTTAAAAATTTTTAACACTTTAAAGCTATGTACCTGAATTGAAAGTGCTTGAGTACAATGTATAGATAAATGTTAAGCACAAATAAATGAGATAGAGATAAAGAGATAAAGCACGTCAAACACAAAGATTTTATAGTGGTTCGGTGTATCCAACACCTACGTTCACTTCCAAGCAGCACTTGGGTCCACACTATAATCCACTTGATTACAGTCGAGTTGTTTTACAAGCTCACAACTCAAACTTGTTGTTTTCTCGGGGTCACAACGAACCTAGCCGGTTTTTCTGGGTTCATCAGCACAAAACCCAACCACAAGCTATCCTTAGCTTATCCCGAGGTATACTACCTCCACTAATTCAATCCCTTGATTGAATTAGCCAACAACAATGAAAAATAGAGTTTACAATACAAGACAGCTCCTTAAGTGAGCAAATATGCAATTAAATGAACAAAGGTAAGAAAAGCCTGTTTGAAGCGAATTTGGTTTGAGCTTTTCTTCTTTTCTTCTTTTCCTCTTCTCCTTTAAAATGTTGAATCAGGCCTCAGCTCAGATTCTTCACAAAAATTGCAGTTGAGAAGTTTAAAAAACAAGGGCTTTTGCTTTCTTTTTCTTCACTTGGAAAATCCTCCTATTTTGAACTTGAATGCTTTGGATTTCTCTTTGGACTCTCTTGGATTGGTTGATGTAAGCTTTGAGTCTTTCCTTTTGATTTCTCTCTCAAGTTTTTGGATTTTTCACAAAATATTTTCTTTTTCTATTTTTTCTCCCTTTTCAAACGGACGGTTCCCCCTTTTTATAGATCCCTTAATCCAAGATTAGGTAAAAAAAATAGCCATTGTAGAGTAGTTGGATTGCTTCTACACACAAAGAAAAAAAGCCGTTAGAGATTAGGTGGAAAAATATTACCGTTGGAGTTCGTTCTGACATTTGAAAAATCTGTTCCTGATAGGTTGGAGTCGGCTCCAACTTTTCAGGTGTCGGCTCTGAATCGGGGTATCCAAAATAGTAATAAGAAGTTTGTTGAGGAGTCGGCTTCGAAAAAGTTAAGTGTCGGCTCGGCGCTATCGGGAGTCGGCTCCGAAATTCTAAGGTGTCGACTCTAACTTTGTCCAAAAAATATGCTCTTTGTTCTCAGATTAGAGTCGGCTCCAGAAACTTAGGTGTCAGCTCCTCAACTTTCAAATGTCGGCTCCCGAACTCCAGGTGTCGGCTCCAAAAACTGAAGCAGAAACCACTTCTCTGTATCTCAGGTTGGAGTCGGCTCCGAAACTCTAGGTGTCAACTCCGGACCGTGCCAAAATTTTAGAAAAGTTCTGATACGCCCTGGGATCAGCTCCTGACTGTTTGGGTGTCGACTCTAAGTTCTGAACTTACAAATATTCTTTTCAATTTTGATTCAAAACTTATTTCCCTATACCTTTTGACTGACTAAACATTTTTAATGCCTGAAATACTTCGTAAATTTATCAGAGACATAATGAATATACTCATGTCTTTTATTAATCATCAAAATCAATACTTAGGTCAACACGTGATGCCGGTGAGCTCCTTTTGAACCACCTCGGAGGTTTGTGTATCGGCCCGAGGGGCGACTCAACCAGGTACAGAGCTGTTAGGGACTTGAACCGACTCGGAGGCACTTCCATGCCAGGCCGAGTAGTGTCTCATTAGCCGTGATGCCGATGAACTCCTTTTGAACCACCTCGGGGGTTTGTGTGCCAGCCCGAGGGGCGACTTGATCGAGTACAGAGCTGTTAGGGACTTGAACAGACTCGGAGGTACCTCCATGCTAGGCCGAGTGGTGTCCCATTAGCCATGATGCCTGTGAGCTCTCTTTTTTTTTGAGATCCGATCCTCGAACACAAGGAAGAATCGAGTACGGTGTTGAAGGAGATCCTTTATTGCTTATCATGTGGGGAGATACACTATTGATAGTATCAGCGAAGGTTGTCCGCATTCCAGGTACGCGGGATGGATCGGCCGTTAAGCTCTTCAATTCGGTATGCCCCTTGATGAAGCATCTCGACAACGCGGTATGAACCTTCTCAATTGGGGGATAGTTTTCCTCCCTCCGTAGGTTTGGACACCTCGGCCTTCTTGAGGACCAGATCTTCGGGGCGGAACACTTTGGGACGCACCCGGGCATTGTAATAGTTGGCCACCCACCGGCGGAAAGTCACCATTCGCAGCCGTGCTTGATCATGCGCCTTATCAATGAAGTCAAGGTTGGCACTTATTAGGGCAGAGTTGTCTTCTTCGTTGTAGGACTCCACACGCGGGCTTGGCAGGCTGATCTCGACGGGGATGACCACCTCGAACCCGAAGATGAGGCTAAAGGGGGTCTCATCTGTCGGGGCCCTTGGGGTCGTATGGTAGGCCCACAGCATGCTAGGAAGCTCTTCCACCCACCATCCCTTGGATCCGTCCAACCGAGTTTTGAGTCCTCTAAGAATGGTGCGATTCATGACCTCAGCCTCCCTGTTAGTATGCTGGTGGCCGATAGAGGTGAATCGGTGGCGGATGCCTAGTTCGGTGCAGAAAGTTTTGAAGGTGGCATTGTCGAACTATCGGCCGTTGTTAGTGATGAGAGTGTGAGGCAGACCAAAGCGGCATATGATCAACTTCCAGAAGAAGGCCTTGACCTTGCTCTCGGTGATCTTAGCCAGCGCCTTGACCTCGACCCATTTGGTGAAATAGTCAACGGTGACAAGCAGAAATCTTCGCTGTCCTGAAGCCGGGGGGAATGGTCCAAGGATGTCCATCCCCCATTGGGCGAGGGGCCATGGGGCCGAGAGCAGGCTCAAAGGGGTGGATGGCTGACGCTAGATATACGTGTGGCGCTAGCAGCCATCGCACTTCTGAACCAGCTTGGTGGCATCCTCCCTCATAGTGAGCTAGAAGTACCCTTGATGGAGGGCCTTTTGAGCTAGAGACCTTCCCCCCAAGTGATTTCCGCAGATGCCTTCATGGATTTCCCTGAGGATGTAGTCGGACGGGTGTCTATACAGAAGGTCATTCTCCTACCCTCTGCTCCGAGTGGTGAGGACTTTCTGGAACCTAGCTTCATCGTGGTTAGCAGGGAGAGTGCCATCCGTGAGATAGCGGATGTAGGCATCCATGCAAGTCAGCTCTTGGGTAAGTGGGAGGACTTTCTCTTTGTCTTCAATGCTGGGCCTCTCCAGATGCTAGATGTAAGCATCCCTTATGATACCATCAGTGGAGGTGGCCAAGTGGGAAAGCGTGTCAGCTTTGGCATTCTCGCTCCAAGGGATATAACTGATGCTGAAGTAAGTTAGCGAAGAGATTGAAAGCCAAACTTTGCCCAGGTATTGGGCCATAGTAGGGTCCCGCGTCTTGTACTCTCCATTGATTTGCCCGGAGATGAGTTGTGAATCAGTGAAGGCTTTGAGCTACCTTACTCCAAACTCCTGGGCCAGCCTCAGCCCTGCCAACAGGGCCTCGTACTTGGCCTGATTGTTCATGGCTTCGAACAGAAACCGAAGGGCACACTCCACCTTTTCTTCGTCTGGCCCCGTGAGGATGAGGCCGGCACCGCTTCCTTAGGAGTTCGAGGCACCGTCTACATGGAGGATCCAAGATTCCCTGCCGTCACCTGGCTCGGCATCGGGTTGCCCCACGAAAACCTCCTCGGCTGACTCCTCCGCCCAGGTGTACTCGACCAGGACGGCTAGGACCTAGGACTTCAGAGCCGGTCTTGCCTGGAAAGAGAGATCGAACTCTCCCATCTTGATGGCCTATTTGGCGAGTCGTCCTGAGGTGTTTGGACAAGCCAGAATGGCTCGAAGGGGCTGGTATGTGAGCACCATAATGGGGTGAGCCTGAAAATATGGATGGAGATGCTGGGCGGAGACAATCAGGGCGAAGATTATCTTTTTTGTCTTGGAGTACCTGACTTTCGGATCATGAAGCACTTTGCTTACTTAATAGATAGGCTTTTGGATCTCGTCGGCGTCAAGACGCACCAAAACAGAACTAACAGCTTCTGAAGTGGCGGCGAGATAAAGGAAAAGACTCTCCCCATCCCTTGGCTTCGATAGGAGCAGCGAGGAGGACAAGAATGCCTTCAACCCATCGAAGGCCTTTTGACAGTTGTCTGTCCATTCGAAACTATTGACCTTCCGCAGGGCTTTGAAGAAGGGCAGACACCTCTCAGCTAACTTGGAAAGGAAACAACTTAGGGCCGCCACTCTCCCTGTGAGCCGCTGCACCTCCTTCTTGTTAGTTGGCGGCCTTATGTCGAGGATGGCGCTAATCTTCTTTGAATTCGCCTCAATCCCTCGCTGGGTCACCATGAAGCCTAAGAATTTGCCTGCCGTGATGTCGAAGGCACACTTCTTCAGGTTCAACTTGACTTGAAAGCGGCAGAGGTTATTGAAAGTTTCCTCTAGATTGGAAACATGATCGGAAGCGTTGGCGCTCTTTGTAAGCATGTCGTCCACATAAACTTCCATGTTTCGGCCCAACTAGTCTTGGAAGACTTTGTTCATTAACCTTTGATAGGTCGTCCCCACATTCTTAAGGCCGAAAGGCATTACCTTGTAGCAATAAATGCTCTTCTCTGTCATGAAGGAGGTGTGCTCCTCGTCGCTTAGGTCCATCTTTATTTGGTTGTACCCGGAGAATGCATCAATGAATCTGAGAAGCTCATGGCCGGAGGTAGAGTCTACTAGCTGATCGATCCGGGGCAGAGGAAAACTGTCTTTTGGGCACGCCTTATTGAGGTCAGTGAAGTCGATGCAGATCCTCTAGCTCCCATTTGCTTTTCGGACCATGACCATGTTGGCTAGCCAGCTGGGTAATGTGCTTCTCGGATATGACCGGTGCCAAGTAGCTTGTTGACCTCCTCGTCGATGGATTTTTGCCGCTCGGGAGCGAAGCTTTTCTTCCTTTGCCAAATCAGACGGTGCTTTGGATTGATGTTGAGTTTATGGGTGATTACCTCTGAAGGGATGCCGGGCATGTTGGATGCCGACCAGGCGAATATGTCCGAGTTGGCCCGCAAGAAAGTTAGAAGGCGGTTGCGGTCCCCTGGAGGGAGGAGTTCGCTGATGCGCACAATCTTTGCCGAGTCGTTCCCTAGTGGAAAAGTCAAGAGCCGCTCGGCTGGCTCTCCTCCCCTGCTGGACTCCCTGGGGTCAGGCGCTTCCGAAGCCGGCTCGGCCTCCTGAGGACTCGAAGCCGCATGGTAGCAAGGCAGGACCGGGCTGACCTCACCCCGCATCTCACCGACCCTGCTACTGGTGGAGAACTGCACAATCAGTCGCCTGGTGGAGATGACTGCATCCAGAAGATTGAGGCCCGGTCACCCAAGGATGGCATTATACGCCAAGGGGACTCGCACGACTAGTGTTGGCCCAGATGGCAACCCAAGAGGGGGGGGGGGGGTGAATTGGGTTCTTTAAAAAATTTGACCTTTTTTAAAAAATTATCTGCTCTAAGACTAATGAAATTAATTGCAATGCAAATATAAAGCACAAACAAGGAGATAAAAATAGAGATAATGAATGCACGACAAACACAAGGATTTTATAGTGGTTCGGTGTATCCAACACCTACGTCCACTCCCAAGATTCACTTGGGTCTACACTATAACCAACTAGATTACAGCCGAGTTATTTTACAAGAGCACAACTCACAACTTGTTGTTTTTCCTCCGGGATCACAACGAACCCAGTCGGTTTTCCGGGCTCACCAGCACAAAACCCTAAACTCAAGCTAATCTAGCTTGACCCGAGGTTAACAACCTCCACTAGTTCAATCCCCTTGATAGAACTAGCACAAACAATTATAAGAATATTTTACAATGATTCACAGCTCCTTAGTTGAGAAAATATTCAAAATAAAGTAAACAAGTTTAGAAAAGCCTGTTTGGAGATGATTGAATTTGAGCTTTTCTTCTTTTCCTCTTCTCCCTTTGGAATGATGAATCAAGCCTCAGCTTTAATCCCTCACAGTCGTTGCAGTTGAGAAGATTGGAAATGGAAGAAATGGAGCTTTTCTTCAATTTGGGAAATCCATCGATTTTTTGATTTGGGCGCCTTGGATTCCTCTTTGAGCTTTTTGGAGTGGAAGGATTTGAGTTTGAATGCTTTTCTCTTGAGATTCAGGCTCAAGCTTTCTTAGATTTTTGATTTGAAATTTTTTCTATTTTCCATCGTCTCTTTTCAAACGGGTGTTTTCCCCTTTTTATAGATTTCTTTTAATCCATTTTGGGAAGGAAACTAGCCGTTGGAGTGTACCTGGAAATAAAATATATCAGTTAGAAATTAGGTAAAAAGGAAATATTACCGTTAGAGCTGATCTGACAATTTAAATTTTCGTCCCAGATAGGTTGGAGTCGGCTCCAACTTTTCAGGTGTCGGCTCCAGATCGTTTTTCCAAAAATAGAAATTTCCGAGTTCGTTGAGGAGTCGGCTCCAAAAAAGTAAGTATCGGCTCGCCATCGCCAGGTGTCGGCTCCCGAATTCTGTGTGTGTCGGCTCCAGGATACTCAAAAAATCAACGTTCTGTCCCCGCATCAGAGTCGGCTCCAGACACTGTAAGTGTCGACTCCAAAACTCTAGGTGTTGGCTCCGGACCGTATCAAAAATCAGAATAAAATTTGAATGGCCATGGGGTCAGCTCCAGGAATTCTAGGTGTCGACTCCAGGTTCTGAAACTTTGAAATTGAAGTTTTGCATTTGATTCAAAACATGTTTCTTAATTCATTTAAATTGATCAAATAATTTTAACTCCTGAAACACTTCTCAAATCCATTAGTAATCAAATAAATATACTCAATTCCTTTATTAATCATCAAAATCAATAATTGGGTCAACAATCTCCCCCTTTTTGATGATTATAAAAACATTGAGTATATGCATAGTATTCTTAAATTTAAATTTTTAAGGAAATGACCTTCACAAGTGGGCTCCCCCTGAATGAGGTAGCTCCCCCTATGAAGTTCAAATTATCAATTGTTCTTCCTTTGATACTTAAGATTTATGCAATTTCAAACAAACTTTATACTAATCAAATAAGCTTTAAACAATTTCAAACAAGTATTCTTACTAACCAATTATCAATTGTTCTCCCCCTTTTTTGTAATCAACAAAAAGAAAAAAAGAGAAGTTAAGTCATAAGATAAAATTGATAGATCAAAAGGTAATTTCATTGCATCAAAAGTATTACAAAATGGAACTGAACTTTGACATTACATTAAACTGCACATCATCATATCAAAAACTTTCATTATATCAAAATTAAACTTTCATTACATCAAGATTGTATTTCCATTACATCAGAATTCATTACATCATTACATGAAGATCAAAAATTAGTTCTAATAATCCTTGTTAAATGATCTACAATCTTCTGCATTCCTTCAGACTGAAGCTTGACGTAGTCTTTTAGTCTTTCATCAACAAATGTACAATCAGTGATAATTTTATCTTGTAACTCAGCATTGCACTTTGAATAGATTTCAGAATCTCCACAAATGTCTTTAAGTTCTTCAAAAATGTTCTTCAAGTCACTAATTAAAGATCCAGTAGAAGAGCTAAGAGTTGATTCAATTTTGGCAATCCGATCATCTAATGAATAAAGAGTTTCTTTAAGATTCATAAATTTGTTGTCAAACTCAGTCTTTAATTCGTCCTTCTGAGCAGCAAGAAAATTTTTAAGTTGCTCTAACTGAAGGTCTGAAAAACTGACTGAAGAAGTAGATGGAATCACTGGTACTGGGACAGGAGCAGGAGCAGGACTACTAGGATGCGGAGATGGAATCCTCATAGACGGACCAGCCTCACAAGATACAGAATGTCTAGGCTCGGGGACTCTCTCATCCAAGTTCCCTTTCCTTTCCCACTGACCATTAATCTTGACAAATCCCATTCGATGTAAAGTGGCCAAGCTATAATAATCAGTATGTCTCAGGCTCTTGGAGGGTTCATTATCCAAAATTACAATCCCTTGGCTTCTGAATACCATAGTTAAGATCATGCTGTAAGGTAGTGACGATCTTCTCTTTCCTCCAGCCTCGGCCATGTAAAATATCATCATAGAAGCTAGATTAATGGGCTGACCGGTCAATACACTATCCATCACAACAATGTCCCGCTCGGAGACATACTCAAAACGTCCGGTCTTCGGAAACAAAATTCTGCTGCAAATGTTGTGTAACAACCTTAATTCCAAGGGCAACTGATTAGCCCTAATTTTCTCAAATTCAGTAACCCCTCTCCCTAACATCCTTGATAGGGCAGCTGATCTCTCACTGTGCACATCAGCAGCTAATCCAGTAATGGGGATGTTCATGAGATTTCCTAATTTGTGAAATGTAAGGTGAATCCATTTTCCTCTAACAGTGCTTACTAAACCACCATCTCCTCTTGCTAAATTAAAGTAAAATTCCTTTACTAGTGCTGGGTATGTAGGAACATCAAGTGAGCATACTTTATCCCATCCAAGCTCCTTAAGTTGCCTACCAATCGAAAAACCCTCAGATTCAAAAAGTTCGAAATCAACTTTTCTTCCCATAGTGATTACCCTCCCTGCTAGGGTATCTACCTGAGGTGAAGTGGCGTTAGGATTGTCTAAATCGGTGGAGGAATCTTCACTTGGAGATGGCTCGCGGATGGGTCGCCTTACGGAACGCTTCCCGGTCACCACGTCGCTCCAATCACCGAACCTCTCCTCTTAGGCGCCATTGAATTGTAGGAAGGCTTGAGAGAAGTGGAATTAGAGATGGGGAGGTTTTGGAAGAGTTTTGGAGGGATTTGGTGGAGGATTTGAAGAGTAACGAAATGACTAGGTGTCGACTCTGCCCTAATAAATCGATTTTGGAATCCCAGGTGTCGAGTCCCGCAAAGTCGGGTGTCGACTCCAAATCGCTAACACAGTCAGCGCTCGAACTGGAGTCGGCTCCACTTACACGGTGTTGGATCCAAGGTCAGGGACTGAGAGCGACACAGTCAGAGGTGTCGACTCCTTATTCTGAGGTGTCGACTCCAATGACAGTTTCAGAGAAAAATAATTGAAATTCAACCATCTGAAACTCGTCAAAATATATTTTATAAAATCTTGATAAAATTTTGGAGTATTAAGAATCAAATACCTCAGATGACTAGATAATTTGTCCTTAGAATTATGAAAGGAATATCAAGAAATTAATATAGATCTAGAAAGTCATTCCTTATCGTTTCAAAATCAATCCAAAGGGTCACATATCCCTAATTCACCTCTAAGATAACAAAATCTCTCTTCACTCAAAGGTTTTGTAAATATATCAGCTAATTGTTCTTCAGTATTAACATATTCAAGACAAATTTCATTATTAGCTACATGTTCTCTTATAAAATGATATCTAATTTCAATGTGTTTTGTTCTTGAATGTTGAATTGGATTTTTAGTTAGATTTATTGCACTTGTGTTATCACATCTAATTGGAGTTTTATCAAGTGTTATGCCATAATCTTCAAGTTGTCTCTTAATCCAAAGGATTTGAGCACAGCAACTTTCAGCTGCAACATATTCTGCTTCAGCAGTGGATAATGCAACCGAATTTTGCTTTTTGCTAAACCAAGAGATTAAGTTACTACCTAAGAATTGACATGCTCCACTTGTGCTTTTTCTATCTAATTTACATCCAGCATAATCAGAGTCAGAATAAGCAATCAAGTTTAATGTTGAGTCTCTAGAATACCATAAGCCTACATTTTTAGTTCCACTTAAATATCTTAAGATTCTTTTTACAGCAATTAAATGTGATTCTTTAGGTTCAGATTGAAATCTAGCGCACAAACATATAGCAAACATTATATCTGGTCTACTAGCTGTTAGTAAAGAAGAGATCCGATCATACCTCTATAATATTTCTGATCTACTTTCTTACCATCATCATCTTTATCCAATTTGCATGAAGGACTCATAGGAGTTCCAAGTGGCTTGATTGACTCCATTCCAAACTTCTTGAGCAGTTCTTTTGTGTATTTGGCTTGATTGATGAAAATTTCTTCTTTGCTTTGTTTGATTTGAAGTCCTAGGAAGAAGTTGAGTTCTCCCATCATGCTCATTTCAAACTCACCCTGCATCAACTTAGCAAATTCTTGACATAACAAATTGTTAGTAGCACCGAATACAATATCATCAACATATATTTGTACTACTAATAAATCCTTGTCTTTTCTTTTCAAAAATAGTGTTTTATCAACATTTCCTCTTATGAAATCATTTTCAATTAGAAATTTACTTAATCTTTCATACCAAGCTCTAGGTGCTTGTTTTAAACCATATAGTGCTTTGTGTAATTTAAAAACATGATTTGGAAATTCATGATCTTCAAAACCAGGTGGTTGTTCAACAAAAACTTCCTCATTTATAAATCCATTTAAAAATGCACTTTTAACATCCATTTGAAATAAATTGATATGCATATGACATGCAAATGCAAGTAATAATCTAATTGCTTCAAGTCTAGCTACAGGTGCAAAAGTTTCATCAAAATCAATTCCTTCTTCTTGATTATATCCTTTTGCAACTAATCTAGCTTTGTTTCTAATTACTATGCCATTTTCGTCTAATTTATTTCTAAATACCCATTTTGATCCTATAACAGAATGATCTTTAGGTCTATCTACAAGAGTCCAAACATTATTCCTAGTAAATTGATTTAATTCTTCTTGCATAGCTAACATCCAATTATTATCTTTTTCTGCTTCTTCAATAGTTTTAGGTTCAATTTGAGATACAAATGCAAGATGATTATTGATGTTTCTCATTGATGATCTAGTTCTTACTCCTTGAGATGGATCACCTATAATTAATTCTTTTGGATGACCATAGGCATATCTCCAATCTCTAGGAAGATCTACATCATTGTGATTTGCATCAACAACATCAACACTAGGAGAATCATTATCTTTAGCTTCTTGTTCATGATCCGAAGATACATCTATATTCAGTTTTTCAATATCTCTTTCTAGAATGTTTGTATCTTCCTCATCATCAATCTTTTCAGAACTTGATGCTAAAGATTCATCAAAAATTACATGAATAGATTCTTCTACAATTAAATTTCTCTTGTTAAACACTCTATAGGCTTTACTAGATGTTGAATACCCTAAGAAAATGCCTTCATCAGATTTTGCATCAAATTTTCCTAGATTATCTTTACCATTATTATGAATGAAACATTTACAACCAAATGCATGAAAGTAACTTATGTTTGGTTTTCTATTATTCCATAGTTCATAAGGAGTTTTCTTAATGATTGGCCTAATTAGAGCTCTATTAAGAATGTAGCACGCCGTGTTTATAGCTTCCGCCCAAAAGTATTTTGGTAGGTTGCTTTCACATAGCATGGTACGGGCCATGTCTTCTAAGGTTCTATTTTTCCTTTCAACTACTCCATTTTGTTGCGGTGTTCTAGGTGCTGAAAAATTATGATGAATGTCATTTTCTATGCAAAAGTTTTCAAATAAATAATTTTCAAATTCAGTGCCATGATCACTTCTTAGAGACACTATGGTGTTGTTTTTCTCATTTGTGACCTTCTTGAAGAATTTCAGAAATAATGGAAAGGTCTCATCCTTATGAGCTAAAAACAATACCCAAGTGTATCTAGAATAATCATCTACAATCACAAGACCATATTTCTTTCCTCCTAGACTTGTGGTTCTAGTAGGTCCAAAAAGATCCATGTGAAGTAGTTCAAGTGGCCTAGAAGTGGAAACAATATTTTTAGTTTTGAAAGAATTTCTAGTTTGTTTTCCAAATTGACATGCATCACAAATTTTATTATTTTCAAAATCTAGTTGTGGAAGTCCTTTTACTAAATCCATTCTAATTAATTTTGAAATAAGGTGTGTGCTTGCATGACCTAATCTACGATGCCATAACCAACCAATCTCATTCATATTAGCATTATTAGCAACTAAGCAATGATTACTAGTAGACAAATTGTCTAAATCAATCAAGTATATTATCATTTCTATTTCCAATAAAAATAATGCTATTATCAATGGATTAGAAACAGTATAGATTGATGCTTCAAATGATACTTTAAAACCTTTATCACATAATTAACTAATACTTATTAGATTATGTTTTAAACCATTAACATATAAGACATTTTCAATATATGTGGAGGGAGTTATTTGAATTTTACCAAACCCCATGATTTGGCCTTTGCCATTGTCACCAAATGTAACAACTCCTCCTCTTTTGCTCTCAAGGGTGATGAATTGATCCTTGTCACCCATCATGTGTCTTGAGCAGCCACTATCGAGATACCACTTTCGCTTTGATCTTTTGGCCGTAAGACACTCCTGCAAAAATAATTAAGTCTTATATTTAGGTACCCAAGCCTTCTTGGGTCCTTCATGGTTAGTAGCATAAAAAATTGTTCCTTTGGGAACCCAAATTTTCTTGCCTTTACTACTTAAATTTTTGTTACTATTTCTCATGTTACATTTATAGGTTTTATGACCTTTCTTGTTACAATAATGACATGTAACATTATCTCTATTTTGTTCTTTTCTAAAGAAGTTTTTGATAAATTTCTGTTTTAAGTTAGGTTTATATCCTAAACCAGCTTTATCATATATGGCTCTTTGATTGCTTAACAATAAATTAAGTTTTTCAGAACTATAAGTAAATTTATCAACAACACTTTTATATTTATCAACTTCCTTCTTTAATTCATCATTTTCATTAGAAATTGATTCCTTTTCTTTTGTCAAATTATCATTTTCAGGTTTTAGTATTTTAATCTCATTAGTAAGATTGCCCTTTCTTTGATAAAAATTTAGCTATCATTTTTCAAAGACGTGTATTTCTTTTTCAAAATTTTAAAGTCATCTACTAGTTCATTGAAAGCTTCAAATAATTCATCGAAAGCAAAATCATCAAAAGGGTTTTCAGAACTTACCTCATCATCCTCGTTTGCCATGAAGCAAATGTTGGCAACCTCTTTTTGTTCTTCCTCCAAAGAGGATTCATCACTGTCGCTCCAAGTTGCAACATAGGCTTTCTTCTTCTTCTTGAAAGTCTTCTTTAGTTGAGGACAATCGTATCTAAAGTGCCCCGGTTTCTTACACTCATAGCAAATCAAGGGGTCTTTCTCTTTGTCCTTGTCCTTTTCCTTTTCTTTTTCTCCTTCCATCTTAAATCAGATTTCTTCTTGTGGAAGGGTCTCTTTCTTCTCATGAATTTTTTGAATTTTCTTGCTAGAAGAGCTATCTCATCATCATCTTCTTCACTATCACTGCAGCTTTCTTCATTTTCTGCAGCCTTAAGAGCTATAGTCTTCTTTTTCTTGACTTCCTCCTCTTGATGTTGTTTCATGGTTAGCTCATGAGTCATCAAGGATCCAAGTAGCTCCTCCAGGGGTAATGTGTTGAGGTCCTTGGCTTCTTGGATTGCTGTCACCTTTGCTTCCCAAGTCCTTGGAAGTGACCTAAGAATTTTGCGAATAAGTTCAGAATTAGTATAGGTTTTTCCAAGACTTTTCAAACCATTCACAATATCGGTAAATCTAGTGTACATGCAAGCTATAGTTTCAGTTTGCTCCATGCTAAATAATTCATATTTATGAACAAGAATATTTATTTTAGATTCTTTTACTTGGTTAGTACCCTCATGGGTAACCTCTAATCTATCCCAAATCTCTTTTGCGGAATTACATGTAGAAATACGATTAAATTCATTAGCATCTAATGAACAATATAAGACATTCATGGCCTTAGCATTGAGCTGTGCCATTTTCCTATCATTATCATTCCAATCCCTTTCGGGCTTCGGAACAATAGTGCCATCAACAATGTGTGTGGGTGTACTAGGTCCATTAGTTATAACACCCCATAATTCATAATCAGAAGCTTGAATGAATATCCTCATTCTTGCTTTCCAATATGAATAGTTGGAACCATTAAATAAGGGAGGTCTATTTGTAGAATGACCTTTGGCAAATAATCCAACATGAACTGCCATTTGGATCTTTAGCTCTTGATCGTGTGATCAAATAAATAATGAGCACTTGCTTTGATACCAATTGTTGGCCCAGATGGCAACCCAAGAGGGGGGGGGGGGGGGGGTGAATTGGGTTCTTTAAAAAATTTGACCTTCTTTAAAAATTATCTGCTCTAAGACTAATGAAATTAATTGCAATGCAAATATAAAGCACAAACAAGGAGATAAAGATAGAGATAATGAATGCACGACAAACACAAGGATTTTATAGTGGTTCGGTGTATCCAACACCTACGTCCACTCCCAAGATTCACTTGGGTCCACACTATAACCAACTAGATTACAGCCGAGTTGTTTTACAAGAGCACAACTCATAACTTATTATTTTTTCTCGGGATCACAACGAACCCAGCCAGTTTTCCAGGCTCACCAGCACAAAACCCTAACCTTAAGCTAATCTAGCTTGACCCGAGGTTAACAACCTCCACTAGTTCAATCCCCTTGATAGAACTAGCACAAACAATTATAAGAATGTTTTACAATGATTCACAGCTCCTTAGTTGAGCAAATATTCAAAATAAAGTAAACAAGTTTAGAAAAGCCTGTTTGGAGATGATTGAATTTGAGCTTTTCTTCTTTTCTTCTTTTCCTCTTCTCCCTTTGGAATGATGAATCAAGCCTCAGCTTTAATCCCTCACAGTCGTTGCAGTTGAGAAGATTGGAAATGGAAGAAACGAAGCTTTTTCTTCAATTTGGGAAATCCACCGAATTTTTGATTTGGGTGCCTTGGATTCCTCTTTGAGCTTTTTGGAGTGGAAGGATTTGAGTTTGAATGCTTTTCTCTTGAGATTCAGGCTCAGGCTTTCTCAGATTTTTGATTTAAAATTTTTTCTATTTTCCATCGTCTCTTTTCAAACGGGTGTTTTCCCCTTTTTATAGATTTCTTATAATCCGTTTTGGAAAGGAAACTAGCCGTTGGAGTGTACCTGAAAATAAAATATATCCGTTAGAAATTAGGTAAAAAGGAAATATTACCGTTAGAGCTGATCTGGCAATTTAAATTTTCATCCCAAACAGGTTGGAGTCGGCTCCAACTTTTCAGGTGTCGGCTCCATATCATTTTTCCAAAAATAAAAATTTTCGAGTTCGTTGAGGAGTCGGCTCCAAAAAAGTAAGTGTCGGCTCGCCATCGTCAGGTGTCGGCTCCCGAATACTGTGTGTGTCGGCTCAAGGATGCTCAAAAAATTAACGTTCTGTCCCCGCATCGGAGTCGGCTCCAGACACTGTAAGTGTCGACTCCGAAACTCTGGGTGTCGGCTCTGGACCGTATCAAAAATCAGAATAAAATTTGAATGGCCATGGGTTTGGCTCCAGGAATTCTAGGTGTCGACTCCAGGTTCTAAAACTTTGAAATTGAAGTTTTGCATTTGATTCAAAACATGTTTCTTAATTCATTTAAATTGATCAAATAATTTTAACTCCTGAAACACTTCTCAAATCCATTAGTAATCAAATAAATATACTCAATTCCTTTATTAATCATCAAAATCAATAATTGGGTCAACAACTAGGAATTTTATGATAACCGTACTTTGGCATGGCAGCGTTCCGGCCATCACGGGCAAGGAGATTTCACCTTCAACCCTTACCGAATCTCCTATGAATCCGACTAAAGGAGCCACTACAGGCTGTAGAGAATCAACAGACAAGCCCATCCTAACAAATGCGTCGTAAGGATGTCAGCTGAGCTGCCACTATCAACTAAGATCCTCTTTATAGGGTGCTTGGTGATCGTCATCGAGATGATGACGCCTTCATTGTTTACATTTTCTACAACTGCTGACCCCCCCCCCCGCGGGAATCACATTATCCGATGCCTCTTCCCTCCTCCGCCGCTTGGATGAAGAGGCTACCCTCCAGGATACCATTCCCACCATTCGCTCTATCGAAGCATTGTCGATAGTAGCTTGAGCGGGCGGAGGCCCCATGAGAGCCGGCACCGGCGGGGGCGCCTTCTGGATGTACTTCCTGAGGTAGCCCCGCTGGATGAGTTCCTTGATGGCGCGCTTAAAACTACAGCAGTTGTCGGTATCGTGGCCATAGTCCCGGTGGAAACGGCAATAGCGGCTTTTCTCATGGGGGAGGCCCTTCTTCATGGGAGGAGATCGCTGGAGGTAGGGTTCGCCCTCAATCTCCATGAGGATATGAGAGTGAGGGGCGAGGAGAGGCATGAGCTCGCTCTCCAAGGGGGTGAGGCTCCGACGCTTGTTGTCCGATCGGTGGCTCGGGCCTCCGGGGGCGAGAGGGTCCGCTTGGCTCGAGACGGGCAGGCTTTCGGCTGGATCCTCTCATAGATTCTCAGCGGGTGAGGTCGTTCTCATCCGCGCAGATGTATTTCTATACCCGGAGGAGGAGGTCAAAGTAGGAGCTGGGAGGCTTCTTGTCCAAGGAGAAGGTGAAGCGGGAAGGGAGGAGTCCCCGCTTCAATGCCAACGTCGCCACCACGTCGTCCGGGTGGTAGACCTCGAGAGCGGTTGTTTTGAATCGGGCTAAGAAGTCCCGAAGTGACTCCCCCTTCTTTTGGCGTATGGAGAAAAGGCTATCTGCGACCCTCAGGATCCTTTGGCAAGCGTCGAAGTGTGCCAAAAATGCCATTTCCAGCTCCTGGAAGGAATCGATGTTATGAGGGGATAGATGGGAGTGCCAGGCGCGAGCGGCTTTCTGTAGGGTGGTGGGGAAAGCCTTGCACAAGAGGGTGTCCGTAGCCCCCTAGACTTGCATTAGGGCTTTATAACTTTCGAGATGGTCGAAGGGATCTGTCGTACCGTCGTACGGATCCAATTGAGGAAGGCGGAATCTAAAGGGTACGGGTTCCTCCAATATTCGGCGGGTGTAGGGAGGATGGGTATCATATTCCTCCTTTGGCTGGTTGTTAATTTTTCTTGTGAGCTCATCCAGCCGTCGGTGGTACTCGTCCAGGCGCTCTCCGCCTGACGGCTGATTGCTGGCACCCTCCTGAATGGCTCGAAGGATGATGAAGAGTAGGATGGAGAAGAACGCAGGAGGTGAGACTTCCGCTTTGGTTCCTCCTGGCGCCGAGGTTCTGGAGAGAACTTGCTTGGGTCGCGATCGGGAGAACGCAGCCTCTTAAGGGGCTCCCGACGAGGTCTCCTAGGAGAGGCTCGATGATGGCCAGCCTCTCGCTGGGGTGATCTTCCCCTCGCATACTACTGGCTAGCAAGCGGGGGAGCAGTCTGGTGTTGGGTGGTCACAGACTGTTTCTCCTAGAGTCCATGAACTATGGCAGTGAGGGCTTGAACTTGTTGAGCAAGTGCCGCCAGCTGATCAGCTGGGGCAGCTGCGTCTGGTGGTGGGTGAACAATGGGAGAGTCGGTGGCAGGAAGGTTGGCTTTCTGTTGCCTAGCCGGTGGGGGATGCCCCCCTGGGTAGTTGGAGGAGGTGTCTTGAGCCCACGTTACCACCATTGCTCAATGGACAGAGGGGGAGCTTTTGCAAGTAGATGCTATATGGTTCGTCTTCCTTCTGCATGCTTGCCTTGCGCGTCCCCCTTCTTGGTGCGCCAATCTGATGACGCCCTATCAACGAACTTAAGCGTAGGGAAGATGAGTCTGCTTGCTGATGGGATCCTCGCCAAGCGAGATGACCTGCAAGAAGTCTCAAGACCGGAGGGAGCTCCGGTAGGGACCCTTTGACGCCAAGTTAGCAACCAAGGTCACAGCCGAATGAGAGCTCGAGAGAGCTCCTTAGAGGCAGAAAGAACTCCAGTTGGAGTTTTTTTTGGGGTGGTTGTGTAGGTGAGCACTTGTGTTTACATACCTGAGCCTCGAGTTGACTTACCCTTTTATAGGCATTTGACATTCGCATGAGGATTAGCCACGTAAAGGTTACGTGAACTTGGGCTGATCGGTAGGCTTTGTCCCATCGGAGAGGGGGAGCTGGCGGTTGGTGGGCCAGGTCCCATCGGTCAGTGGGGCCAGTTGGTAGGTGGGCCTGGTCCCATCGACGGCGTGGCCAGGCGGTAGGTGGGCCTGGCTGTGTCATGCTGCGCAAGTCAGAAAGTTGGTGGGCTTGATGGTCGGGATCGACTTGGAGAAGTCGGGGCTGCCTCGGCTTATTTGGAGAAGCCAGGGCCGACGAGGGCCGCCAGGGCCGACGTGGAGGAGCCGGGGCAGATGCGGGGCTGACTTGGAGAAGTCGGGGCTGCCTCGGCTTATTTGGAGGAGCCGGGGCCGACGAGGGTCGCCGATGCCGACATGGAGGAGCCGGGGCAGACACGGGGCCGACTTGCAGAAGTCGGGGCTGCCTCGGCCTAATTGGAGAAGTCGGGGCCAACGAGGGTCGCCGGGGCTGACATGGAGGAATCGGGGCAGACACAGGGCCGACTTGGAGAAGTCGGGGCCGCCTCGGTCTACTTGGAGAAGCCGGGGCCGACGAGGGTCGCCGAAGCTGACATGGAGGGTTGGAGCAGACGCGAGGCCGACTTGGAGAAGTCGGATCCGCCTTGGTTTACTTGGAGAAGTCGGAGCCGACGAGGGTCATCGGAGCCGATGCGGAGGAGCCGGGACAGACGTATCCGTACTACTTGATCAATTTTATCGTGATTATCTACATGGCTCCATTAGCCACATCAGGAGCGTTTGGACTGGCCCAGGGACTACTGATCTCCGCGAGAGCACAGCTTACCCAAAATATAACCAGACTGCATGGAATCGATCAACGCTCGGACTTCGAAGGCCATGAACATGACGCCCCGGATTAAGATGGTTCACGGCAGCAAGTTGGAAATGAAGAACTACCGCAAAAATAAAAAATAAAAAAAATAAAAAATAAAAATAGTAATAATAATAATCAGTTTTGATGAAAGAACCGCATACAATGCTTCGACTTTATATTTAACAATAAAAATATATGAATAAATCTTAAAAATTATGATACAATATTTTATCGATACAGCAGCTATAAATTAGAAGATTAATCATCCTACTTGACATGAGTATTAATTATAACAGATTTGATAGAATATGATTTGATAGCAAATATGGTATTATTATCAAATTTAATATGATATAATCTGATATAGTTACCATGCCCCGGGCCGAACAGCACATGACAATTGCGAAGCTGACTGCGAAAAGCGACAACGAGAAGTGAATAGACCTTAAATGAATATATCAACTAACTGATCAATAGAGATAATAAAATTAATAGTGATTATTGTCGCCGGGATTCGTCCTCCGACTCGGACGCAGTCGATCTTCAGGGACGGACCTGCACACAAGTCCTCGCGCGAGAGGCGTTGGGGGTGGCCCTCCACGAAAAACCCTCCGACGCTCAAGTCAGTGGGAGGAAATCGGCGATCAATCAGAAAATGGGAAGGTGGATCTCTCCGAGGAATCTCTCTGGAGGCGGCCGATCGGAAGCTCTAGGGGGTGAGAGCACCGACGAGCAGCCGGCGAGAGCGGGAGAGTGAGAGTGAGGGTGTGAGCGCGCGTGCCTGAGGAAATCTGGGAGTATCATATTTATAGGCTGTCACCTGGATCTTGAGCGCCTTCTGGAAGGTTCAAAGGTTGTTAGGATACGGAGATGGATCGAATCGGGCCGTTGTGGGGCTATTGGGATCCATATCTTGTCTGTTAGGGGATCGACGGCTAGGAAGCTCCTTGATGGCTTGAGATCTGGTAGGTGTGTAGGTCTCAGGTAGCCGTGATAGGTTCTAGACCACTTCTCAACATGATTCCTTGCCTAGGATGCTGTTACGATAGGCCTAGGCTCTCCCGCGTCGGGTTCCGCGGAGGTGAGTATTGGATCGTGGATCGCTTAGTGAAGCCGAGCCATGGAAGCTCGGGGGAAACAAGCTATGGAAGCTCGGGAGAGCCGGGCTATGGGAGCTCGGGGGAGCCGGGCTATGGGAGCTTGGAGGAGCCGAGCTGTGGGAGCTCGGGGGAGACGAGCTATGGAGGCTCGGGAGAGCCGAGCTATGGGAGCTCAGGGGAGCCGAGCTGTGGGAGCTCGGGGGAGACGAGCTATGGAAGCTCAGGATAGCCGAGCTACGGGAAGCTCGGGAAAGCCGAGCTACGGGAAGCTCGGGGAAGACGAGCTATGGGAAGCTCGGGGAAGACAAGCTATGGAGGCTCGGGAGAGCCGAGCTATGGGAGCTTGGAGGAGCCGGGCTGTGGGAGCTCGGGGGAGCCGAGCTATGGAAGCTCGGGGGAGCCGAGCTACGGGAAGCTCGGGAAAGCTGAGCTACGGGAAGCTCGGGGAAGACGAGCTATGGAGGCTCGGGAGAGCCGAGCTATGGGAGCTCGGGGGAGTCGGGCTATGGGAAGCTCGAGGATATCTTGGCGGGCGAAGGGAGGGGGTCGGTCTTAGCCTCCTCGCACAGATATTGATGCAATAACGATTTTACCCCCGAACACATGCCCTCCTCTTCCTAGTTCGAAGCGTAGGTTCGGGCATAGGGAGTATAAGTCCAGGTGGCACGCTTTGGATTGGGTGATCTGGTTTAGACAGCCCGCGCAATGATGCCTTAATTAATGTGGCAGGGTCATCATGCCTTCGTGGGTAAGGCTCCTCCAAGAGTGACGGTTGGGAATACGCCATGTTGCGAATCCCGATTAATACGGCGTTTGTCGAGGCGGTTCCGGGCACCTCGGGCGAGGCGCCTCATCTTCTCAAGATGGCTTCCTTAGCGGAGAAGAAAAGCGATAGCTGCGCTATATATACATGTTTGCAGTATTCTCTCATTTTGTTTCTTGAAGAGTCCTGCCCTTCGCAACGCTTGCCGTTTCGCCTGGTGCTTTTCTCGGCTAAGATGACGATGAGCCCCGACGATGTAGCTTCGGAGATCGTTGCTGAGGATGTGGGGAAGATTCACCAGAGGTATGGCATACCCCCAGACGTTGTCCTGCGATTGCCGAGACCTGAGCACAGGGTTTCGTGAAATCTGGAGCATGGGGTCTTCGTCTACGAAGACAGTTTGAAAGCGAGCCTCCGGTTTCCTCTTCATCCCTTGGTGAAGGAAATCATGTCACACTACAACGTTTGTCCGGCGATGGTGGCTCCAAATAGTTGGAGGAGCATTATCGGATTTATCTCGATGTGCCATCAGATTTGGATTGTCGCCACTCTCCCCCTTTCTGCGCCTGCTATCATCTAATACCTGGGAGGAAATCAGAGTGGCCTTACATCGGACCTCGGAGGTCCTTCAACGTGATTGTGAATAAGCCATCCTCTATAAAGGGATGGAAGAGTCGATTCGTCATCGCCGAGGGGAACATCGGTTCCGACTTCCCTCGGAAATGGGGAAACTTCATTAGGGATGCGGAAACACATCCAGTTTTGTCAGAGCGGGAGGAGAGAGATCTGGATGTCCTTTGCAATGGCCAAGTGTTCTCGGCCAACGATTTGTTATCGGAGGGGAACCTTTTCGCGGCCGGGCTTAGCCCCTAAACCCGCAAGGTGAGTCCTCCCTTTTACTTTCTCCACTGTGTGTTGCTCCGACAAACGTGTTTGGATTTAATCGCATATGTTCCGTTCTTACAGCCAAGAGGTCGACATTGTCGAGTCTCGTCAAGAGGAAGAGAGGCAAGCACCCAGGGGAGAGCAGCAGCATGGATAGAGGTAGGCCCGAGAAAAGGGCTCATACCTCCGTAAGAAGCTCGCCGGACGCCGGAGCGACCACGACAGGAGCGCCGGGTGCAAAGGAGGATTTAGGGAGGACAGCTGCGATCCCTTGTCCTCCCGTAGTGGAACTATCAGATAGTTCGGATGAGACTCCGTTGGTTCGTCTGGCCGCATCTCCTTTGAAAGATGAGCCGGCGACGGATTCGGTGGAAGTGGTCGTTTCTGAGGCGCCTTCCGCCTCCGCGGGTTTACTACCGACTCTAGTGGGGGAGCAAGGGAGAGTGGCCACTGGTGGAGAGGTTCGGGAGGAGTCCGAGGGTAGCAATGCTGGACCGCCCGTAGTGGGTCAAGAAACAGGCCGGACAGAGGCCTCAGGGGAGCCTGCGGAGGAGACGCAGGTGATTGCGACCGAAAAAGACGGGTCGGGAGAAGAAGCGCAGCAAGGTGAGAGTCCTGCAATGGGGACCCCATCAAAAAGGATTTTGGGGAGGCTGGCGCTTGGGTTGGCCGAATTGTCCGAAGAAGCCCAAGCTAGGGCTCTGATAGAAGAGGCTGGGAAGTTGAAGGCCTCCCAGGCGGAGGTCGCTCGGATTGGTTCCTCGGGTGGAGATGGCCAGCCCAGTAGCTCGAATGTGGGTGTTGAGGAGGCATTTCTGCCTTAATGAGGTCGGCCTTGTACCCGGGTGTGGATCCTTCGACGGACAAGTTTGCGGACCTGGAGTTGGTTGATGCCGCGTTTGGGCAGCAGGGTGTGGCCGAAAGTGTCCATCTTCTCCCTGATATAGACAATCCGACCCTTATGAAGATGACATGGGCCTATGCCTCTCGGGTAAGTCACCGTTCTTGGGTGGAAAGTACTTCCCGGTCGACTTGATTGCGTATCCTTACTCATTTTTTATCCTGTAGGTTGCTTTGCTTTCTCGGGCGATGTGCTGGCGTTTGAGTTTGGCGACGGGGGCCAGCGCTCAGGCCAGGAGAGCTAGCGCCAAACTTCAATCGCGAGTAGAGGTGTCCGAGAAGTTCGATGAGCTTCTGGCCATTAGCAACAGAAGTTTGGCGGGGATGAAGGCGTCATATCAGGCCGCTCTAGCTGAAGCATCTAAGCAAAAATGCAAAGTGGAGGAGTTGCAGGGACTCCTAGCGAAGAATGACGACGCGTGCTTGGAGCTGGCTAGAGTTAAGTCAAAACATTCCGAGGAGGTGGCGGCGATGCAGCGAGAACATAATGAGAGTTTGGGCCGGCTGGGAAAGGAGGCTGCCGACAAGAGAAAGCGCCTGACCAGAATGCTCAGCGAAATAGAGGAGAAGCTACAGCGGCGCGATGGTGAAGTCACTGACTTGAGAGCCAGCGCTAAATGGCACGAAGGGATGATAGCTCGGTTGAGTAACGAGCTATCTCAAGCCCAGGGAGAGGTCGAAAACAAGCAGTTGAGAATTAATGCTCTCCAGGAGAGGGTCGAGTTGGTTGAAGCTGATAGAACAAGGGCCAGGGGTGAGGCCAAGGAGCTGACCAAAAGGTTGGCCAGACAAGAGGAGGAAGTACGATCTTATTCCCCCCTCTTTTTTAACTTTCTTTGTTGATTCCTTGTGGTGCCGACCGATTTCAGTTTCGCAGGCGGCAAGGTTAGGGCTGGATAATCGGGCCTTGCAAGGTGAGCTTGCATCCAGCCGAAGTAGAAGTTCACAACTCGAGGCACATGCCGGCGAGTTCGAGGAGCAAACCGTTCTTCTACGGGCTCAGGTCGCGGAAGCCGAGAGGCAAGTTGCCGAGGCTGAGATGCAACTCGCCATGCTCAAGGGCGAGCAGGACGTAATTGGCGCTGACGCCTTCCAACTTGGGGTGGAAGAGTGCAAAGACAAGATATCCAGCGAGCACCCGAAATGTGATCTCTCTTTCCTCGATGCCGAAGCCCTTGACGTCGGCGACTCTAGAGGAGAAGAGGAGGATGAGTACGTCGACGCCTCCGATACTGATCCTGGTGCCGCCCGAGTCCCAGCGAGGCCACAGCTTCTGAAGGACGATCGCAGACTGTCGCCGAGGGGGCGAAGGTATTAGAGAAAGGCGAATCAAGTCACGCCTCTGCGGACGTAACCGAGGGTTCTTCCAGAACTGATGTGGTTCCCGGCCTTTGAGAGCCACCCCCATGTTTCGCCTTCTGTAACTCTGCTTGACGTCTTTCAATGAATGAACTTTCTACTTCTATTTGAGCATTTTTCCTTGGACGGTCCTTCGCTCCAAATTTCGCCTCAATTGCGAGCAACTTATGGCTTGTTGACGCTCTTTGGTCATCTTTATTTCGGGATCGAGGGAACACATTGGTTTGGCCCAAGGCGGGGCGATAGCCTTGACTAGTGAACCAAAAGATGATCTGATTCGGTTCATGTTCGTTCGATGCAACAAATTAATTAAAATTTGAGGAACGAAGTTGGTCGGTCAAGGCCGACTGGTAGGGTAGGTCGGCTAGGGCCGATAGATGAAATAAGTCGGCTAGGGCCAACGGGTGAGGTAGGTCAGCTAGGGTCGACGGCGAAGTAGGTCGGCTATGGCCGACGATAAAATAGGTCGGCTAGGGCCGACGATAAAGTAGGTTGGCTAGGGACGATGATAAAGTAGGTCGGCTAGGGCCGACATATGAGGGTGGTTACCGAAGTATTTTTCGTTTCCTTTTGCCACTTCCTTTTTCGGTCAATAAAAGAATGGTTTGCGTAGCCTTCGTGCTCATTTTTGTTTTGAGATGCTCAATTTTGTCGCACAAGTTCTTCGAGCGATTAACTTCGTTGGAGAGCAATCGACGAACAATCGGTTTTCGTGCTTTTTGCTGTCCCGCCAGTGCCCTGTCGTTCTACAGGCAAACCGGTTTTTATTTCACCGAAATTGATGATACGACACTGTGGGGAGCACAAAGCTGCTCTGGTGCTTTCTGGAAGGTTTTTATGGTAGTTGTTCTTTTCCCATGCGGGTCGTTTTGACGTACGGCGCACGCACCCGTTTACCATTGGAGGATATTACTTTCGTAGGACAATCTCCTGAACCTGCCAGTCTCCGTAATGTCAGTGGGCGATTCTCTGCGTTTAATGATCGCGATTCGGGATCAAGAGGAAATCTTTGCATGCATCGCAGTTTAGGCGGTGGGCTCGGCGCGCAATAGGGCGCCGCTTTCATCCTGGGAGGCCACGTGGAGGCATGGCCTAGGTGTTTGAATCTCGGGGCTTATGTCCTTGGTAATTGTTCCCGGTTCATTTTTGCCTATAAAAAAGGGGAAGAGGGGTCGTGTTAAGTCGTCCCCAAAGTTTCTTTCCCATTAGAGTTTCCACCATGCTCATTTCCTTGACGCCGCGAGTGGGAGGATCGAGCTCTCCTCTCGTAAGCCCTTTGCCTCCGGACAGTTGGGGTGACGAAGGAGCCATTGGAGAGTGGTTCGCCCTTAGGGGCAAGTCCCGAAGATCATATGGAGAGCACACAGGGAGGGCGCAGAGATCACAGAGAGCGCACATATGCGCTTCCAGTGTGATCTTTGTGGTTCCCCTTTGGGGAGATACGGTAGGAAGTGTACGCGGGCTCCCCATGGTTTGAGTGAATTTCGCCTCCTCCCCCGATTTGGATTCCTGGGCTCGCCCGCCTGGGGAATCTTTTGCCACATGGGGAGGGAGAGGTGGTGTGCTGCCTGCAGGCACCTTGTCCTTGAGCCTTGGCAAGGTAGGGCGGTGCACACTCGGTTTGGAAGAGCGTTCCGACGCCAGGGTCCACGGGCTTCCTTCCTACTCGCCGAGGGGCCTCTCGGTTGGGTGGTTAGGGGTGACCTTCCGTCCACCCTTTCCAATCACCCTGAAATCTCGGTTGGGTCACCGAGATATCATTATTAACCAAAGCTGGCCGCAATTATTGGTCCATGTCGCCCGCCCATTATCGGCGCGAGCTGACTGTTTGCAGCTTATCTAGCTCGTCGGTCGGGATGCCAGAGCATCACAGCCGGCCAGGTCTGCTTTGGAGCAGTTGCCTGAGTTTTGTACTTGTCTTTATTTTATGCATTTCAATGCTCTTGTAATGCCTCTCAGGCATTTGTAATTGGTTTTGATGGCAATGAAATAAAGAGAGTTCTGTTCTGTTTCTCAATCTCTATTTCTCCTGTGCCAATTTGTTGTTGCTGGACATGGGGTACGTGCCGTTCGTTTTTAGGCGAGGATCTCACGCCATCCGAATTAGTCGGGGCTTGCAAACTGCCCTGATCCAAACGGAGGATTAGGGATTGTCCGGTGGCAGAATACGCTCCCTATCTTGGTCAGAAGCTCGGAGATTCATGCTTCATCCCCATTGGAAACTGGATGTTTATGGCTCGGCCTTGCCGAGGTTTGGAGAATTTGCTACTTGGCCCTTCCAAGGTTCGAAGAATCTGTTATTCGGCCCAGCCGATGTTCGAAGAATTTACTGCTCGGCCCAGCCGAGGTTCGGAGATGTTTTACTTGGCCCTGCCAAGGTTCGGAGAGTTTGTTACTTGGCCCTGCCGAGGTACGAAGAACTCATTGCTCGGCCCAGTCGAGGTTCGGAGAACTTGTTACTTGGCCCTGCCAAGGTTCGGAGAATCTGTTGCTCGGCCCAGCCGAGGTTTGGAGAACTTGTTTCTTGGCCCTGCCAAGGTTCGGAGAATCTGTTGCTCGGCCCAGCCGAGGTTCGGAGATTTGTCGCTCGGCCTAGCCGAGGTTTGGAGATTCGGGGCTCGAGAAGTGACTTAGTTGCCACTATGAGCCGTAGTGTTAGGTCCCTGTGGTGCTTGGTGAGGGGCGTCAGGGCGGAACAGGCGGTACATGGTCACGCTCTTCATTTATGACGTTACCCCTCCCGAGGGGACGAATTACTGCCAGGCACTGGAATTCTTCCCTTTTTGCGTTTCTCGAAAGGGGGCCAGCTTAAAAGAGCTTGGGGAAGCATCGAGAGCATTCATTACGGGGGGCCGGCAGATCGGGAGATACTCTGTTTAGGGGGGTTCCCGAACAGTCCGTCTGTGTTTACCGATCTCACTCGGGATGGGGCACGGCCTTTCGGATTCTGCAGGCACTAATTAAATCGATGATATGCGGCGAGTTCTCATAGGTCGATGTTTACGGCCCGACTGATCGAAATACTCGCCTGACAAGTATAAATATGACCGGGGGGTGTTGGTCTCAGCCACCCCTCTGATTAAGCCTCAAAATAGTTTTTGCCATGGCCTCTCAAGGAGGAGAGCGATCGTCTGATGAACTAAGGGCGTCAATCAATGGCCTGTTACATCCGACGAGGGGACACCCCATGATCACCGTCGACGGGCTAGGCCTAGCGTCGACCCTTGCGAGTCACCAGCGGCTTGTGAGGGTTGTTGAGGAATATGTTGACGTTTCTATGAGGGAGGCAGAGGCCCTGCGCCGGGTGGTGGACCGGCAGAAGGAAGAGATAGTGTCACTCCGCCAGTAGGTCGCCGATCTCACTGAACGCCTGGAGGACCTGCTGGCATCCGGGAGTGACAGTGAGCCCTAGTTAGGGCTTCTTCTCCTCTTTTCTTTTTCTTTTTGTTTCTTATGTTTCTCTTTTTGTATTTCCTTTTATAATTAATGAGGAAGGCCCTTTTTTTGACAACCTCTTATTTTCGAAGAAGAACCATTCATATTTGGTTGAATAGTCGGAGAGCCTGGGTGGCTCCATTGGTTCACGCGCTGAGCCATGGCTTCGTTTGGAGCCGGGCGTTTGTTAGGTAGGTTATAGGGGCATTGCCCAAAGATTTTAGCAGCAAAAGGGGAATTCCCCGTCTTTGCCTGGGGTTCGTGGCCGGTCATGTAAGGCTTTTTGAACCCTTTAGGGGTTTGCCGGAGGCGTATTCCTAGCGTTCGTTTAAGGTTTTTGCTCAGCATGCCTTTTCTCAAATTGGCCGAAGTTCTGGGGACTATTTGGAAGTCCTTCGGCTTTAATCGGGGCCCGCATACTGTGGCTTTCTGCCGGGACTTTAATTCGAAGAATTATTGCTCGGCCCAGCCGAGGTTCGGATATTAGTTGCTCGACCCAGCCGAGGTTCGGAGAATTTTTTACTTGGCCCTGCCAAGGTTCGGAGAAATTGTGGCTTGGCCCAGCCGAGGTTTGGAGAACTTTTACTTGGCCCTGCCAAGGTTCGGAGAATTTGTTGCTCGGCCCAGCCGAGGTTCGGAGAATTTTTACTTGGCCCTGCCAAGGTTCGGAGAATTTGTTGCTCGGCCCAGCCGAGGTTCGGAGAATTTTTACTTGGCCCTACCAAGGTTCGGAGAATTTGTTGCGCGGCCCAGTCGAGGTTCGGAGAATTTTTACTTGGCCCTGCCAAGGTTCGGAGAATTTGTTGCTTGGCCCAGCCGAGGTTCGGAGAATTTTTACTTGGCCCTGCCAAGGTTCAGAGAATTTGTTGCTCGGCGCAGCCGAGGTTCGGAGAATTTTTACTTGGCCCTGCCAAGGTTCGGAGAATTTGTTGCTCGGCCCAGCCGAGGTTCGGAGAATTTTTACTTGGCCCTGCCAAGGTTCGGAGAATTTGTTGCTCGGCCCAGCCGAGGTTCGGAGAATTTTTACTTGGCCCTGCCAAGGTTTGGAGAATTTGTTGCTCGGCCTAGCCGAGGTTCGAAGAATTTTTTACTTGGCCCTGCCAAGGTTCGGAGAATTTGTTGCTCGGCCCAGCCGAGGTTCGGAGAATTTTTACTTGGCCCTGCCAAGGTTCGGAGAATTTGTTGCTCGGCCCAGCCGAGGTTCGAAAAATTTTTACTTGGCCCTGCCAAGGTTTGGAGAATTTGTTGCTCGGCCCAGCCGAGGTTCGGAGAATTCCTGTTCAGATAGGTAGCTCGGTCGTGCCGAGGATTAGTAAGCAGCATCTATTTCTTTTCGCAATCTTTGGCAATGTAATGCATAATGATTCACGTTGCAAATTACGAAAACACGTGTCGACAGGAACGTATAATGAGGCATATGAAAATGGACTTATAGAGGACATACCCTATTGATAATACTTATGGAGATTGTCCGAGTTTCATGTCCAGGGGATGGATTTCCCGTTTAAATCTTGCAGCTTGTAGGTTCCCGGTCCAATGATCTCCGCTACTTGGTATGGGCCTTCCCAGTTTGGTGCCAGCTTTCCTTGTTCCAACGGTTTGGAAACAGAGGCCTTCCGGAGAACAAGGTCGCTAGGCAGGAAGGCTTTCCCTTTGACTCTGGAGGCGTGGTAGCGGGCCACCCTTTGTTGATAAGCAGCCACTCTAATCCGGACCTTCTCTCTGATCTCCTCTATCAGGTCGAGGTTGGTGCGGAGCTGTTTGTTGCTAGCTTCCTCTGAGTAGCTTTCCACCCGGAATGATGGGAGGCCTATTTCCACGGGATAACAGCCTCCGTGCCAAAGGCCATCCGGAATGGGGTTTCGCCTGTAGGGACTCTCGGGGTGGTGCGGTAAGCCCACATGACATGGTGCAGCTTATCCGCCCACCTGCCCTGGGCTCTAGAAAGGCGAGCTTTGATCCCTTGAAGGAGGGTCCTGTTGGTCACTTCGGCCGCTCCGTTGGCTTGTAGATGCCCGACCGAGGTGAGGTGGTGACGGATTCCATGCTCCTCACAGAACTGGCGGAATTTAGAGTTGTCGAACTGCTTACCGTTATCGGTGATTATGGTATGCGGGAGGCCGAATCGACAGATGATGGACCTCCATACAAAATCTCTGGCCCATGCTTCGGTTATCTGTGCAACTTCTTCCGCCTCGACCCATTTAGTGAAATAGTCGATGGCGACGAATAGAAATTTTTGCTGCCCCGTGGCAAGCGGGAATGGGCCGAGGATGTCCATCCCCCATTTGGCGAAGGGCCAAGCGGAGGATATGGGAACTAGGCCAGTGGAGGGGAGCCTTTGGATGCTTGAGTGCCTCTGGCATGGGTCGCAGGTTCGGACTAGATCGTCTGCATCCTTCTGCATAGTCGGCCAGTAGTAGCCTTGTCGCAGCACCTTGTGGCATAGGGACCGGCTTCCCAGATGGTTGCCGCAAATTCCTTCATGTACTTCGTGAAGAGCATAATCATCTTTAGACGGGCGAAGGCATCTGAGCAGTGGCATGGAGAAGGACCGCTTGTAAAGTTGGTCGTCGATCAGCACGTAGTGGGTGGCCTGTAGCTTCAGCTTTCTAGCCTCTCTCCAGTCGGGTGGAAGCGACCCTTCTTTGAGATATTTCAGAATGGGATTGAACCATGATGGTTCGGCTTCAACTTGCATTATTCGTTCGGCTTTCGAGATGCTGGGCTTCTCCAGGGTCTCCAGGTGGAACTTTTGTTCGGCATCCATTGATTCCGCGGTCGCCAATCGGGAGAGTAGGTCAGCGCGGGCATTCTCGGATCTGGGAATCTGAATGATCTCAAATTCGGTAAAATGGGGAAGCAGGCTCCGCATCTCTTGAAGATATTGAACCATGTTCGGCTCCCGAGCTTCAAACTCTCCTCGTACATGGCCGGCCACCAGCTGAGAGTTGGTGAAGGCATTAAGCTTCTTCACCTTTAGATTACGGGCGATTCGGAGGCCGGCTAACAGGGCTTCGTACTCGGCTTCGTTGTTGGAGGCCAGGAAAGAGAACCGGATGCCATATTCAAAGGTTACCCCCTCCGGACTGGTGAGAACCAGGCTCGCACTAGAGCGATGGGTATTAGATGACCCATCGACATGGAGGAGCCACCGGGCTCCAGATTTTGGTTCTTCGAGGGAGTCTGGGGTAGAACCATCCTCCGGGATGGTACACTCAAGGAGGAAGTCGGCTAGCACCTGAGCTTTGATGGTTGGGCGAGGCTAAAAGTGTATGTCATGCTCGCTCAACTCGACGGCCCACTTGGTCATTCTTCCTGATGTCTCGGAATGGTGGACTACCGCCTTGATGGGTTGGTCGGTCAGGACCGTCACAGAATGTGCTTGGAAGTACGGTCGCAACTTCTGAACTGAGGTGATTAAGGCCAACACCATATTCTCAATTCTGCTATACCTTGTCTCCGCATCGCGGAGTAGCCTGCTGACATAGTAGATTGGCTTCTGGACTTTGCCTTCTTTCCTGACCAGCACCGAACAGACGGCACCCTCTGAAACAGCCAGGTACAAGAATAGGGTCTCGCCCGGGGCCGGACTACTGAGGAGTGGGGGCGAGCCGAGGTATTTTTGAGATCTTGAAATGATTTTTGACATTCAGGAGTCCACTGGAAGTTTTTAGCCGACCAGAGGGTTTTGAAGAAGGGGAGGCATCTCTCGGCCGACCGCGCCACAAAGCGGTTAAGAGCCGCTATCCTTCCGGTTAGGCGCTGGACCTCTTTAACAGATGACGGGGGCACCATTTGTTGGAGAGCTTGAATCTTCTGGGCGTTAGATTCGATACCTCGCTGGGAGACCATGAAGCCGAGAAACTTCCTGAAGTTAACGCCGAAGGCGCATTTGGTCGGATTGAGTCTCATCCCATACTTGCGCAGCGTCGCAAAACTCTCTGAGAGGTCCTCGACATGTCGTGATGCTTCTTTAGTCTTGACCAGCATGTCGTCCACGTACACCTCCATATTCCGGCCGATTTGCTCCTTGAATATCTTGTTGACTAGCCTTTGGTAGGTGGCACCTGCATTCTTAAGACCAAAGGGCATAACACGGTAACAGTAAGTACCTCAGTCGGTTATGAAGGCGGTCTTCTCCTCATCCTCGGGGGCCATCCGGATCTGATTGTAGCCTGAATAAGCATCCATGAATGACAGCATTTGGTGACCTGAGGTGGCGTCCACGAGCTGGTCGATCCAGGGAAGAGGGAAGTTGTCCTTCGGGCAGGCTTTATTGAGGTTGATGAAGTCAATGCAAATCCTCCACTTGCCGTTCGACTTCTTCACCATGACGATGTTTGATAGCCAGCTCAGATAATTTACCTTCCAGACGAAATTTGCCTTGATGAGTTTGTCTACCTCTTCTTCAATAGCCTTTTGTCGTTCCGGGGTGAAGCTCTCTTCTTCTGCTTGACGGGCCTATGCATCTCGTCCATGTTGAGACGATGGATGAGAACCTCGGGACTGATCCCTGGCATGTCAGAGGTGGACCAGGCGAAGATATCAGCGTTGCTTCGGAGGAACCTGATCAATATGTGCCAAGGTTCGCCTTTGAGCAGTGACCCAATTTTTATGGTTCGGTCGGGACGAGCCTCATCCAATAGCACCTCCTCCAATTCCTCTGCCGGTTCTCCTCGCTGTTCGGCGAAGTCCTCGCGAGCGTCTAGCCCATCAACTTCCGGTATTCTAGACTGAAGGCTTGTAACGAAGCACTGCCGAGCCATGGCTTGACTTCCTCGAACAACTCCAACTCCTTGCTCGGTGGGAAATTTCATGGACAACTGTGGGATGGAGACAACTGCCTTGAGGGACATTAGGCTGGGCCTGCCGAATATCGCGTTGTACGGGAATCTGAGTTTGGTCACAAGGAAGTCCGTGTGGATAGTGGCCACAAGGGGCCAAGCTCCTGTGCGGACCGTCAAGGTGACGACCCCTTTCGGGATGACAATGTCGCCTATGAATCCCATCAGGGTGGAATCCACGGCTCGAAGGTTCTCCATGAGTAGTTTCATCTTGGCAAACACATCGAGATACAGAACGTTCACCGAACTTCCACTATCAACAAGGATTCGGCTTACATCATAGTTATTTAAATTGAGGGATACAACTAATGCATCATCGTGGGGGAACTGTATCCCTTGGAGATCATTGTCGGAGAAAGAGAGCTCGCCCGTCCGTGCCTTCTTTGGCGCTGATCCCTCACTATCATCCCTGGGGCTCAAGCCACCGGCCTCTTCGATCATGTTGATGTGGCCGATCATGGGCGGATTTGGTGGAGGAGGAGGTTGTTGAGGCTCGGGCTGGCGGTCACCTCCTTGTCCTGGCTCGGGCGCCCTCCTGATCTGATTCAGCCTCCCCGCTGGATCAGTCTCTCGATCTCATTCTTCAGCTGCCAGCATTCTTTAGTATCGTGGCCATGCTCCCGATGGTAGCGGTAGTACTTGGTGGGGTCTCTTCGAGTCGGGTTCCCTTGGAGAGGAACTGGCCGAGGGAGCTGGCGCTCATTTCCATGAGGATTTGCGTCCGGGGCACGGTTAGCAGAGTGTAGTGATCGAATCGCCTGGGAGGGCTCCGGGAGCGATTCCTTGGTGGCAGCGGGGGAACTCTTTGTCGGCGAGGTGGACTTGGCTGACGGGCGGGACGGTGCCTGTCGGGACCTTTGGGCTCCTTCTTCTTTGCCTGCTCGGCACGGGCAACTCTCCGCGATTCTTTGACCCTAGCGTATTTGTCCGCCAGGGCCATCATATCAGAAAGGCTAGGGGGGTAGCTGACTTCCATCGCCAGGTAGAAGTCGCTTTCCTTTGAGACTCCCCCGCCAAGGCAGACATAGCCACCTCATGATTAAGGTGGTCCACCTCTAACATGGCCTTATTAAAACGGCCAAGATAGTTTCTCAAGGACTCCCCCTCTCTCTGCTTAACTTTAGAGAGGGAGTCATATCTTCGTCGGTGGCGGCGGCTGCTGACGAACTGGCCGATAAAAAGATGGCTCAGCTCGTCAAATGAACCTGGCTTCAAGGCATTGAACCATGTTCGGGCAGATCCTCTGAGGGTGGAGGGGAAAGCGCGGCAGAGGACCGCATCGGATGCTCCGTGGAACATCATTATTGACCGAAAGCTGCTAAGATGGTCATCCGGGTCAGAAGAGCCGTGGTAGGGTTCGACGGCTGGTAGCTTGACATGGGAGGGAATCACTTCCTCCATAATCCCTTTGGAGAAAGGGATGCTCTGCTCTGCTTTAGGCTGGGGCGGATGGGCCTGCTTGGCAGCGTTCAGCTCCTGACGCATCTCCTGGATCTGACGACAGATCTCCTCTTCACCGGTCAGAGGAGGAGCTAGGCGTGAGGATCGCAAGGACGGCGTCGAATCATGGTGGAAGGTCACTGGGGAGAGGGATCGGGCTCACCGAGATTTGGGAGGATCCCTATCATAACCGCCTCGCGGGACTGGTTTGTCCCCTCTGGGTCGGTGTGGGGGGTCCACAGATTTATATGGACTGGAGGAGGAAGTTGCCGGCGAAGAAGGAATCGCGGCCTCCTTATGAAAGTGCGGAGTGGGAGGAGTCGTAAGGCACTCCTGGACCAGATGAGTCAGGGCCTGGACTTGCTGGACTAGCGAGGCGAACTGGTCCTGGGTCACCGGGATGGCAGGCGGTGATGGGATTTCGATTGGTGGAGGTTGTGGCGCTACATCGCTCGTCGGATCAAGCCTCTGGGAAGCGGCCTGATCTTGGGCTTCAGAGGTCGCTCTTCTTCGATTGGCCATTAAAGAGGTTCTACTCCGGATTGAGATCCTTATTTCCTTTCTTCAAGTTTTAATGGGACTTGAGGCCCTTCCTCTAGCGCCAATCTGTTGCCGCCGGGATCCATCCTCCGACTCGGGCGCAGTCGATCTCCAGGGGCGGACCTGCACACAAGTCCTCGCGCGAGAGGCATTGGGGGTGGCCCTCCGCAGAAGACCCTCCGACGCTCAAGTCAGTGGGAGGAAATCGGCGATCAATCAAAAAATGGGAAGGTGGATCTCTTCGGGGAATCTCTCTGGGGGCGGCCGATCGGAAGCTCTAGGGGGTGAGAGCACCGACGAGCAGCCGGCGAGAGCGGGAGAGTGAGAGTGAGGGTGTGAGCGTGCATACCTGAGGGAATCTGGGAGTGTCATATTTATAGGTTGTCACCTAGATCTTGAGCGCCTTCTGGAAGGTTCAAAGGTTGTTAGGATACGGAGATGGATCGAATCGGGCCGTTGTGGGGCTGTTGGGATCCATATCTTGTCTGTTAGGGGATCGATGGCTAGGAGAGCTCCTTGATGGCTTGAGATCTGGTAGGTGTGTAGGTCTCACGTAGCCGTGATAGGTTCTAGACTACTTCTCAACATGATTCCTTGCCTAGGATGCTGTTACGATAGGCCTAGGCTCTCCCGCGTCGGGTTTCGCGGAGGTAAGTATTGGATCGTGGATCGCTCAGTGAAGCCGAGCCATGGAAGCTCGGGGGAAATGAGCTACGGAAGCTCGGGAGAGCTGAGCTATGGAAGCTCGGGGGAGCCGAGCTATGGAAGCTTGGGAGAGCCGAGCTATGGGAGCTCGGGGGAGCCGGGCTATGGGAGTTCGGGGGAGCCGAGCTGTGGGAGCTCGGGGGAGACGAGCTATGGAGGCTCGGGAGAGCCAAGCTATGGGAGCTCGGGAGAGCCGGGCTATGGGAGCTCGGAGGAGCCAAGCTGTGGGAGCTCGGGGGAGACGAGCTATGGGAAGCTCGGGGAAGACAAGCTATGGAGGCTCGGGAGAGCCGAGCTATGGGAGCTTGGAGGAGCCGGGCTGTGGGAGCTCGGGGAGCCGAGCTATGGAGCTCGGGGGAGCCGAGCTACGGGAAGCTCGGGAAAGCTGAGCTACGGGAAGCTCGGGAGAGACGAGCTATGGAAGCTCGGGGGAGCCGAGCTACGGGAAGCTCGGGAAAGCCGAGCTATGGGAAGCTCGGTGAAGACGAGCTATGGAGGCTCGGGAGAGCCGAGCTATGGGAGCTCGGGGGAGCCGGACTATGGGAAGCTCGGGAAAGCCGAGCTATGGGAAGCTCGGGGATATCTTGGCGGGCGAAGGGAGGGGGTCGGTCTTAGCCTCCTCGCACAGATATTGATGCAATGACGATTTTACCTCCCAACAGTGATCACCATGATTAATATGCTCCTGATTGAAAATGATAGTCAACTTTAACATATTTTGTACGAGCATGATAAATAGGATAGAAAGAAAGCACTTATAATATTATTATAATAAATAATAAGCGAAGAAGTTAAGAAAATATCTAAACCTTTAAAAATATATGAATTCATGAAAGTTTTGCAACAGTGTCAGCCAGCAAACGAGGTTCAGATTTGTGTCTAAGTAGGCTGTTTTTTAGTGCTCTATAAAATTAAACTCGCTCTATAAAATTAAACTGGCCCTAAAAAAAAATTGTAACAAAAACAAAATCTTGCTGCATCGTTCTTCGATGCATCAAGCGCATATCAATAGTATGAATTAGTCATCCATGCATACTGACATGCATGCTATGGCCCAATGGATCCTGTTATGCATCATGCGTGCCGGTTAATCCGTATGATTTATGTATACTTGCTACACCGAAGGGCGATGTAGCAAGTCTTTTTCATGCAACAATCATAGATAGAACTGTTTCATAATGCTCTATGAAATTAAACTGGCCTAAGAAAAATGCAATAATCATGAATAGAACTGTAATTATTTAAATCTCTAGCCCAATTGGCACCATAATCTGTAATTAATTACGAGGAAGTAGAAGAAAATTGTAACATATTTGATAGAGCCTTTCAGATAATGCAAGATATGTTTAATTACAGTCAAGTGAGAACAGGTTTAATGTGGCATTGATCCAGTTAAGGAGAAGTGAATTGAGTGATCCAAGTAGTGCATGCTAGGTTAATTATTATTGTGAGATGCTGTTCATTATCAATAATATATTTGATTGGATAAGGATTTTAACTACCTATGTAACCCAATAAATTGTTGGTTCATAATAGGAGAAGAAATTGACTTATCCAAAGTATATTATTTGGTCAGTCAAGTTTGAGAGATTCTAGGGATGTAACATTTGTAATAGTTAGAATAAGTACTAAAGAGGATGATGATGAAACAAGTGCAGTTGAGATGATGGATGTTGTTATGGGCTCTGATATTATGAAAGTAAATAAGACTAAAATTGAAAATGAAGAACTACAATAAAAAAATAAATCATTTTGATGAAAGAGCCGTACACAATGCTATGGTTTTATATTTAATAAATAGAGCAGTATAGATACAAATTTTAAAAATTATGGTACAACCTTACGGATAGAAATCTAAAATATTACAATATAATCTTAATGATATAGCAACTATAAAATATAAGATTAGTTATGATAGAGATATAGACTAAAAGATATGCTTTATGTTATGTCTTTATATTTTAATAAGAATTCATTTTGAGCAATGTATGTCATTTACTATATATGTGCATGTGTATAGTATTTACAAAGAGTATTTGATCTAGTGTATAGAGTACGGCTTACACACAGAAGACTAGATCATCGGTTCTTTTGGAATACAAGTTTATTGTTCACAGTTTTAGATGGAATTGGACACACCATCAGTAGAACTGTAGCACAAATTTTTAGTAGGTCTGTCTTGACTACGGGGAATGGTTTATTCTAACTATTTGTGCTAGTACACTTTGTGTGTATTGAACATGACCCAGTTGAGTAATTATTTTATACTGACTTTATAAAATAATTTAAAACTCATGAATATTAATCACTTATGCTCTTAATCGGAATTCTATTTCTAGACACGTGTATGTAGTGATTATTGCTTTGATTATACATAGAGTGAGATTCTGTATGAGTCAATAAACTCAATAGATTGGGCAATAACATTATATATATGGTGAATATTAATAGTTGAAGGAAACCACGTCCTGTTAAATTAGATTGATGATATCCCCTTGAGAAAGCTTATAACACTACAAGAAAATACTGAAATAGCGACGCAAATTTAGCGACGCAATTATGCGTCGCTAAATTGCGACCACTTTGCGATGCCTCTGTGACAACAAAATATTGCGACGCAATTAGCGACGCATTAGCGACTCAATTAACCAGAAACTCAAAAAAATTAATTTTTTAATATTGCGACGCAAATAATACATCGCAATATTTTTAAATTAATTTTTTATTAAATATAAATATCAAAAAAAAATATTGCGACGCAATACAGTGCGTCGTAATATTTTTAAAAGAATTAAATATGTTAAATAGCGACGCATTAGCGACGCAATAAACCAAAAATTAGAAAAATTATTTTTAATTTAGCGATGCACCAATTGCATCGTAAATAATTTAAATAAAATTAAATTTTATAAAATTTAAATATTAAAAAAATATTGCGATGCAACACAGTGCGTCCCAATATTTTTAAAAGAATTAAATATATTAAATAGCGACGCATTAGCGATGCAATAAACCAAAAAATTAAAAAAATTATTTTTAATTTAGCGACGCACCAATTGCATCGCAAATAATTTAAATAAAATTAAATTTTTTAAAGTATAAATATTAGAAAAAAATATTGTGATGCAACTCAGTGCGTCGCAATGTTTAAAAAAAATTAAATATTTTAAATAGCGACACATTAGCGACGCAATAAACCAAAAATTAGAAAAATTATTTTTTAATTTAGCGATGCAATAAATGTGTCACAATTATTTTAAATAAAATTAAATTTTATAAAGTATAAATATGAGAAAAAATAATTACGACGTAACACAGTGCGTTGCAATGTTTTTAAAAATTAATTATGTTAAATAGGGACGCATTAGCGATGCAATAAACCAAAAAATTAATTTAAAAAATTATGTTTTAATATAGCGATGCACTTTACTGCATTGTAATTATTATAATTAAAATTAATTTTTATATAATATAATTATCATATTAAAAAATTACGATGCAATCCTTTGCGTCACAATGTATTTAAAAAAATTAATTATGTTAAATAGTGATCGGTCCAAAATCGATCGTGACCGATCGGAATAAGGGCTTGGATCGATCGCAACCCTCGGATCGTCGTCGATCGGACCGATCACCACGGTTCGAGATCGGTCGTGGCCGATCGGGATCAGGGCTTGGATCGATCGCAACCGTCGGATCGTCAGTGATCTCGGACCGATCGCATCGGTCTGGAATCGGTCATGGCCGATCGGAATGAGGGCTTGGATCGATCGCAACCGTCGGATCATCGCCGATCGGACCGATCGCCATGGATCGAGATCGGTCGTGGCCGATCGGGATCATGGATTGGATCGATCGCAACCGTCGGATTGTCGCCTATCGGATCGATCGCGACGGTCCGAGATCATTGATCGCTGATCGGGATCGATCAGGGCTTCGATCGATGGCGACCGTCGGATCGACGCCGATCAGTGCGATCGCCACGGTCCGAGATCGATCATGGACGATCGGGATCAGGGCTTGGATCGATCGCAACCGTCAGATCATCGCCGATCAGACCGATCGCCATGGTCCGAGATCAGTCGTGGCCGATCGGGATCAGGGCTTGGATCGATTGCAACCGTCGGATCGCCAGCGATCTTGGACCGATCGCAATGGTCCGGGATCGATCGTGGCCGATCGGGATCAGTGCTTGGATCGATCGCAACCGTCGGATCGTTGCCGATCGGACCAATTGCCACGGTCCGAGATCGGTCGTGGCCGATCGGGATCAGGGCTTCGATAGATCGCAACCGTCGGATCGTTGCCAATCGGACCGATCGCCATGGTCCGAGATCAGTCGTGGCCGATCGGGATCAGGGCTTGGATCGATTGCAACCGTCGGATCGCCAGCGATCTTGGACCGATCGCAACGGTTCGGGATCGATCGTGACCGATCGGAATAAGGGCTTGGATCGATCGCAACCCTTGGATCATCGCCGATCGGACCGATCGCCACGGTTCGAGATCGGTCGTGGCCGATCGGGATCAGGGCTTGGATCGATCACAACCATCGGATCGTCAGCGATCTCGGACCGATCGCATCGGTCTGGAATCGGTCATGGCTGATCGGGATGAGGGCTTGGATCGATCGCAACCGTCGGATCATCGCCGATCGGACCGATCGCCACGGTCCAAGATCGGTCGTGGCCGATCGGGATCACGGCTTGGATCGATCGCAACCATCGGATTGATGCCTATCGGATCGATCACGACGGTCCAAGATCGTTGATCGCCGACCAGGATCGATCAGGGCTTCGATCGATGGCAACCGTTGGATCGACGCCGATCGATGCGATCGCCACGGTTCGAGATCGGTCATGGACGATCGGGATCAGGGCTTGGATCGATCGCAACCGTCGGATCATCGCCGATCGGACCGATTCCCACGGTCCGAGATCAGTCATGGCTGATCGGGATTAGGGCTTGGATTGATTGCAACCGTCGGATCGCCAGCGATCTTGGACCGATCGCAACGGTCCGGGATCGGTCGTGGCCGATCGGGATCAGTGCTTGGTTCGATCGCAACCATCGGATCGTTGCCGATCGGACCGATTGCCATGGTCCGAGATCGGTCGTGGCCGATCGGGATCAGGGCTTCGATCGATCGCAACCGTCGGATCGTTGCCGATCGGACCGATCGCCACGGTCCGAGATCAGTCATGGCCGATCGGGATCAGGGCTTGGATCGATTGCAACCGTCGGATCGCCAGCGATCTTGGACCGATCGCAACGGTCCGGGATCGGTCGTGGCCGATCGGGATCAGGGCTTGGATCGATCGCAACCGTCGGATCATCGCCGATCGGACCGATCGCCACGGTTCGAGATCGGTCATGGCCGATCAGGATCAGGGCTTGGATCGATCGTAACCGTCGGATCGTCAGCGATCTCGGACCGATCGCATCGGTCTGAAATCGGTCATGGTCGATCGGGATGAGGGCTTGGATCGATCACAACCGTCGGATCGTCGCCGATCGGACCGATCGCCATGGTCTGAGATCGGTCGTGGCCGATCGGGATCACGGCTTGGATCGATCGCAACCGTCGGATTGTCGCCTATCGGGTCGATCGCGATGGTCCGAGATCGTTGATCGCCGACCGGGATCGATCAGGGCTTCGATCGATGGCAACTGTCGGATCGACGCCGATCGGTGCGATCGCCACGGTCCAAGATCGGTCATGGACGATCGGGATCAGGGCTTGGATCGATCGCAATCATCGGATCATCGCCGATCGGACCGATCGCCACGGTCCGAGATCAGTCGTGGCCGATCGGGATTAGGGCTTGGATTGATTGCAACCGTCGGATCGCCAGCGATCTTGGACTGATCGTAATGGTCCGGGATCGGTCGTGGCCGATCAGGATCAGTGCTTGGATCGATCGCAACCGTCGGATCATTGCCGATCGAACCGATTGCAACGATCCGAGATCGGTCGTGGCCGATCGGGATCAGGGCTTTGATCGATCGCAACCGTCAGATCATTGCCGATCGGACCGATCGCCATGGTCCGAGATCAGTCGTGGCTGATCGGGATCAGGGCTTGGATCGATTGCAACCGTCGGATCGCCAGCGATCTTGGACCGATCGCAACGGTCCGGGATCGGTCGTGGCCGATCGGGATCAGGGCTTGGATCGATCGCAACCATCGGATCGTTGCCGATCGGACCGATCGCAACGGTCCGAGGTCGGTCATGGCCAATCGGGATCACGGCTTGGATCGATCGCAACCGTCGGATCGTCGCCGATCTCGAACGGATTGCAACGGTCCGAGATAGGTCGTGACCGATCGGGATCACGATTTGGATCGATCGTAACCGTCGGATCACTTATAATTACTCAAAAAAAAAGTTATGAAAAATTTTAAAAAATATTAAAAATTTATTGCAATGCCGTAGCGACGCATTTTAGAAGAAAAATTAAACAAATATTGCGACGCAATGTCTGCGTCGCAATTATTTTTAGTAAATATAATTTTATCAGTATTAATAAATAAAAAATATAATATTGCGATGCATAATTTGCGTCGCAATGGTTTTTAAATAAATATAACTAATTAAAATATTAAAAAATTATTGTGATGCAATAAGGTGTCGCAATTATTATCATAAATTATAAATATTATCATTAATAAATATTTAAAAAATTTTGCGATGCTTTAGCGATGCATTTTAGAAAAAAAAAAACAAATATTACGACGCAATGTATGCATCACAATTATTTTAGTAAATATATATTTTTTTAGTATTAATAAATAAAAAAATATAATATTGCGACGCATAAGTTGCATCGCAATATTTTTTTTAAAAAATATATGTAATTAAAAAGTTTATAAAATATATTGCGATGCAATTTTTCGTCGCAATTATTAACATTAATTATAAATATTATCATTTATAAATATTAAAAAATTATTGCGATGCCGTAGCGACGCATTTTAGAAAAAAAAAAAAAAAAATATTGCAACGAAATATAAGCATCGCAATTATTTTAAGTAAATATGATTTTTTTCATTATTAATTAAAAAAGAAAAAAATATTGCGACGCATATTTGCGTCGCAATGTTTTTAAAATACATATATCTAATTAAAAATATTAAAAATTATTGTGATGCAATTTTGCATCGCAATTATTATCATAAATTATAAATATTATCATTTATAAATATTTAAAAATTATTGCGACGCACTGCTTGCGTTGCAATTATTGTAATAAGTTATTATTTTAATCAATTAAAAATATTAAAAAAATATTGCGATGTCTTAGCGATGCAAATTCCTAGAAAATAAAAATAAATTTTCCGCCGGACATTGGCGCCAAGTTAGCGACGCATTAGCGACGCAATTATTTGAGTTGCTATTTTTTTATAAAATTATAATAAAACCAGATTAACGATGGATTAGCGACACATTAATGCGTCGCTAATACATAATAAATTTTAGAAAAAATATTGCGACCATATAGCGATGCAAATTATTGCGTCGCTAATTACTATATAAAAGCGGGCCTTCTCTTCTTCTTCTTCCCCGTCTTGACCTAGCCGCCACGTGCTCTAAAAATTTCGGGCTCCCACCTCGCTGCTCCGGCGCCTCCCCTCTGGTGCTCCGGCTCCCCGGCATTCTCCTCCGACTCCGCCGTCTTCTCTCGACCAAGGTAAGCCCCCACACTCTATAAAAAAAAAATTTTTTTAATAATTTCCCTCCGGCCACGGCCAAGACCATGGCCGTCTTCTCCAGCCACGGCCGCTGCCGTGGACGGCAGTGGCCTGGCCACCTCTCCGGCCACGGCCGCTGCCGTGGCCGGCAGTGGCCTGGCCACGGTGGCCAGGCCACTGTCACAAAAAAAAAAATTTCTTAACAGGGGGGGGGGGGAAACCCCCCGCCCCCCCCACTTTTTTCTTGTCCGGCCACGGCCGGACAAGGCGGCCACGGCCGGACAAGGTGGCCACGGCCGTGGCCGCGGCCGGACAAGGCGGCCACGGCCGCTGCCATGGCCGGCAGTGGCCTGGCCACGGTGGCCAGGCCACTGTCACAAAAAAAAAAATCTTAACAGGGGGGGGGGGAAACCCCCCCCCCCCCCCCCTTTTCTTCTTGTCCGGCCATGGCCGGACAAGGCAGCCACGGTCGCGGCCGGACAAGACGGCCACGGCAGCGTCCGGCCACGGCCGTGGCGGACAAGGCGGCCACGGCCGCTGCCGTGGCCGGCAGTGGCCTGGCCACGGTGGCCAGGCCACTGTCACAAAAAAAAAAAAATTTCTTAATAGGGGGGGGGGGAAACCCCCCCCCCCCCCCCCCTTTTTTCTTGTTCGGCCACGGCCGGACAAGGCGGCTGCGGCCGGACAAGGCGGCCATGGCCGCTACCGTGGCCGTCTTCTCCGGCCACGGCCGCTGCCGTGGCCGGCAGTGGCCTGGCCACAGTGGCCAGGCCACTGTCACAAAAAAAAAAAAAATTCTTAACAGGTGGGGGAACCCCCCGCCCCCCCCCCCCCCTCCCCTTTTTTTCTTGTCCGGCCACGGCCGTGGCCGCGGCCGGACAAGGCGGCCACGGCCGCTGCCTTGGCCGCGGCCGGACAAGTGGCCTGGCCACAGGCCACTGTCACAAAAAAAAAATTTCTTAACAGGGGGGGGAAACCCCCCCCCCCTTTTTTCTTGTTCGGCCACGGCCGTGGCCGGCAGTGGCCTGGCCACGGCCTGTGGCCAGGCCACTGTCACAAAAAACAAAATTTCTTAACAGGGGGGGGAAATCCCCCCCCCTTTTTTTCTTGTCTGGCCACGGCTGGACAAGACGGCCACGGCCGCTGCTGTGGCTGTCTTCTCTAGCCACGGCCGCTGCCGTGGCCGGCAGTGGCCTGGCCACGGTGGCCAGGCCACTGTCAAAAAATAAAAAAATTTCATAACAAGGGGGGGGGGGGGTTTCTGTCGTGGTCGCCTGTGGCCTGGCCACCCTGTCAAAAATTGAAAAAAAATTTTGGTAACAGGGCCCCCCTTTTGTCTTCTCCGGCCATGGCCACGGTGGCCAAGCCGCAGTCCAAAAAAAAAAAATTAGTTAGGGGGGGCCACGGAGCTGTTTGGATAGACTGATTGTATGTCTTGATTATGCAACAATATTTGTAATGCTATATAGAAAGTCTTGTTGTATTATTATTTAATTTGCATAATGTTTATGCAATAATTAATTTAAGCAGAATGTTTATGCAATAATATTTGTGCATTTGTACTTATTTACATTTGTTATGTCTTGATTATTTATATTCTGCTGCAAACTGAATGATGCATTAAATTATGTAATGCTAAATAAAAAGTCTTGTTGTAATATTATTTAATTTTCAGCAAAAAATTAGTAGTTTCAATGATTTACATTTTAGTCTTCACAAACATTTGTATTTGACACAATAATCTTAAAAAGTTAGTGATAACATGTATAATTCATAAGAAGTTAAGAATAACAAGCATAAGTTCGATTGTCTTCGGACTTCCATAATCACAGCACTATAACCTTTAGACCCGTTTGAGAATTTGTAAGCCTTAGTCTTGCAAATGTTCAAGAAATTGCGGATGCAAATGTTCGGTTTCCTTCCGATGATAATGAAACTGATTCGCAATCCAATACGGCATCGGATGTTGAACCAACATTTCACGAAACAAATGACACCGATTAAACATAGAGGTTTTTTAAAATTTAACTTTTTTTATAAGTGTTAAATTCTTACATAGTCAATCATTAATCGTAATTTAATTGTGTGAATCTTTAGTATTTTCAGTATGACGGGCAGAGGTAGATCTACCGATGACAGACGGAGTTAGCAGGGACATAGCCCTGCTACATTAGATCACATGAGCATCGAAGATGGAGAGTTTGGATCTCCAGCAGTGGCGCAGCCTTCGATCTCTCCAGCAGTATTACCATCCAGCCGATCGGCACATACCTCCGAGAGTTCTTCCACCATCGGCCGCACTGTACTTCGACTTGATGCTCAGGGGATGTAAGTATATACTGATTAAAAATATATGTTTATATTTTTAAGTCAATTACTTATAAACATGCATTTTTTTAACAGATTCATTGAGCAGCATCATGTATCCAGCCACATCAGCGCCATATTTCAGAGGCGTGCAGATCCTAGTGGCTACGATTGGCGCCACGTATCTCCAGCCACGAGGGAGTTTTATTTTTCTAAGTTTCAGGTAAACTTATTAAATACAATTTATCAGTGATATAAAATTTCTTAAACTTAATAAATTCAGAAACTAACTGTTTATTTTAATGCAGAAAAAGTTTACGTGAGATCCTGCCAGCCATGATGCCATTAGGGCAGCATGGGAGGCTCTGACGCGACGCCGATACTCCGACATGCTTCATCGTTGGAGGTCATCGGGTCAGTGTCCTGCGCATGTGCCAGAGGGTATTTGGCACGAGTGGCAGCAGGCCTGGGTGTTCGATGGCTGGCGCAGGAGGTCCGCATCAGCCAGCACGAACCGCTGATCTGAGAAGGGCGGTCCTGGCACGGGTCTCTCCCGCCATACTTCGGGCTCCATTTCGATTCAGGAGCACAGACGGCGTATGGTAAGAAAACATAAATATTTTAATTACTATTTTAGTTATTTACAAATATTTGTATTAATATCTTTTTTTTTTGTTATAGTCTGAGCAGGAGGGCGGAGATCCTGGTGAGTTTCGTCTATTTAGGGCGACACACACCAGGAGGGACGGTTCCTGGGTCGACACGCGATCACGGGAGGTTGCGGTAAGAAATTATATTTATGTAGTATCTGTTTAATTTCTAAAATTTTATTTTAAGAAATTTATTAACTCATTTATTGTTGATTTCATAATTTCAAGACACGAGTCAAGGAGCTTCGCTCCCAGGCATCGCAGGTCGACTCTACTGATGGGGAGACGCTCGTCGAACTCTCAGCAGAGGAGAGTCGGCGTGTGTTTTTGGAGGCTGTTGGTGCCCAGCCACGAGACCGCAGGGTCTATGGTCTGGGCACTAGAGCTTCTATATATTTTCCCCATTAGGCCTCCAGCTCGCGAGCTTCTGGTGATCTTCCTCCCGAGCGGTTACACGACCTTCGCAGATCTATTGCAGAGGAGGTTCGCCAGGAGGTCGAGCAGGATTTTGAGGATCATATGCGAGGCCGGGATCAGGAGATTGCAGACATGCGAGATGAGATGCATTATTTACGGGATATGGTTAGCTGCTTGTCGCAGAGTCTTCAGCCTCCACAGCCTCCACGTGATCGCCCATTCTTGATGTATTTTTCTTTTCTTTTTTTATGTTGTAAAAACTTTAAAATTTTAATATATGAATTATTTTTGGAAATTTATTATTGTTTGGATTGAGTGAAAAATGTTTCTATCAATATTTAGATTTAACGAAATTGTATTAACCATTTTAATTTTTAATCTTTTATATTTTTTTAAAAATTTAATTTGCGACACATTAGCGATTGAAATTGCATCGCTAATATTTTCAAAATATTATTATTAAATATTGTGATGCAATGACCTGGCATCGCAATAATTTAAAAATAAATTTAATAGCGACGCATTAGCGACTAAAATTGCGTCGCTATTATATCTAAAATATTTTTAATAAATATTGCGACGCAATGACCTTGCATCGCAATATTTTAAAAAAAAATTTATTTGCGACGCATTAGCGACTCAAATTGCGTCGCTATTATACCAAAAATATTTTTATTAAATATTATGACGCAACAAGATGCGTCGCAATATTGCGATGCAATTTAGTGTGTCGCAATATTAAATAATAATTTTTAATATTAAAAATTAATTTTAAAATATAACGACGCATTTGGATGCGTCGCAATATTGCGACTCAATGTTGCATCGCACAGAGTCGCAATATTGCGACGCAATTGCGACAAATGGGTATTGCGACGGACATCTGAGCGACGTCGTCATTGCGTCGCTATTGCGTCGCAATAGCATGTTTAGCGACGCAAGCGACGCATTTGGGCGTCGCAATATTTTATTTCTCTTGTAGTGTAAGTTTTGATTGTATCAAATCTTGCAAGTGGATTTTGAATCCGATATATCAAATAAGTTAAGTGGATAAGTCTCAAGGATAATAAAAGCAATTAAATTATATTATCAGTAATTAAATTTAATTGATGGATATCTATAATCTTAACGTGGGGAGATAATAAGTATTTAATATTAAAGGCTTGAAAATATAAATTTGGATATGATTAGGAGTACAATTATAATTCTTTAGTGGAATGAATTGTAATTTACGTAATTAAATCCTAACCCGGGGTAGAATTGGGAGATTTAATTACGTGGGAAGTCCTTTTCATATTTACCTATTGGTCCCTGTTGTAGCCCTATAAATACCCGCTCAGTTGGTTGCTAGGGTTAAGGTTTTGATAACATTTTTGAGGAAAAAGAAAACAAGAAACCCTAGGTCGGCCGAGAGATCCCACCATCTTGTGAGAGAAAGAAGGTATTTTCGGGAATACGGAGGAAGGCTAAAAGGTTGAGGTCGAGCAATCGAATCAAAGTATTCCAAAGTTCAAATCTGAAGGTATGATCTTGTACTCATAGATTAGAACGGTAAAAGTTTTTTTGTATTACTCATATACGCTATAGCTCTGATCTTGGGGGTATTCCGCGTTCCCCAATAGTGGTATCAGAGCCACGGCTGATACTGTATATGAATAATACGGCCATGTTCTTCATTAATTGGTATATGCATGCATAGGATAGATCGTGCTTGCTACTAACGTTGTTTTGTAGGTTTCTATCCGGTTATTATGGTCACATGAATGTATGTGTTTTGATTTAATATTACTTAGATCTGTTTTGTATACTCCGGTTTAAGGAGGCGTAGGATCATTGTAATATTTCATAGCATGTATGCTCCGATTTTTTGAGAGCTTTGTGATTGTAAATACGTAGCATGTGAACTCCTATATGGAGGCATAGGATTTTTGTAATCTGGTGCGGCTCTGATGGAGGAAGAAGACCTGTTGCAAATTGCAGAATATGATTCTAAGGAGAATCGGTTGCAGGATATGATCAAAAAGCAGATAGGATTCTAAGGAGAATTTGTTGCAGGATATGATCAAAAAGTAGATAGGATTCTAAGGAGAATCCGTTGCAGAAAAGGATTCTAAAGGAAAATTCGAAGGAATAGGAAGAAAGGTTGATCCCCGCTGGGGGCCAGCCCCCAGACCCCCGTATGCGAAGCGGCAAATCATCGAGCAAAGTAGCAATCATGATGCAACGGGGATCTTCATCTGCATGGAGAATTTTGACCATAATAACAGGGATTTTATTTATCTTGTTTATATTGGTTATGTTGCATACTTGATTGTTTATCCTTTTGTTCTTATGTCTATAACTAGGAGAACATGGTTAATTTAATCACTTGCTGTTTGTGTTTTGATATTCAAAATTCCAAGACTAGTGTGAATATGGGCAACTAGAGAGTAAAATTTATTCCCAATTTTAATTTAATTTTTTAAATTAAGGGAATTAAGAGTTTTATTTGTTGCATATATATATATATATGGACCACTACTATGGGATTTTGAATTTATAAGATAATCAAACACAAGTTTTATAACCCTCAAAATATTGTTTAAATAACTAAGTGGGAGAGGGAATTAATCACATTTAAATCCCATGGTCCCATCACTTGTTTATTGGTGAGGTAGTTAATTTCACGTGTTGGCATTAGTGCTTTCCTCCCCATAGGATGAAATTGATTGCCAGCTCACCAAGAATAATCCCTAGTAGTTGTTAATGTTGGATTACCTCTCCATCTGAGGATCCACCATGGGACAATGGATCTAGGATTGAGTGATGGTATACACTTAGGTATAAATATTGGTATCCTCCCCATCGGAGTCACTACAAATATTATATGACCAAAGTTAGCCAGCTAATTAATTTTACTTGGTATGTTACCTTTTACCTAGATAGTAAAATTAATAGGTTTTATGTCTAGATAAATGATGAGTAGTAGACGTCCTCCCATCGAGGCATACTATTCAAAATGTACTAGGCTGCTGGCAAATTCTTTTATTTTGTAGTGGTTGAGGGGCCCTACTTATAATTTTGAATTTAAAGTTTATTGCTCATGATATCTTATTTGATGTATGAATGATTCTCAGGATTAAAATGTCTTCTTTCAATCCACTTGCTGTGATACTCAAAGAAAACAAATTGACTGGTCCTAATTACATTGATTGGAAAAGAAACCTGGATATAGTGTTAACTGCAGAAGGGTACAAGTATGTGCTCACTCAGGTCTGTCCCGCAGAGCCCGGTGAAGGGGCTTCAGATGAGGAGTCCCAAGCTTACCGTAAGTGGATTAAGGCTGATGAGATGGCGCGGTGTTACATATTGGCATCTATGTCAAATGTTCTGCAACATCAGCATCAATCTATGCCCTCTGCCTATGACATGATGTTCAACCTCAAAGAAATGTTTGGGGATCAGAGTCGTGCAGCTAGGCAGACTGCGATGAAAGAACTGATGAACACTAATATGGCTGAAGGAACTCCTGTCAGGGATCATGTTCTAAAGATGATTAGTCTTCTGAATGAACTGGAGATCCTTGGAGCGGAGATGGATGGGGAAACCCAGGTTGATATCATTCTCCAGTCCCTACCTGATTCTTTTAAGCAGTTCTGCCTAAATTATACCATGAACAAAATGAATTTTTCACTGGCAGAGCTACTTAAAGAACTTCAGGTAGCAGAGAGTTTCATTAAGAAGCCTGCAGTTGCTATGGTTACTGAAAAAGGTTCTTCTTCGAAGTCTCATGCTAAGAAGAAGAAAAAGGTTCAGAAAAAGAAACAGCATCAGGCCCCACAGCCCAATGGGGAAATAAAAAAGAAGGGAAAGTGCTTCGTCTGCAAGCAGCCAGGTCACTGGAAGCAGCATGTCCAGTTTGGCTTGCCAGGAAACAGGCTAGAGGTATATCTCATTCACTTGTAGTTGAAACTTGTTTAGTGGTGTTATCTACCAGTGGCTGGTGTGTAGATACGGGAGCCACTAATCATGTTTGCAATTCTTTGCAGGGGTTCCAGCAGACCCGGCAGCTAAGTGATGGGAGATTTACATATTTCTGGGAGATGGCACGAGAGTGTCAGTAGTTGCAGTGGGAGATTTTAGCTTTTCTTTTAGTAGAAATAGAATTTTAATATTAAAGGACTGTTTTTTTGTACCTTCAATTAGAAGGAATTTAATTTCAGTTTCTAAGTTGGTTGATGATGGATATTCAGTTTATTTTAATGACTCCGTTGTTATTAAGAAAAATAAACATTTTATCTGTTCTGGTACATTGGTGGATGGTCTTTATATTATTAATCCTGTTTCTCCTACTGTGCAACTAAATGAAGTGAATAACTATAATAGACCATGTAAGAGAAAACATCCTTCTGAAATGAATCAAACTTATCTTTGGCACTTGCGCCTAGGTCATATAAATCTAAGACGGATTTCTAGACTGGTTCAAGATGGACCATTAGGTTCATTGGAAGTAGAGGCACTACCGGTCTGTGAATCTTGCTTAGAAGGAAAAATGACCAAGCGGCCATTCTCGGCCAAAGGCAATAGAGCTAAGGAGATATTAGAATTGGTTCACTCTGATTTGTGTGGCCCAATGAACATCCAAGCTAGAGGTGGTTTTGAGTACTTTGTCACTTTTATTGATGATTACTCAAGATATGGGTATATTTATCTGATGCGCCGTAAGTCTGAATGCTTTGAAAAATTTAAAATTTTTAAGGCAGAAACGGAGAACCGTCATGGTAAAAATATCAAGACACTACGATCCGATCGTGGTGGCGAGTACCTCTTAGGGGAGTTCACAGATTACTTATTAGATGCTGGGATTGAATCCCAGTTATCTGCACCTAGTACGCCACAGCAGAATGGTGTAGCTGAAAGAAGGAATAGGACTCTTATGGATATGGTTAGATCTATGATGAGTTATTCAGACTTACCTATTTCGTTTTGGGGATATGCATTAGAGACAGCTGCATATATTCTTAACTTGGTACCATCTAAGTCAGTACCTAAGACACCCACAGAACTGTGGACTGGGCGCAAGCCTAGTCTAAGACATGTTCGGGTTTGGGGTTGTCCAGCACATGTACTAAAAGGCAAACCAGATAAGTTGGAATCAAGGACAGATGTATGCTTCTTTGTTGGATATCCTAAAGGAACAAAAGGTGGTTTATTTTATTGTCCTAAGGATCAGAAGGTCATTGTTAGCACCAATGCCCGATTCTTAGAGGAGGACTATATTATAGACCACAAACCCAGAAGTAAAATTGCTCTAGAAGAGTTGAGAGGCGATAAAACTAGACTGGCTCCTTTAATACCAATAGTACAAGCAGAAACACCACAAGAAAGTGGGTTCCCAAACTTCCCAATAACTATTCGTAGTGGGAGAAGTATAGTAACACGAACTGACCCTGAACTGGTACAAAAGGATACCATTAATGCACCAGTTTCAGAACCAGTGCAGGTTGATGGAGCACAAGGATCAGAGTCAGATCGTATTACTACAAGTACATACAATCAGGTTGTGCCTCGTCGTAGTGGGAGGGTTGTAAATACACCTAAACGGTATATGTTCCTTGGAGAGTCATATGACAGAATCTCTGATGAACTGGATACTAAACCCAGTAGCTACAATGAAGCATTACAGGATAAAGATGCAACTCTTTGGCAAAATGCTATGAAATCAGAGATAGAGTCTATGCACTTTAATCAGGTCTGGGATCTTGTGGAACCACCCGAAGGAGTAAAACCCATCGGATGCAAGTGGATCTATAAGAAGAAGAGAGGAGCAGACGGGAAGGTGGAAACCTTCAAGGCTAGGCTAGTTGCAAAAGGTTTTACTCAGAAAGAAGGGATCGACTATGAGGAAACCTTTTCACCAGTAGCTATGCTTAAGTCTATCCAGATTCTCTTATCCATTGCAGCTCATTTCGATTACGAAGTTTGACAAATGGATGTCAAGACGGCTTTCCTTAATGGAAATCTTGACGAGTACATTTACATGATGCAACCAGATGGTTTTATAGTAAAAGGCCAGGAGCACTTGGTGTGCAAGCTTAAGAGGTCCATTTATGGATTTAAGCAGGCATCTAGATCTTGGAATACTCATTTTGATCAAGCTATTAAATCTTATGGTTTTGATCAAAGTCCTAACGAGTCATGTGTGTACAAGAAGCGTGATGGAAAAACTTTGGTGTTTCTGGTGCTATATGTGGATGACATCTTACTTATTAGAAACAATATGGGAGTGTTATCTTCGGTCAAGGTATGGTTATCTGGACAATTTGATATGAAGGACTTGGGAGAAGCAAGTCACATCATAGGGATCAAGCTTTTGCGAGATCGCAAGCAAAGGATGATATGCTTATCTCAAGCCACTTATATCGATAAAATTCTCACCCGTTTTGGTATGCATAATTCCAAGAAAGGATTTCTTCCTTTCAGGCATGGAATTTCTCTATCTAAGGATCAGTGTCCTAAGACACCTGAAGAGATAGAAAGTATGAAGGCGGTTCCTTATGCTTCTGCAGTAGGAAGCCTAATGTATGCTATGCTATGTACTAGACCTGATATCTGTTTTGCCGTAGGCATGGTTAGCAGATTTCAGTCTAACCCTGGGTGAGAACATTGGACTGCAGTAAAACATATAATTAAGTACCTGAAAAGGACTAAAGATTATATGTTAGTTTACCAAGCAGATAGTCTTATGCCTATAGGATATACAGATTCGGACTTCCAATCAGATAATGAATCTAGAAAATTAACCTCGGGATATGTGTTCACTTTGGGTGGTGGAGCTATTAGTTGGAGAAGTGTGAAGCAAACTTATGTTGCTGACTCTACCATGGAAGCTGAGTATGTGGCTGCATCTGAGGCTGCAAAAGAGGCTGTTTGGCTAAGAAACTTTCTTTTGGATCTTAGTGTGATACCTTCAGTGCAATTACCTATTACACTTTATTGTGATAATAGTGGGGCAGTTGCTAATTCGAAGGAACCCAGGACCCATAAGAAATCTAAACATATTGAGCGTAAGTATCACCTGATACGTGACATCGTGCAAAGAGGTGACGTGCTGGTGACCAAGGTTACATCTGAGGACAACCTGGCAGACCCTTTTACAAAGAGTTTAACTTCGAAAGTTTTTGATAGACATGTAGAGGGCATGGGAGTTAGATGTGTACAAGCATTGCTTTGAGTCTAAGTGGGAGATTGATAGAGATTAGACTAAAAGATATGCTTTATGTTATGTCTTTATATTTTAATGAGAATTCATTTTGAGCAATGTATGCCATTTACTATATATGTGCATGTGTCTAGTATTTACAAAGAGTATTTGATCTAGTGTGTAGAGTATGGCTTACACACAAAAGACTAGATCATCGGTTCTTTTGGAATACAAGTTTATTGTTCACAGTTTTAGATGGAATTGGACACACCATTAGTAGAACTGTAGCACAAATTTTTAGTAGGTCTGTCTTGACTACGGAGAATGGTTTATTCTAACTATTTGTGCTAGTACACTTTGTGTGTATTGAATAGGACCCAGTTGAGTTAATTATTTTATACTGACTTTATAAAATAATTTAAAACTCATGAATATTATGATTACTTATGCTCTTAATCCAAATTCTATTTCTAGACACGTGTATGTAGTGATTATTGCTTTGATTACACATAGAGTGAGATTCTATATGAGTCAATAAACTCAGTGGATTGGGCAATAACATTATATATATGGTGAATATTAATAGTTGAAGGAAACCACGTCCTGTTAAATTGGATTGATGATATCCCCTTGAGAAAGCTTATAAGTTTTGATTGTATCAAATCTTGCAAGTGGATTTTGAATCCGATACATCAAATAAGTTAAGTGGATATGTCTCAAGGATAATAAAAGCTAATTAAATTATATTGTCAGTAATTAAATTTAATTGATGGATATATGTAATCTTAACGTGGGGAGATAATAAGTATTTAATATTAAAGGCTCGAAAATATAAATTCGGATATGATTAGGAGTACAATTATAATTCTTTAGTGGAATGAATTGTAATTTACGTAATTGAATGGGTAGGATTGGGAGATTTAATTACATGGGAAGTCCTTTTCATATTTTTCTATTGGTCCTTGTTGTAGCCCTATAAATACCCTTTCAGTTGGTTGCTAGGGTTAAGGTTTTGAGAACGTTTTTGAGGAAAAGAAAAATAAGAAACCCTAGGTCGGCCGAGAGATCCTACCATCTTGTGAGAGAAAGAAGGTATTTCAGGAATACGGCGGAAGGCTAAAAGGTTGAGGTCGAGCAATCGAATCAAAGTATTCCAAAGTTCAAATCTGAAGGTATGATCTTGTACTCATAGATTAGAACGGTACAAGTTTTTTTTTTGTATTACTCATATACGCTATAGCTGTGATCTTGGGGATATTCCGCGTTCCCCAACAAGTTATTCATACTAAAAGATTATAATGATAAATTTGATGTGATATGATTATAGAGTAGATATGTTCTGATCTGATATTATTATCAGATATGATATGACATTGTTATTAGTAACTGAGAGTTGAATAGAATATAAGGAATTTGTAGGAAAAAAAATAGCTTTGGATTGATTGGACGAAGGGAGGAGAGAAAGAGAGACGGTGCTTTGTGCTCGACGGCACTGGATGAAGCAGAGTGAGAATAGAAGGGCAAGAAAAGCATCGCCATGACCTCAATGTTCGTTTTACTACTTCAGTTCTGTACGTAGGGCGGCGGTGGCGTTACAATCATCTCTATCATCCGACGACTCCTCCTTCCCCTCTGGTAGAAGCAGCCAGCTTTGGCTGTCCCTCATCTCCCCTTTGGTTTTCTTGGGCTGCCGAGCGATCGGAAGAAGGCCCTTGGCTTTTGGATCACCAACACCACCTAATTCCATGAACTGCTAGCCAGCCTCCTAAGATGACTAGGTTTCCATGCTACTAATAAGTTCTTTAATTTTCTGTTCTCATTTTGGCTCTAGAGTTGTTCTTTTATGCTTCTTCTCTTAAGCCTGGTACCCCTCTTCTATCAGCTTAAACTCCCAGGTTATTTGATTAATCAATATGATGTTAGATCCAAGATTTGCTGAAAGTATTTGCTTGGGAAGTAAGGGTAGTACAAGCGAGACTCAAATACAAAATACTGAGCCATAACTCTCATACTAGTTGTAGGTCTGGAGGTATTAATAGTGGCCTGAACGGATGCGGCATCAACCCCATTTTTACTGCTCCACCCAATAGTATTAACTCCCCGGAAGAGGTTACTCCAAAGGTAAGTGCTAGAAGGAGACTTTGAATGCACATTAACACTAACTCACTAAGAAGAAAAAGAAGGAATATCTTTTGGTTGTCTCCCATAAAGGATTAGTATTCGACTCTCTATCACCTTTTCATCCAAGAGTCAACCCAAAACCTCACCGGAGGGAGAGATCTGAACCAATACCCCCCCACCCCCAAACCCAGTGTTGCTGCTAAAATCTGTCCTCCGACTCGAACGTGATCGGGCTCCTTCCTGGGCAGACCTACAAAATAGTCCTCACGCGGGAGGCGTTGGGGGTGGCCCTCCGCGGAAGACCCTCCGATGCTCAAGTCAGCGAGGATCGGCAACCAACAAACAAGAGGAGAAGGCTCTCGCTGAAGAATCTCTCCAAGAGTGGCCTTTGAGAGCTCTGAGCAGAGCGCTAATGGCAAAAAATGGGGGAAGTCCTGGCAGAAAGAGAGTGTGCTAGTGAGCAAGTGCACATACCTGAGGAGTCGGCAGATGACTCTATTTATAGAGGATCACCTGATTCCCTGGGGGCGTCGTGGGTCCAAAAGTCGTTAGGATTTGAATCCAGTTTGTTATGAGGTCAATAAGGTTCGCATCTTGTTGGTTAGAGGATCGACGGCTGGGAGAGCTGGTTGACGTCTCGAGATTTGGTGGGTATATAGGCTCCAGGGCTCTAGGCCACTCTCACGGGTCCTAGGCCACTCTCAGATATGATTTCTGTTTAGAATCATACGGATTTGAACTCTCCCGCACCGAATTCCGCAGAGGTCCTTGAGTGCCCAGGTCTAGTCGGGGCATAATGATGACTCGGCTAACGAGGCACAGTCGGATGGCTCGACCGGGGTCGAGAGAGACGATATAGCTTGACTGAAGTCGAGAAATGATATAGCTCGGCTGAAACTGAGAGATGATATAGCTCGGCTGAGGCCGAAAGATGATATAGCTCGGCTGAGGCCGAGAGATGGTATAGCTCGGCTGAGGCCGAGAGATGTGATGCGCGCCTTAGGAATCCTTAGCTCGGTGAGGGGCTAAGGCGCCTCGATCCACTGAGGCTAACTTGTCTCTAGCGGATATTGTTCAGCACGTGGGAGTTAGGGTTGATCCTAGCCCCTTTGCACGATTATTTATGCAATGGTAATTTTACCCCTCAACACATGCCCCCCACTCCTTAGTTCGAAGCGTAGGTTCGGACGCAGGGAGTATAACTCCGGGTGACATGATTTGAGTGGGTTTGAATTTGACAGCATGTGTAATGGTGCTCTAATTAGTGCCGCGTGGCCGTCTTGCTTTTACGGAATGGAACCATCGCTTTTCAGGGGCAACGGTTGGGGGAGCACCACGCAGAAAATCTCGATTTTCACGGTGTCTGCAGTGGCAGTTCCGGGCGTTTCGATCGAGATGCCTTATCTTTTCTTTGAGGCGGTTTCCTTCGGGGGGAAGCAAAGTCGAAGCAACGCTATTCCCATTCACCGTGCCCTTTCGTCTTCTCCTAGAGAAATTTGTCCCCCTGTTTTCTTTGCAATCTTGCTCGGTGTTTCTTCCAGCCAGTAGAATGATGAGACCCAGCGACATGGTTTCATAAATCACCGCTAAGGAATTGGGAAGGCTCCGCCAGAAATATGGCATTCCCTCAGATATCGTTATACGACTGCCGGGGCCCGAGCGTAGGGTTTCACAGGAGATTGAGTGTGGGGTCTTTCTTTATGAAGACAGCTTGAGGGCAAGCCTCCGGTTTCCTCTCCATCCCCTGGTGAAGGAGATCATGAAGTTTTATAACATCTGTCCGATAATGATGGCTCCTAACAGCTGGCGGAGTATCATCAGGTTCATCTCAATGTGTAGTCGAGTTCAGGTAACATCAACTCTATCCCTGTTCCGCGCTTGTTACCATCTGATGCCTGGAAGGAACTCGGAGTGGTCCTATATCGGACCTCGGAAGTCATTCGGGATGATCGTAGATAAGTCGTCGTCCATAAAGGGATGAAAGGTCCAATTTTTTATTGCTGAAGGGAACATCGGTTCTGATTTCCCGCGGGGATGGGGAAGCCCTGTTAGGTATATGGAGGCGCATCCGGCCTTATCGGAATGGGAGAAGGAGGATCTAGGGGTCCTCACCAGCGGCCGAACATTCTCGGCTATTGTTTTACTGTCGGAGGAGGCCCTTTGCGATGCTGGGCTTAGCCCCATCGATAGGCAGGGTAAGCCCCTTCCCTTTTTTCTGTTTTTCCTTTCTTTGGGGTGGATATACCCAGGTTTGACCGGTTGCTCCCCATGTCTACAACCAAGAAATCTGAGATGGTGGGCCGCATACAGAGGGAGTTAGGCAAGTGCCCAAGAGAGACCAGTAGCACAGAGAGGCGCAAACCCGAGAAGAAAGTCTTTCTTTTCGAAGAGCGCTCGCCAAAGGTTGGGCGAGTCAAAGCCAGCCTGCGCTCCTCACCGCTGAAGAAAGGGGACGTGGGAGTGCCGGCGATGGAAGAAGGATTCTCTCCGCTGGGGGGAGAGGTAGTAGCCACGATGGGGAAGTACAGAGCGAAGGAGGACTCAGAGAAGGTCACCAGGATCCCCTGTCCTCTAGTGGTGGAGATAGCGGATAGCCCGAAGGAGGCTCCGTTGGAAGTTCAGGGTGAGCCTGTTGTTGAAGGGCCTCCCTCAGATGGGTTAGAGGGTGATGTCGTTGGGCCAAAGGCAATGGATGTTCGAGAGGAGTTTCCTGCCGGAGGGGTTCCTCTTGAGGAGGCTAAAAGCGCTGATGAACAAGTCGAGGCTTCGGTGGAGTCCACGTGGGAGGAGCAGGTGCCAGCGATTGAAGAGGGGCCTTTGGGTGAAGAAGGAGGACAAGACGATGACCCTCCAGCTGAAGTTTCCCCTGTCGAAGCCTCGGGAAGATTGAGGCCAGGGCTGGCCGAGGTATCTGATGAAATGTAGGCTAGGCTTTTGTTGGAGGAGGCCAGGAGATTGAAGGCTCCTCAGTCTGAGATTGTTCGGGCTGGTTCCTCGGACGGACTGCCTGGTGGTCCGGACTCGGCTATTGAGGAGGCATTTTTTGCCTTGATGAAGTCGGCATTACATCTAAGCGCTGGTCCCTCGATGGACGAGTTCGCGGACCTGGACCTTGTCGACGCCGCGTTTGGTCAACAAAACATAGCGAAGGACGTTCACCTTCTCCTCGATATCGATAACTCCACCCTAATGGGGTTAGCTAGGTCCTACACCTCCCGGGTGAGTTGCTATTCCGGAGTATCAGGTGTTTTCTGGTGAACTTGATCGTGCTGCCTTACTTATTTTTTTGTTCCGCAGAGTGCGCTGATCAATAGGGCTCTGTGCTGGCGCTTGAGCCTGGCGATAGGGGCTAGCGTTCAAGCCAAGAAAGTCAGCTCCAAGCTTCGACTATGAGCAATGGTGTCTAACAAATTTGAGTAGGTCCTGGACGTTGTCAATAAGAAGTTGGAGATGACGAAGGGACTGCATCAGGTCGCCCTCAATGACGTGTCCAGATTAAAGCTCGAAGTTAAGGAACCGCACGGGTTCCAGGCGGGGTACAATGAGGCATGCTCGAAGCTATCGCAAATCGAATCTTGACATGCTGGAGAAATGAAATCCGCCAAGAAATAGTTTGATGAAAGTCGAGACAGACTGAGGCAAAAGGCTGCCGAGGAGAAGAATCGCCTGAACATGATGCTTGGCGAGTCGGAAGAGAAGGTCCGGAATCTCAATCAATGCATCATAGCCAAGGATGATAGGATTAAATGGCACCAGGAGAGGTTAACCAAACTTGATTGCAAGCTTTCCCAGGCCTAGGAAGAAGCTGATAATAGGCAATCGAGGATTGATGACCTCAAGGGCAGAATCGAGCAGGTTAAAGATGATAAACTGAGGGCCCTTGGCGAGGTCAAGGAGTTGATCAAGAAGTTAGCCAGGCAGAAGGAGGAGGTATGGTACTGTCTTTTAAACTTCTCTCATTAACTCGTTGTTGCATCGGCTAATCCTACATTTGCAGATGGAGAGGGCGAAATTGGAGGGCCGATACCAACTAAAGATCCTGCAAGAGGAACTGTCGTCGAGTAAAAAAGGAGCTTAGAGCTCGAAAGGCGGGTGGCTGAGATCGAGGAGCAAATGGGCTTGCTTCAGGGGATAGAGGATGCGACCTGCACCAAGGCTTTCCAGCTCGGCGAGGAGGAGACCCGATCTAAGATAGCCCGAGAGCATCCGGAGTGGGACCTCTCTTTCCTCGATGTTGAGGCTTGTAAGGCCTGTACCCCAGGGGCTGAAGAAGATGAATATGACAATGTCTCAGACGTTAACCTGGACGCTATCTTGGGTTCAAGTGAGGCTACAGCTTTCGAGGGGCACTTCAAGCCTGCACCGAAGGAACGACGACTTTTGAAGTGGGCGAAGCAAGCTGAGCCTCTCCGAGTGTTGTTGAGGGCATTGCTGGAACTGATCTAGCTCCTGATCCTTGAGGATCATTCGTGTGCTTTCTTTTTCAGATATGTAATTTGGCCAAAATTTTCAATGAATGGGTCTTTTGTCTTCATCTGCTTAATCGCCTCTTTTGGCTGATCTTCTACCCTAAGTTTTCTTATGGCTGCGAACAAATTATAACTCATTCGCTATCTTAGGCCGGTTGGCTCGGACTTAAGCAAATATTTCGTTCGAGGCTGAGGTATCGGGATAGCTCAGTTTGTCCGAAGCAAAGAAATCGGCATGCTTTGGCCGAGGTAAAGGGAACTTTGCAAGTTCCAGCCGGGGTGCAATGTACCGTGCTGTTTGGCCAAAGTATAAAGAGTGCTTCATTGTTGTTGAGGCATCGGCGGCTGTCTCAGTCCAGATCAAAGCGAAAGATAATGTTCAGCCATGTTGTACTGAAGAGATACTTGGTTTATTCCGATGTATAGATGCAGTTTTGGCCTTAAGCGGGAGCATAGGTCAATGTCTCGATTTATGTCGAGACATAACGGGCGGTTAGGCCGGAGCAGAGGATATCAAGGCACCTTTATGGAAGAGTACTTGGCTTCTGCGCCTTTTTATTATTCTGCCAGCGTCTTGTCTTTTCCAAGGCGAGCTGATCTTCTTTTGCCGAAATGGATAATACGGCCCTGTAACCTGCAAAAGGTTGCCTCTATATTTTCCGGGGTCGTTTATCCCGTCGATCTTTTCCAAGGTACGACATAGACGCTGACTTGCCATTGGAGGGCATCGTTTTCACTGGGCAATTTCCCAGGCATGCCCGTATCTCAAGGACCAGCGAGTGATCCCCTACATTTAAAGCTCTCGATTCGAGATCAAGGGAAAATCTTATGGCGTGCGTCATAGCTTGGGCGATGCGTTTGGCGTGCATTGAAGAGTGCTCTTTTCATCTTTGGAGGCCACGTGGCCGTATGGGTTGGGCATTTTGAATCTCGGGGCTTTTCGCTCTGATGGTTGCTCCTGGTTCGTTTGCCTATAAAACAGGAGGAGAGGGCCATTTTAGGCATCCTCCAAGGTTTTCTTCTCCGTGAGTTGTGAGAGTTTTCATGATGCCTGTGTCCCTTGGGCTGAGAGTGGGGGGACTGAGTTTTTCTTTTGCAAGTCATCTTCCCCCGGATAGCTGGGGTGATGAAGGAGTCGCTGAAGAGCAACTCATCCTCCAGAGAGGAGTTTTGGAGATCATATGGAGAGCGCACAGGAGGTCCGCAGGGATCACATGGAGAGCGCACATACGCGCTTCCAGTGTGTCCTTTGTGGTTTGCTACGGGGGTCGCAAGGTGGAAAGTCAAATGTGCCCCTGCAGCATGCGCGGACTTTTCCTTCTCCCTCGGGCTAGATGTTTAGCCCCTTCGCGTAGGGAATCTTTCGCCATGTAAAGAGAGTTGAGAGCAGTGCGGGGTTGATGGTCCCCTGTCTCTCTTAATCGGGCGGCGACTTGCAGCCCAGCATTCCACCGGGGGGAAGCATCCTCGGCTTCGGTATCCAACATATCCGTCAGAGGGATTGGTGGATGGGTTGCCTTGCTCAATAGGGCTCATCCACTCATTTTGATTTCTCTGATATCTTAGGTCGGATGCCGAGATATCATTATTAACTGAAGCTAATCGCAATGGTCAGGCCGAGCCATTTGTTCGTCTTTATTTCTTATGCTATGATGCACTTGTAATGCCTCTTTGGAGGTTGTAATCCCTTTCATTGGTAAAGAAATAAAGAAGCTTTTATTCTTTCTTCTTTTAGCACTTGTTTCTTTTCCGATGTGATTGTGCTTGAGAGTTACTACTCCCATATCATGTTTTTGGGTCATGGCATATTTCGACAGCGTTCTTGCTACCTTGTTTTGCTTAGACCAAAGTTCGTTCCTCAGTGGAGGAAAGCATTTGTCTATGTTCGGGTCAGAGGTGGACCTGGGCGGTCCCGGGGGCTCATGCGGCAAGCATGATCCCGTTTGTAGAACGAAGCAGGTATTTCTTCAAAAAGGGATAGCTCGTATGTCTTTTAGGTTGAGTAGAAGGAGGTTGCTTACTTTTGCTGAAGTATCATAGGACGTCTTAGTTGCATCATAGAGTTTGAGAGATTACTCGTCTAGACCAGAGCTTTAGATAACTTTTTAAGGGTATGCCATTTGATTCGGCCGAGGTTTCAGATAATCACTCGATTGTATCCGAGGCTTCGGAAGATCACTCGGTTGTTGCCGAGGCTTCAGAATATCGCTCGATTGTTGCCGAGAATTCAGAATATCGCTCGATCATTGCCGAGGATTTTTGATAGTTTACTTGGTCCTTACCGCAACTATGGATCCAGGTGCGGACGGCCAAAGAGGATGGGGGCTACCCGAGCGATGGAGGGGGCACCTGGAGCCTGTAAATCGGCCACATCAGAGAGGGCGAACTATGTAGCTCAAGTGTTGGCCACTAGTACATTCTTTCCTTTGCATTTTTTTGAGGATGCCTGATTCGAGAAAGGATGGCAGATTTTCGAGGATATTTACTTCAAAAATGATCCGGCAGATCGGAGGGAGTCTAGTCATGAGAAGGGAGCTCCTTGAGCGCCTCAATGTTATTAATGATCCTCTCCAACGAGGGATGGGACTCTTCGTTTCCCATGAGTGCCTACTGAGGTGGTGACGCGTGGCATTTTTCCACGGGCTGACATTAATGGTTCGAATGACTGAAATATTCACTAGGAGCAGTTTAAATACGGATGAGAAGGATGCCTCTATTAGTCATCTCTTCAGCCGACCTCTCAAGAGTTCCTGGGTTCTGAGATGGCGTCTGGAGGTGAGGGGCAATTGCCTGTGGCGCCGAACAACGGCGCTAATGGCCGTGAGAGGTCCCAGGGGAGCCGCGTTATGGTGACTGTCGATGGGGAGGCGTCAATGTTTGCAGATCACGAGTGGCTCCAGAAGGCGGCCGAACAATATCTGACCGTTTCTATGAGGGAAGTCGAGCTCCTTCGTCGTGCCAACGATCGACTGGAGGGGGAAGTAGCATCCCTTCGACGAAAGGTCGCCGAGTCAGCTCGGCGTGGGGAGGGTTCGACGGCTCCTGGAGAAGATGATAAGGCCCAGTGAGGGCTCATGTATCTTTTTCTTTCTTTTTTGCCCTTTTTGTGATTAATGAAAAAGAAGATTTCTGCAACTTTCGTGTCCGTTGTTATTTTCAGATGTTTGTTCTTATCATTTGGCCTTGGCCGAGATTTTTTTGATAAGTGACGCTCTTCGGCTCTGGCCAAGGCTTTTAATAAGGAATGGAGATGCACTTCAGCTTTGGCCGAGGCTTTATTCTTTGGTACCGGCCGGGGCTTGTAAGCTGCCCAAATCCGAACGAAGTTTTGGAGACCGTTTGATCCGGACGGGGCTTATAAGCTGTCCGAATCTGAACGAAGTTTTGGAGACCGTTTGGTCCGGCCGGGGCTTGTAAGCTGCCCGAATCCGAACGAAGTTTTGAAGACCACTTGGTCCAGTCGGGGCTTGTAAGCTGCCCAAATCTGAACAAAATTTTGGAGACCACTTGGTTCGGCCGGGGCTTGTAAGCTGCCCGAATCTGAATGAAGTTTTGGAGACCACTTAGTCCGGCCGGGGCTTGTAAGCTGCCCGAATCTGAATGAAGTTTTGGAGACCACTTGGTCCGGCCGGGGCTTGTAAGCTGCCTGAATCCGAGCGAAGTTTTAGAAACCACTTGATCCGGTCGGGGCTTGTAAGCTGCCCGAATCCGAATGAAATTTTGGAGACCACTTGGTCCTGCCGGGGCTTGTAAGCTGCCCGAATCTGAACGAGGTTTTGGAGACCACTTGGTCCGGCCGGGGCTTGTAAGCTGCCTGAATCCGAACGAAGTTTTGGAGACCACTTGGTCCGGCCGGGGCTTATAAGCTGCCCGAATCCGAACGAAGTTTTGGAGACCACTTGGTCCGGCCGGGGCTTGTAAGCTGCCTGAATCCGAACGAAGTTTCTTGATATTTTACTTGGCCCTGCCAAGGTAGGGAGATTTGATTTGAGGCTCAGCCCTGCCGAGGTTCGGAGATTCGATTTGAGACTCGGCCCTGCCGAGGTTCGAAGATTTTGGCTCGAGAGACAGCTCGGTTGTGCTGAGAATGGATGTGTAAGCGACATCTGTTTTCTATTATGACCTTTCAGAAAAAACGACTGTAGCAGTCATGCCGCGGAGAATAGAAACAAGATGCCAAAGCTGTAAATGGGGAAGTCTATAGAGAGCGTACTCTATTGGTGATATATGCGGAAGTTGTCCGAACTCCACGTCCGGGGAACAAATTTCCCGTCCAAGTCCTGGAGCTTGTAGGTGTCGGGTCCGACGACTTCTGCTACTTGATAAGGGCCTTCCCAATTTGGCGACAGCTTTCCTTGCTCCAACGGTTTGAAAACGGACACTTTCCGGAGGACAAGGTCGCTGGGCGAGAAGAATTTTCCTTTGACTCTGGAGGCATGGTAACGAGCCACTCTTTGCTGGTATGCAGCTATTCTGATTCGAGCTTTCTCTCTGATCTCTTCCACCAGGTCAAGATTGGTGCGAAGTTGCTCATCGTTAGATTCCTCTGAGTAGCTCTCCACTCGCGAAGAAGGGAGTCCTACCTCCATAGGAATGACGGCTTCCATGCCAAAGGCCATCCGAAACGGGGTCTCATCGGTGGGGATTCTCTGGGTAGTGCGGTAAGCCCATAGGACGTGATGAAGTTCGTCCACCCATCTGCCTCGGGCTCTGGCGAGCCAAACTTTGATCCCTTGAAGAAAGATCTGATTAGTTACTTCAGCCTCTCCATTGTCTTGTGGATGCCCCACCGATGTAATGCGGTGGCAGATCCCATGTTCCTCGTAGAAACCTCGAAACTTTGGGTTATCAAACTACCTGCCATTGTCGGTGATGATTGTATGCGAAAGGCTAAAGCGGCAGATAATGGATCTCCACACAAAGTCCTTGGCCCGAGCTTCGGTTATTTGGGCAACTGCCTTAGCCTCCACCCACTTGGTGAAGTATTCAATGGCGACAAACAAAAATTTTCTCTGTCCCATGGCGAGGGGGAAAGGGCCAAGAATATCCATCCCCCACTTAGTAAAGGGCCAAGTGGAGGAAATGGGGACTAAACTGGTGGAGGGGAGCCTCTGGTTGTTGAAGTGTCTCTGACATGAGTCACAAGCTCGGACGAGATCGTCAGCATCCTTTTGCATACTGGGCCAATAGTACCCCTGGCGCAACACCTTATGGCATAGAGATCGACTCCCCAGAAGGTTGCCACAAATTTCTTCATGTACCTTCCGAAGAGCATAATCAGCTTCAGATGGGCGAAGGCACTTGAGCAATGGCATGGAAAAGGATCGCTTGTAGAGCTGGTCATCGACCAACACATAGTGGGCAGCTTGCAATTTTAGTTTTCTTGCCTCCTTACGGTGGGCTGGGAGTGACCCTTCTTTGAGATACCTCGAGATGGGGTCAAACCAGGATGGCTCGGTCTCAATCTTCATCACTCGGTCCACCTCCACGATGCTAGGCTTTTCCAGAATTTTCAGGAGAAACTTTCGTTCGGCACTCATTGATTCCGCAGTCGCCAATCGGGATAATAGATCGGCATGGGCATTCACGGATCTGGGACCTGGATAACTTCAAATTTAGAGAAGTGGATAAGCAAGTCCCGCACATGCTGGAGATACCGAATCATGCTTGGCTCCCGGGCCTCAAACTCGCCCCGCACGTGGCCAGCCACCAGCTGAGAGTCGGTGAAGGCATTTAACTTCTTCACTTTAAGGTCACGGGCGATTCAAAGTCCAGCGAGCAGAGCCTCATACTCGGCTTCGTTATTGGAGGCTGGGAAGGAGAAGCGGATGCCATACTCGAAGGTAGCCCCTTCTGGGCTGGTGAGGATTAGGCCAGCGCCTGAGCCACTGGCATTGGACGATCCATCAACATGGAGCAGCCACAGGGCATTAGGCTTCGGTTGCTCGGGGGAGTCTGGAGTGGAACCATCCTCCGAGATAGTACATTCAAGGAGGAAGTCAGCTAGAACCTGGGCCTTGATGGCCGGGCAAGGCTGGTATCGGATGTCATGCTCGCTTAGCTCGATAGCCCATTTAGCCATCCTTCCTGATGTCTCCGAGCGATGAACCACCGCCTTAATGGGTTGGTTGGTGAGAACTATCACAGAATGCGACTGGAAATATGGCCGCAGCCTCTGAACCGATGTTACCAGGGCCAAAACCAACTTCTCGATCCGAGTGTACCTTGTCTCGGCATTCCGGAGCAGTTTGCTGACATAGTAGATCGGCTTTTGAGTCTTTTTCTCTTCCCTGACCAAAACCGAGCCATTGCGTCTTCTGAAACCACCAAGTACAGGAATAGCGTCTCTCCCGAGTTGGGGCTGCTGAGGAGGGGTGGAGAGCCGAGATACCTCTTGAGGTCCTCAAATGATTTCTGACACTCGGGAGTCCATTGAAAATTCTTGGTAGATCGAAGAGCTTTAAAGAAGGGAAGGCACCTTTCGGCCGATCGAGCTACGAAGCGATTGAGGGCCGCGATCCTTCCTGTCAGGTGCTGGACCTCTTTGATAGATGTTGGGGGTGTCATTTGCTGAAGGGCTTGAATCTTCTGCGGGTTGGCTTCAATGCCTCGCTGAGAAACCATGAAACCCAGAAACTTCCCAGAATTGACACCGAAGGCACACTTCATTGGATTGAGCTTCATCCGATATTTTTGGAGCATCGCGAAGCTCTCAAAGAGGTCCTCAATATGCTGGGATGCTTCTTTGCTTTTGACCAGCATGTCGTCGATATATACCTTCATATTTTGGCCGATTTGCTCCTTGAAGACCTTGTTGACCAGCCTTTGGTAAGTTGCACCTGCATTCTTCAGACCAAAAGGCATACACGGTAGCAATATGTACCTCGATCGATTATGAAGGCAGTCTTTTCTTCATCCTCAGGCGCCATTCAGATTTAATTGTAACCGGAATAGGCATCCATGAAGGTTAGCATCTGATGCCCTGAAGTAGCATCTACAAGCTGATTGATCCGAGGAAGAGGGAAGCTGTCCTTTGGGCAAGCTTTATTAAGGTCGGTGAAGTCGATGCAGATCCGCCATTTGCCATTCGACTTCTTTACCATGACAACATTGGACAGCCAGCTTGGATAGTTTACCTCCCGAATGAAGTTTGCCTTAACAAGTTTGTCGACTTCTTTCTCAATCGCCTTCTGCCGCTCAGGGGCGAAGCTCCTCTTCTTCTGCTTTATGGGCCGGGACATCTCATCCACATTAAGACAATGGACGAGAACATCCAGGCTAATTCCCAGCATATCAGAAGCTGACCAGGCAAAAACATCAGCATTCCTTTGGAGAAAGTCGATCAGCTCCGTCCGAGGTTTCCCTTTTAGCAGTGACCCGATCTTTATAGTTCGGTCTAGCCAGGCTTCATTCAGTGGCACCTCCTCTAGCTCTTCAGCTGGTTCTCCCCGTTGCTCGGTAAAATCTTCCCGAGTGACCAGTCCATCAACCTCGGGCAATTTGGATTGCAAGCTGGTGACGAAACACGACCGAGCTACAGCTTGGTTTCCTCGGACTACTCCCACTCCCCACCCGGTAGGGAACTTCATTGCTAGGTGCGGGATGAAGATAACGGCTCTAAGGGACATCAGGCCGGGTCTCCCAAAAATTGCATTGTAGGGCGATCGAAGCTTGGTCACCAGAAAATCTGTGTGGACCGTGGCAACAGAAGGCCAAGTTCCTGCATGGACCGTCAAGGTCACGACTCCTTCTGGGGTGATAACATCACCGATGAACCCCATTAGGATGGAGTCCACAGCTCGAAAATTCTCCATAAGCAGTTTCATCTTCAGAAACACATCGAGATACAAAACATTGTCGGAGCTTCCACTATCAATGAGAATTCGATCTACATCATAGTTGTTCAGATTAAGGGATACAACCAACACATCATCATGCAAGAACTGTATTTTCTGGAGGTCACTGTCGGAGAAGGAGAGCTCATTTGTTTGCGCTTTCTTTGGCGCTGAACCTTCTTCATCATTCTGCCCACTCGATGGACTGCCAACTGCGTCGATCACATTAATGTGACCAGCGACTGGAGGATTCGGAGGAGGAGGTTGTTGAGGCTCAGGTTGACGATCGTCCCCATTCCTTGGCTCGGGTGCTCTCCTGAATTGGTCCAGCCTATCCCACTGGATGAGTCTTTCGATCTCGTTCTTCAGCTGCCAGCACTCCTCAGTGTCGTGACCATGATCCCGATGGTAGCGACAGTATTTGGTGGGATCTCTTCGGGTAGCATTCCCTCGGAGAGGAGGTGGTCGGGGGAGCTGGCGCTCTATCGCCATGAGGATCTCCACCCTTGGCGCAGTGAGCGAAGTGAACCGGTTGAACCTCCTTGGCGGGCTTCAGGTGCGGTTTCTCGGCGGGGGTGGATGAACCCTTTGGCGGCGAGGCGGACTTGGCTGGCGAGCGGATCGATGCTTGTCCGAGCCCTTGGGCTCTATTTTCCTTGTCATCTCAGAGCAGGAAGCTCTCCGCGATTCTTCGACTCTGGCATATTTGTTTGCCAGAGCCATCATGTCGGAGAGGTTCTGAGGGTAGCTGACCTCCAACGCCAGGTAAAAGTCACTCTCCTTCAATACTCCGCCTGCTAGGGCAGACATGGCCACCTCATGATTAAGGTAGTCTACTTCCAATATGGCCATGTTAAAATGACCGAGATATTTCTTCAAGGACTCCCCCTCTCTCTGCTTAACCTCAGAGAGGGAGTTGGATCTCCGCCGGTAACGACGGCTACTAACGAACTGGCTGATAAAGAGGCAGCTCAGCTCGTCGAATGAACTAACGAAACCTGGTTTCAAAGCATTGAATCAGGTTCGAGCGGATCCCCTGAGGATGGAGGGGAATGCGCGACAGAGGACCGCATCTGATGCCCCATGAAACATCATGATCGATCTGAAGCTACTGAGGTGGTCGTCGGGATCGGAGGCCCCATGATAGGGCTCGATGGCGGGCAGCTTCACGTAGGAGGGAATCACTTCCTCCATGATTCCCTTGAAAAAGGGAATGCCCTGCTCCATCTGATGGTGGAGCGGATGGGCCTGCTTGGCGGCATCTAACTCCTGGCGCATCTCCCGGAGTTGCTGGCGGATCTCCTCAGGCACAACATGAGGGGCCAGACGAAGAGAGAAATGAGACAGTGTCGAATCATGGCGAGAGAACACCTGTTGATCCATTCATTGATTTTGATGATTAATAAAGGAATTGAGTATATTTATTTGATTACTAATGGATTTTATAAGTGTTTCAGGACTTAATTTATTTGATCAATTTAAAGGAATTAAGAAATAAATTTTGAATCAAATACAAATCAGAGATTTTAAAGTTTCAGAGCTTGGAGTCGACACCTAGAAAGTCTAGAGCCGACCCCATGGCCAATTCAATTTTAATCTGATTTTTGATAAAACCTGGAGCCGACACCTAGAGTTTCGGAGCCGACACCTAAGGTTTTAGAGTCGACACTTACTGTGTCTGGAGCCGACTCCGATGCAGGAACAGAACGTTAATTTTTGAGCATCCTGGAGCCAACACCTACAGTTTTCGGGAGCCGACACCTGACGACGGCGAGCCGACACTTACTTTTGCGGAGCCGACTCCACGATGAACTCAGATTTTACTATTTATGGAAAAATGATTCGGAGCCGACACCTGAAAAGCTGGAGCCGACTCCAACTCACCTGAACGAAAAATCAAAATTGCTAGATCAGCTCTAACGGTAATATTTTTGATTTCTGACATCTAATGGCTATTTTTTATGAATGGAAAATCCTTCCAGGTACACTCCAACGGCTAGATTTCCACCCAAAAATGAATCAAAGAAAAATCTATAAAAAGGGGAAAAACAACCGTTTGAAGGAGAGAGATATAGAAAATGGATAGACAAAGATCAAAAATCCAAAATCCAAAAAGTCTAGAGCCTTATATCCAAGAGAGGAGTTTTCAAGTTCAAAACCTTCCACTCCACAAAGCTCAAAGAAGAATCCAAGCCGTTCAAATAGAGAAAAATCGGAGGATTCTCAACTAGAAGAAAGAGACCAACTTTTCAATCTTCTCAACTGCATCTACTGTGAAGAATCGGAGCTGAGGCTTGATTCAACCTAGCAAGGAGAAGAGGAAAAGAAGAAAAGAAGAAAATCTCAAAGCCAAACAACTTCAAACCAGGCTTTTCTAAACCTATTTACTTTTCTTTGAATATTTGCTCATTAAGGAGCTGTGAAAATTTGTAAAACATTCTTATTCTTGTTTGTGCCTAGTTCAATCAAAGGGGATTGAGCTAGTGGAGGTTGTTAACCTCAGGTCAAGCTAGTTTTGCTTGAGTCTTGGGTTGTGTGCTGGTGAGCCCAAAAACCGGTTGGGTTCGTTGTGATCCTGGGTAAAACAACAAGTTTGAGTTGTGAACTTGTAAAACAACTCGGCTGTAATCGAGGTGATTATAGTGTGGACCCAAGTAGGATCTTGGGAGTAGACGTAGGTGTTGGATACACCGAACCACTATAAAATCTTTATGTTTGCGTGCTTCCATTGACTCTATCTCTATCTCTATTTTATTCGCTGTACTTTATATTTACATTGCATTTGTTTTCATTCATCTTAAGCAAACAATTTTTCAAGAGGCTAAATTTTTTAAAGAACCCAATTCACCCCCCCCCCCTCTTGGGTTGTCATCTGGGCCAACAATTGGTATCAGAGAGCAAGTGCTCATTAGATTTTGATCACACGATCAAGAGCTAAAGATCCAAATGGCAACTCAAGTTGGATCATTTGCCGAAGGTCATTCTACAAATAGACCTCCTTTGTTTAATGGTTCCAACTATTCTTATTGAAAGCAAGAATGAGGATATTCATTCAAGCTTATGATTATGAATTGTGGGGTGTTATACTAATGGACCTAGTACACCCACACACGTTGTTGATGGCACTATTGTTCCTAAGCCCGAAAGGGATTGGAATGATAATGATAGAAAATGGCACAGCTCAATGCTAAGGCCATGAATGTCTTATATTGCTCTTTAGATGCTAATGAATTTAATAGAATCTCCACTTGTAATTCCGCAAAGGAGATTTGGGATAGATTAGAGGTTACCCATGAGGGTACTAACCAAGTAAAAGAATCCAAAATAAACATTCTTGTTCATAAATATGAGTTATTTTGCATGGAACAAACTGAAAATATAGCTAGCATGTATACTAGATTTACTGATATTGTAAATGAGTTGAAAAGTTTAGGCAAAACATATTCTAACTCTGAACTTGTCCAAAAAATTCTCAGGTCACTTCCAAGAACGTGGGAAGCGAAGGTGACAGCAATCTAAGAAGCAAAGGACCTCAACACCTTACCCTTAGAGGAGCTTTTAGGATCCCTAATGACCCATGAATTGACCATGAAGCAGCACATAGAAGAAGATGTGAAAAAGAAAAAGACCATAGCTCTTAAGGCTGTTGAAAATGAGGAGAGCTGCAATGATAGTGAAGAAGATGATGATGAGACAGCTCTTCTAGCAAGAAAGTTCAAAAAATTCATGAGGAGAAAGAGACCCTTCCACAAGAAGAAATTTGGAACTAAGATGGAAGGAGAGAAAGAAAAAGACAAGGACAAGGATAAAGAGAAAGACCCCTTGATTTGCTATGAATGTAAGAAACCGGGGCATTACAGATATGATTGTCCTCAACTGAAAAAGACTTTCAAGAAGAAAAAGAAAGCCTATGTTGCAACTTGGAGCGACAGCGATGAATCCTCATCGGAGGAAGAACAAAAGGAGGTTGCTAACATTTGCTTTATGGCAAACGAAGAGGATGAGGTAAGTTCTGAAAACTCTTGCGATGAATTTGCTTTTGATGAATTGTTTGATGCTTTTAATGAACTTGTTGGTGATTTCAAAATTTTGAAAATGAAATATAAGTTTTTGAAAAATGAAAATTTGACTTTGATTGAAGAAAAAGAAAATCTTAATAATGAAACTAAAGTGCTAAAATCTGAAAAAGGCAATTTGACTAAAGAAAAAGAATCAATTTCCAATGAAAATGATAAACTAAAGAAGGAAGTTGATAAATATAAAAGTATTGTTGATAAATTCACTTATAGTTCAGAAAAACTTAATTTATTGTTAAGTAATCAAAGAGCTATATATGATAAGGCTGGTTTAGGATATAGACCTAATTTGAAACAAAAATTTGTCAAAAATTTTTTAGAAATGAACAAAACCTTGATAATGTTACATGCCATTACTGTAACAAGAAGGGACACAAAGTTTTTGAATGCAATTTTAAGAAAATAGATAAGAAGATAAATAGTAAAGGAAAGAAAATTTAGGTTCCTAAAGGAACAATTGTTTATGCTACTAACCATGAAGGACCCAAGAAAGCTTGGGTACCTAAATATAAGACTTAATTATTTTTGCAGGAGTGTCTTGCGGCCAAAAGATCAAAGAGAAAGTGGTATCTCGATAGCGGCTGCTCAAGGCACATGACGGGTGACAAGGATCAATTCATCACCCTTGAAAGTAAAAGAGGAGGAGTAGTTACATTTGGCGACAATGGCAAAGGCCAAATCTTGGGGTTTGGTAACATTCAAATAACTCCCTCCACATATATTGAAAATGTCTTATATGTTGATGGTTTGAAACATAATTTAATTAGCATTAGTCAATTATGTGATAAAGGTTTTAAAGTATCATTTGAATCTTCTATATGCACAGTTTCTAATCCCATTGATAATAGCATTTTTTATTGGAAATAGAAATGGCAATGTATACCTGATTGATTTAGATAATTTGTCTATAAGTAATCATTGCCTAGTTGCTAATAATGCTAATATAAATGAGATTGGTTGGTTGTGGCATCGTAGATTAGGTCATGCAAGCACACACCTTATTTCAAAATTAATTAGAATGGATTTAGTAAAAGACTTCCACAATTAGATTTTGAAAATAATAAAATTTATGATGCATGTCAATTTGGAAAAAAAACTAGAAATTCTTTCAAAACTAAAAATATTGTTTCCACTTCTAGGCCACTTGAACTACTTCACATGGATCTTTTTGGACCTACTAGAACCACAAGTCTAGGAGGAAAGAAATATGGTCTTATGATTGTAGATGATTACTCTAGATACACTTGGGTATTATTTTTAGCTCATAAGGATGAGACCTTTCTACTATTTTTGAAATTCTTTAAGAAGGTCACAAATGAGAAAAACAACACCACAGTGTCTCTAAGAAGTGATCATGGCACCGAATTTGAAAATCATTTATTTAAAAATTTTTGCATAGAAAATGGCATCCATTATAATTTTTCTGCACCTAGAACACCGCAACAAAATGATGTAGTTGAAAGAAAAAATAGAACCCTAGAAGATATGGCCGTACCATGCTATGTGAAAGCAACTTACCAAAATACTTTTGGGCAGAAGCTATAAACACGGCATGCTACATCCTTAATAGAGCTTTAATTAGGCCAATCATTAGGAAAACACCTTATGAACTATGGAATAATAGAAAACCAAACATAAGCTATTTTCATGCATTTGGTTGTAAGTGTTTCATTCATAATAATGGCAAAGATAACCTAGAAAATTTGATGCAAAATCTGATGAAGGCATATTCTTAGGATATTCAATATCAAGTAAAGCTTATAGAGTATTTAACAAGAGAAACTTAATAGTAGAAGAATCTATTCATGTAATCTTTGATGAATCTTTAGCATCAAGTTCTAAAAAGATTGATGATGAGGAAGATACAAACATTCTAGAAAGAGACATTAAAAATTAAATATAGATGTATCTTCATATCATGAACAAGAAGCTAAAGATAATGATTCTCCTAGTGTTGATGTTGTTGATGAAAATCGTAATGATATAGATCTACCTAGAGATTGGAGATATGCCTATGGTCATCCAAGAGAATTAATTATAGGTGATCCATCTCAAGAAGTAAGAACTAGATCATCAATGAGAAACATCAATAATCATCTTGCATTTGTATCTCAAATTGAACCAAAAACTATTGAAGAAGCTGAAAAAGATAATAACTGGATGTTAGCCATGCAAGAAGATTAAATCAATTCACTAGAAATAATGTTTGGACATTAGTGGATAGACCTAAAGATCATTCTGTAATAGGATCAAAATGGGTATTTAGAAATAAATTAGACGAAAATGGCATAATAATAAGAAACAAAGCTAGATTAGTTGCAAAAGGATATAATCAAGAAGAAGGAATTGATTTTGATGAAACTTTTGCACCTGTAGCTAGACTTGAAGCAATTAGATTGTTACTTGCATTTGCATGCCATATGCATATCAATTTATTTCAAATGGATGTTAAAAGCGCATTCTTAAATGGATTTATAAATGAAGAGTTTTTGTTGAACAACCACTGGGATTTGAAGATCATGAATTTCCAAATCATGTTTTTAAATTACACAAGCACTATACGGTTTGAAACAAGCACCTAGGGTATGAAAGATTAAGTAAATTTCTGATTGAAAATGATTTTGTAAGAGGAAATGTCGATAAAACACTATTTTTGAAAACAAAAGACAAAGATTTATTAGTAGTACAGATATATGTTGATGATATTATTTTTGGTGCTACTAACAATTTGTTATGTCAAGAATTTGCAAAGTTAATGCATGGTGAGTTTGAAATGAGTATGATGGGAGAACTCAACTTCTTCCTAGGACTTCAAATCAAACAAAGCAAAGATGGAATCTTCATCAATCAAGCCAAATACACAAAAGAACTGCTCAAGAAATTTGGAATGGAGTCAATCAAACCACTTGGGACACCTATGAGTCCTTCGTGCAAATTGGACAAAGATGAAGATGGTAAGAAAGTAGATCAAAAACATTACAGAGGTATGATTGGATCTCTTCTTTACTTAACTGCTAGTAGACCAGATATTATTTTGTAGTATGTCTATGTGCTAGATTTCAATCTGAACCTAAAGAATCTCACTTAATTGCTGTAAAAAGAATTTTAAGATATTTAAGTGGAACTAAAAATGTAGGTTTATGGTACTCTAGAGACTCAACCTTAAATTTAATTGCATATTCTGATTCTGACTATGCTGGATGTAATTGGATAGAAAAAGCACAAGTGGTGCATGTCAATTCTTAGGATGTAACTTAATCTCTTGGTTTAGCAAAAAGCAAAATTTGGTTGCATTATCTACTGCTGAAGCAGAATATGTTGCAGCTGGAAGTTGCTGTGCTCAAATCCTTTGGATTAAGAGACAACTTGAAGATTATGGCATAACCCCCGATAAAACACCAATTAGATGTGATAACACGAGTGCAATAAATCTAACTAAAAATCCAATTCAACATTCAAGAACAAAACACATTGAAATTAGATATCATTTCATAAGAGAACATGTAGCTAATAATGAAATTTATCTTGAATATGTTAATACAGAGGAATAATTAGCTGACATATTTACAAAACCTTTGAGTGAAGAAAGATTTTGTTATCTTAGAGGTGAATTAGGGATATGTGACCCTATGGATTGATTTTGATACATTAAGGAATGAGAATCTAAAATTCTATCAATTTCTTGATATTCCCTTCACTATTTTAAGGACAAATTATCTAGTCATTTGAGCTATTTGATCCTTAATACTCCAAAATTTTATCAAAATTTTATAAAATTTATTTTGATGAGTTTCAGTCATTTGTATCTCATATATTTTTGCTGAATTTGTCTCTGGAGTTGACACCTCAGAATGAGGAGTCGACACCTCTGACTGTGTCGCTCTCGGTCCCTGACCTTGGAGCCGACACCTGTAAATTCGGAGCCGACTCCAGTTCGAGCGCTGACTGTGTTAGCGATTTGGAGTCGACACCCGACTTTGCGGAGTCGACACCTGGGAGTCAAAAGTTGATTTATTAGGGCAGAGTCGACACCTCGTCACTTCATCACTTTCTCAAATCCTAACCAAACTCTTCCAAAATTTTTCCAAAACTTCCCCATCTCTAATTCCATCCAAATCGAACCTTTCCAAAGATCAAATGGCACCCAAAAGGAGAGAATCAGTGGTTGGAGCGCCGGTAACTATGGAAAAGCGGTCCGCACGTCGTCCCGTTCGTGAGCCGACTCCAAGCAGCGATTCGTCCACAGATTCTGACAACCCCAACACATCTTCCACAAAGGTAGATACCCTAGCTGATAGAGTCATCACAATGGGTAGAAAAGTCAATTTTGACCTATTTGAATCCGAAGGTTTTTCAATCGGGAGACAATTGAAGGAAATGGGCTGGGATATGCTGTGTTCTCTTGATGTTCCTACCTATCCAGCCCTAGTAAAAGAATTCTATTTCAATTTGGCTAGAGGGGATGGAGGTTTAGTAAGCAATGTTAAAGGGAAAAGGATTCATCTCACCTTTCAAAAGCTTGGAAACCTCCTCAGCATCCCGATCACTGGTTTAGCAGCTGACATGCATAGTGATAGGTCAGCAGCCCTTTCAAGGATGTTAGGAAGGGATGTAACTGAGTTTGAAGAAATTAGAGCCAATCAACTACCCCTAGAATTGAGATTATTACATAATATATGCAGTAGGATCTTGTTTCCAAAAACTGGTCGGTTTGAGTATGTCTCGGAGCGAGACATTGTGGTTATGGACAGTGTTCTAACTGGGCAGCCGATCAATCTGGCAGCAATGATGATTTTTTATATGGCAGAAGCTGGAGGGAAAAGGAGATCATCCCTACCGTATGGAATGGTACTAACTATGGTATTCAAGAGCCAAGGGGTTATAATTCAAGAGAATGAACTTTCCAAGAACCTAAGGCACACAGATTACTATAGCTTAGCTACATTGCATCGGATGGGTTTTGTCAAGGTGAATGGTCAATGGGATAGGAAAGGACACCTAGATGAAAGAGCCCCTATGCCGAGAGTTTCTGAGCCTTGCGAGGCTGGACCATCATTTAGGGTTCCTTCTCCACAGCCTAGGAGTCCCATTTCTGCTCCTGTTCCTGCTCCTGCACCTGCACAAGTTTATGATCAACCATCCACTTCTTCGACTGGATTCTCAGACCTTCAAATGGAGCAATTAAAAAGTTTGTTTGCAACTCAGAAGGATGAGTTTGACAGTAAATTTATAAATTTAAAAGAATCACTTTACTCCCTTGATGATCGGATTACAAAAATTGAATCAACTCTCAACTCCTCCGCAGAATCTTTAAATGGTGATTTGAAGAACATCTTTGAAGAGCTTAAAGAGATTTGTGGAGATGGTGAAACTTATTCAAAGTGCAACGCCGAACTTCAAGACAAAATCACAATAGCTTGCACATTTGTAGATGAGAGACTAAAAGATTATGTTAGACTTCAATGTGATGGAATGAAAAATATAGTAGACCATTTAACAAGAATAGTTAGAAAGAACTTTTGATGTAGTTTATGTTCAATCTTGTTGAAATGTTGTTTACATTTTGATGTAATGAAGTTAATATAATGAAGTGTAAAGAGGGACAGAATTATGTAATACTTGACAATATGTTGATGTAGTAAAGCTTATGTTAATGAATGAAAAGTTTTTTATGTAATATTTGACTTTTGATTATCTTTTTGATGCAATTATCCTTTGATGCAGTAAAATATTCTTTACCTTTTGTTGATTACAAAAAAGGGGGAGAGAATTAGGATTGTATATGCATTAAGAGGGAGAAAATTATATGGAAAGAATTATAGTTGAGAATGTTAATTGATTAATATGATATTGAGCTATTGATATATATTGATAATCAAATTGAATTGTCTATGCACAAAGAAATCTTAAGTATCAAATGTGTAAAGTAAGAGGAAGAATAATTTGAATTTGAACTTCATAAGAGAAGCTACCTTATTCAGGGGGAGCTTACTCGTAAAGATCACTTCCTTGATATTCTCTTTAATTTAAGAATTCTATGCATATACTCAATGTTTTTATAATCATCAAAAAGGGGGAGATTGTTGATCCATTCATTGATTTTGATTATTAATAAAGGAATTGAGTATATTTATTTGATTACTAATGGATTTTATAAGTGTCAGGACTTAAATTTATTTGATCAATTTAAAGGAATTAAGAAATGAATTTTGAATCAAATACAAATCAGAGATTTCAAAGTTTCAGAGCTTGGAGTCGACACCTAGAAAGTCTGGAGCCGATCCCATGACCAATTCAATTTTAATCTGATTTTTGATAAAACCTGGAGCCGACACCTAGAGTTTCGGAGCCGACACCTAAGGTTTCGGAGTCGACACTTACTGTGTCTAGAGCCGACTCCGATGCAGGAACAGAACGTTGATTTTCTGAGCATCCTGGAGCCGACACCTACAGTTTTCGGGAGCCGACACCTGACGACGGCAAGCCGATACTTACTTTTGCGGAGCCGACTCCAGGACGAACTCAGATTTTACTATTTATGGAAAAACGATTCGGAGCCGACACCTGAAAAGCTGGAGCCGACTCCAACTCACCTGGACGAAAAATCAAAAATGCCAGATCAGCTCTAACGGTAATATTTTTGATTTCTGACATCTAACGGCTATTTTTTATGAATGGAAAATCCTTCCAGTACACTCCAACGGCTAGATTTCCACCCAAAAATGAATCAAAGGAAAATCTATAAAAAGGGGAAAAACAACCGTTTGAAGGAGAGAGATATAGAAACGGATAGACAAAGATCAAAAATCAAAATCCAAAAAGTCTAGAGCCTTATATCCAAGAGAGGAGTTTTCAAGTTCAAAACCTTCCACTCCACAAAGCTCAAAGAAGAATCCAAGCCGTTCAAATAGAGAAAAATCAGAGGATTCTCAACTAGAAGAAAGAGACCAACTTTTCAATCTTCTCAACTGCATCTACTGTGAAGAATCGGAGCTGAGGCTTGATTCAACCCAGCAAGGAGAAGAGGAAAAGAAGAAAAGCTCAAAGCCAAACAACTTCAAACCAGGCTTTTCTAAACCTATTTACTTTTCTTTGAATATTTGCTCATTAAGGAGCTGTGAAAATTTGTAAAACATTCTTATTCTTGTTTGTGCCTAGTTCAATCAAAGGGGATTGAGCTAATGGAGGTTGCTAACCTCGGGTCAAGCTAGTTTTGCTTGAGTCTTGGGTTGTGTGCTGGTGAGCCCGAAAAACCAGCTGGGTTCGTTGTGATCCCGGGTAAAACAACAAGTTTGAGTTGTGAACTTGTAAAACAACTTGGCTGTAATCGAGGTGATTATAGTGTGGACCCAAGTAGGATCTTGGGAGTGGACATAGGTGTTGGATACACCGAACCACTATAAAATCTTTGTGTTTTCCGTGCTTCCATTGACTCTATGTCTATCTCTGTTTTATTCGTTGTACTTTATATTTACATTGCATTTGTTTTCTTTCATCTTAAGCAAACAATTTTTCAAGAGGCTTAATTTTTTAAAGAACCCAATTCACCCCCCCCCTCTTGGGTTGTCATCTGGGCCAACAACACCGGAGAGAGGGATCGGGCCCCCCGAGATCGGGGAAGATCTTTGCCACGGCCTCCTTGGGGGGTTGGCTCAGCTTCCCTAGGGCGGCGAGGGGGGTCTGCGACCCCATGCGGGCCAGAGGAGGAGATCGCCGGATGAGCGGGGGCTGCATTCTCCTCAGGAGGAGGCGAGGCAGGAGCGGCTGGTCGGGGAGCTTTAAAATGCCACTGAATCAAGTGGGTTAGAGCTTGGACTTGCTGGACTAGTAAGGCAAACTGGTCCTGGGTCACTGGGGCCATCGGTGGCGATGGAGTCTCAACTGGCGGCGGCGGTGGCACTACATTGCTCATCGGATCAGGTCTTTGGGAGGCGACCTGATCCCGGGCTTCGGAGGTAGCCTTTCTTCGGTTGGCCATGGAAGGAGTTCTCTTTCAGATCGAGATCCTTGTCTCCTGAATCACAAGTTTATGGGACTTGAGGACCCTTCCTCTAGCGCCATTTTGTTGCTGCTGAAATCTGTCCTCCGACTCGGGTGCGATCGGGCTCCCTCCTGGGCGGACCTGCAAAACAGTCCTCACGCGAGAGGCATTGGGGGTGGCCCTCCGCGGAAGACCCTCCGATGCTCAAGTCAGCGGGGATCGGCAACCAACAAACAAGAGGAGAAGGCTCTCGCTGAAGAGTCTCTCCAAGGGTGACCTTTGAGAGCTCTGAGCAAAGCGCTAATGGCAGAAAATGGGAGAAGTCCCAGCAGAAAGAGAGTGTGCCAGTGAGCAAGTGCGCATACATGAGGAGTCAGCAGATGACTCTATTTATAGAGGATCACCTGATTCCCTGGGGCATCGTGGGTCCAAAAGTCGTTAGGAATTGAATCCAGTTTGTTATAAGATCAGTAAGGTTCGCATCTTGTTGGTTAGAGGATCGACGGCTGGGAGAGCTGGTTGACATCTCGAGATTTGGCGGGTATATAGGCTCTAGGGCTCTAGGCCACTCTCACGGGTCCTAGGCCACTCTCAGATATGATTTATGTTTGGAATCTTACAGATTTGAACTCTCCCGCACCGAATTCCGCAGAGGTCCTTGAGTGCCCAGGTCTAGCCGGGGCATAATGATGACTCGGCTAACGAGGCACAGTCGGATGGCTCGACCGGGGCTGAGAGAGACGATATAGCTTGACTGAAGCCGAGAAATGATATAGCTCGGCTGAGGCTGAGAGATTATATAGCACGGCTGAAATCGAGAGATGGTATAGCTCGGCTGAGGCCGAGAGATGATATAGCTTGGCTGAAACCGAGAGATGTGATGCGCGCCTTAGGAATCCTTGGCTCAGTGAAGGGCTAAGGCGCCCCGATCCACTGAGGCTGACTTATCTCTAGCGGGTATTGTTCAGCACGTTGAAGTTAGGGTTGATCTTAGCCCCTTGCACGATTATTTATACAATGATAATTTTACCCCTCAACACCCAGAAAAGGTGATTTTGGATGATACTTTTGCTGTTTTATTTCTAATTAATCTCCAGCCCGAATTTTCTTATCAAACAAGTCGCTTTATAGTACGTTATTTTGTAGGACCCTAACTATGACACTCAAACATTCTTCAAGCAATTGGTTGTGCATGATATCCTTATCTAGTGAAGACTTGGGATGGTAGTGGGCTGGATTGAATCGGACCAGATCCTTGCCCAAGCCCAATCAAAAATTTTTTGGATTTTGAACCGGGCTAAAGCACGAATATTTTGGGTAACTCGGTCCAAACCTGATCAAAGTCAGGCCCAAGCCCAGCTCGAAACCCATTAGGTTAATTTGATTAGCTCATTGGAGCGGAAACACTGAGTCAACCTAATTTTAATAATTTATTTTATAAAATTATTTGCTTATTTTCTTAGAAAAAAAGGAGCCTTTTAAAAGCAATTGACGAAGAGATAACAAAGGCAGCTGAGGCCCATCTTACAGACCTGACCGAATTCAGAGAGAGAAGCGAACGTCTACATGAGGTTTTGGCAAGGAAAAACTCATTGGATAAACTTTTATATTTGAAGACTCCAGTAGACTCCAGTAGCCAGGTTTTTTAGCCTCGAAGCTGAAATATTTCATGTCGACCGGACTTTCAGAGCGAGGGCGTAGGTTCGTGCTCAACTGAATTTCATCTGTGCAAGAAGAACTCTCTTTCTTCCCCCCCCTCTCTCTGAGAGTCCAGATGCTGCCCTTTCCCTCCATCCTAGCGCCAATTTATGTTGGATTTCATCTCTGCAAGAAGAACTCTTTCTTTTCCTCCCTCGCTCTGAGAGTCCGGATGGTAAGGAATCCCCGCGACACCCTACTTCAAATTCGCCGTAAATCCTTCGCGACACCCCAATGGAAAGTTCACGACACCTTAGCTTTAAGGCGACGACACCCGTCTTTAGAACTGACAACGGAGAGAATCCCCGTGACACCCTAGTTCTAATTCGGCAAAAAATCAATCGCGACACCCCAGTTGAAATCTCACGACACCCTAGCTCTAAGGAGATGACACCCGTGCTTAAAACTGACCACGGAGAGAATCCCAGCGACATCCTAGTTCGAATTCGGCCGTAAATCCTTCGCGACACCCCAGTTGAAATCCCACCACACCCTAGCTTTAGGGCGACGACACCCGTGCTTACAAATGACCACATAGAGAGTCCCCGGCGACACCCTAGTCAAATTCGGCCGTAAATCCTTCGTGACACCCCAGTCGAAATATCACGACACCCTAGCTTTAAGGCAACGACACCCATCTTTAGAACTGACCATGGAGAGAATCCCCGCGACACCCTAGTTCTAATTCGGCCGAAAATCAATCGCGACACCCTAGTTGAAATCTCACGACACCCTAGCTCTAAGGAGACGACACCCGTGCTTAAAACTAACCACGGAGAGAATCCCAGCGACATCCTAGTTCGAATTCGGCCGTAAATCCTTTGCGACACCCCAGTTAAAATCCCACGACACCCTAGCTTTAGGGCGACGATACCCGTGCTTACAAATGACAACATAGAGAGTCCCCGGCGACACCCTAGTCGAATTCAGCCGTAAATCCATCGCGACACCCCAGTCGAAATATCACGACACCCTGGCTTTAAGGCAATGACACCCATCTTTAGAACTGACCACGGAGAGAATCCCCGCGACACCCTAGTTCTATTTCGGCCGAAAATCAATCGCAACACCCCAGTTGAAATCTCACGATACCCTAGCTCTAAGGAGATAACACCCGTGCTTAAAACTGACCACGGAGAGAATCCCAGCGACATTCTAGATCGAATTCGACCGTAAATCCTTCGCGACACCCCAGTTGAAATCCCACGACACCCTAGCTTTAGGGCGACGACACCCGTGCTTACAAATGACCACATAGAGAGTCCCCTGCGACACCCTAGTCGAATTCGGCCGTAAATCCTTCGCGACACCCCAGTCGAAATATCACGACACCCTAGCTTTAAGGCAACGACACCCGTCTTTAGAACTGACCACGGAGAGAATCCCCATGACACCCTAGTTATAATTCGGCCGAAAATCAATCACGACACCCCAGTTGAAATCTCACGACACCCTAGCTCTAAGGAGATGACACCCATGCTTAAAACTGACCACGGAGAGAATCCCAGCGACATCATAGATCGAATTCGGCCGTAAATCCTTCGCGACACCCCAGTTGAAATCCCATGACACCCTAGCTTTAGGGCGACGACACCCGTGCTTACAAATGACCACATAGAGAGTCCTCGGCGACACCTTAGTCAAATTCGGCCGTAAATCCTTCGTGACACCCCAGTCGAAATATCACGACACCCTAGCTTTAAGGCAACGGCACCCATCTTTAGAACTGACCATGGAGAGAATCCCCGTGACACCCTAGTTCTAATTCGGCCGAAAATCAATCGCGACACCCCAGTTGAAATCTCACGACACCCTAGCTCTAAGGAGACGACACTCGTGCTTAAAACTGACCACGGAGAGAATCCCAGCGACACCCTAGTTCGAATTCAGCAGTAAATCCTTCGCGACACCCCAGTTAAAATCCAACGATACCCTAGCTTTAGGGCGACGACACCCGTGCTTACAAATGACCACATAGAGAGTACCCGGCGACACCCTAATTGAATTCGACCGTAAATCCTTCGCGACACCCCAGTTGAAATCTGACGACATCCTAGCTTTAAGGCGACGACACCCATGCTTGAACAAGGTGGGAATTTGACATCACCCTAGTACTAATTCGACGACACCCTAGTAACTCAGTCATGCCATATTTTTGAGAAAAGTTGCTAAACGTGGGCAGTTCCTATGGGTTCGCGGGTCTCTGTGATGTGATCGTGGCGATCCGGGTGTCCTTTCGTATTTCTCTGAGGTCGGCATAAACCCTAGAAAAAGCACTCAATTGTCTATTGCTCGAGAAGCCATCCTTTTGCTCAAGAAGCCATCCTTCGTCTCTTGCTCGAGAAGCCACTGGTCTCCTTTTCCCTCCTAAATTTGTACCATAGTTCATTCTTCCGTATACTTCATTCATGGAGATGAGTGCTTTCGTTTGTGGACGAAGACCGTGAACAAAGAAGAAGCAGACGGAGAAAATGGCGGAACAATGCAAGGACATGGTTCTTCGTTCGAATGAGGATGCGGCTCCTTCAGGTATGTTTATCACTATATTAAATATTATGACATTCTCTCTTAAAATTTCATGACAAGTATGTCTTCTGTCTTACCCCCTGTTTCAGTTGACAATAAAATTGTTCCAGTCCCCCCAGTGAAGGCTTCCCAGCTGTTTAAGAATAGCGCTGACAGTATACGTTCAGAAGGTTTGGAGGATGGGGTTCTCTAGACGGCATACAAAACTGATTCGAAGGACACCATTTGGTGCCTTCGTCGACATGCAGACATTCACAGTCGACAGGCGACTGCTAGCAGACATCATAAGATGTCACAATGGAAGCGACGAGTTCATGTTTTACGGAAAGCCAATTCTATTCAGTGCCGACAAAGTCGCACTCATTCTAGGACTTCCAGCTCATGGGAAGAAGATCGACACGTCCAGCCAAATGTTCAACGGAAGGTTGTTCAGACGGTTTGGCCAGGGTTTAGATCTTCGCCAAGAAGGTTTGGAGATGTTGATATTTCAACTCCGATCATCTAAAGTACAGGAGGATGTTGAGGACACCGTCCGACTTTGGATCGCATACATGTTGGCCATGTTTTTGGCTCCAAAGTCTAATCAGAGATGTCCACGGTATCTCATCCAGCACTTGGATGACTTAAGTCAACTGGGTAGCATCGACTGGGCTTCGGCACTGAAGGAGTTGATTGTTTTGGCTCTCCCAGAAATAGCTGCTTGCTTGTGTTCCGAGGAGCCGATGCACTCAAAGAATGCAAAAAAAGTTAGGAGGCAGCCTACCTTGTTCGGATGCTCGGCAGCACTGGTGGTAAGGATTATTGAGACACATAATTAGTGTTGTGAGTAAATTTTTTTTGTAATATTATATTATTTAATATCCAAAAAAATATCATGTTCAGGCGTGGTTCCTCGAGCATACGTCAATGCGAGAGCCAGCATACCCTGATAAACGGCCCTGGCTGTTGAAGTGGTATGACCACCAAATGAAGATCCAATCGGTTCGGGTTGCCGACTTGCAGCCTCACGACTTGGTAATCTAGTTCATTACTCCATTGCTCTGACCATTTTTTTCAACTTAATGCGTCAATATGTTCACTTAATATTAATTTGTTATCATCTTGCGTTGCAGATGGAGGGAGCTACTGTACCATTGCCAGAAGAGTGCTGGCTTCTCCCTCAGCAGAATGTTGCATCCCCCCCTCAACCAATAGATACCTGCACCCCTCAACCAATGGATAGCTGCGCAGGATGCGCCGAGTTGAGAACTGAATTGGAGTGCGTTAAGGATCAACTCGACGATGTTAGGCACAGGCTGTCCATTGCTGAGAGCCTCCTTAGTTCACTGGTCAGAAAGGAAAGTAATGCAATAAATGAGGAGGACAAGGGAGACGAGAAAACAGAGAAGGTGCATTCCCTGGAGTTGGTACTCTGCGAGCCTGGTAATGGAAATAGTGAGGAGAAGAAGATGGAGGAGGACCATTCATCCGAGTTTCCAATTGAGATAGGGAATGCAAAAGCAGAGGAGAAGAGATTGGAGAGGGATTCATTGGCTGATAAAACAGAGCATGGGAATGAAAATAAAGATGAGTCCATATCCGATAATAAACTTGGCACCCCATGCGCCAAAGGATGACAATATGGACATAGAAATAATTGGAGTGCCTTCGCTTGTTAGGAGGATTAAAAAAGAGCCGAGGAAGCGTAAGGCATCCACGGTCGTCGGAGAATGTTATGAGACAACCCGTCCTAAAAAGTCGGTGAAGACAGTGGGCACGTCAAAGCCCAACACAACGGTCGAAGATGACCAAATAATTATTCAAAATTTTTTGAGCGAGCGACAAACCGACGAGATCATCTACACAAATATGTTTTCTGGCGTTGCAACAAGAAAAAATCTTCAAGATCTCATTAACAATGAAATGATAATAGATGATGTAAGTATATTAAGGAACATGTTCTAGTTGTTGATTTTAGAATTATATTAATCGTTTTACATTGCATTGGCAGATAATTGATTGCGGCCAGGAGTTTCTGATGCGCAACTGGGCAGAGCATCTTGATCGATACCATAAGTGCATAATTACATCAGTTTTCGTATCTGCTCTATGTCTGACTTCCTCATCACCTGCTCATGAACTTACTGGAACATCAGGGGCTGCAATATTTGACAATGTATCGGATGAAGATAAGGTCCAATTCCGGTTTCTTTTTACCATTATAAACTCTGATAACTCGCACTGGCATTTGGTTGCTGTCGACATGGAAAGAAAGGTGCTCATGCACCTGAATTCATTGAAACACAACCCAAAGTATAAGGCCAATGCAAGGAAATGGCATACAATTCTAGGCCACATATTCCATATCTACTACGATAAGAAGGAATCGATGGATTGGCCGATGGAAGATATTTCGGATTGCCTAAGCCAACCGACCGGATCACTGGATTGCGACCTATACTGTCTGAGATACATGGAATATCTTGCTCGACGGGACAATCCTGATATGAAGATGGATTTCATGGATGAGGAAGTCAGAGATTACCGGCGATACTTAGCTGCGACGATATTGAGAGAGGGCCTGAACAAAAAGATTAGCGACATTGTCGAAAAATGTTCTTAATTTTTTTATTCCTCTTTGAATGAAAATTGAATGTAATTTATTCATATTAACACTGATTAATATTTAATGCAAATGCACAAATTTTATATTGCGAGCAGGAGTGTCCTCGATGTATTCATATGTTTGCCTTCGTATGTTTTCGCCTTTCGGGTGTCTCCGCGCAAGAGCTAGGGTATCGTTTGCCAAGAGCTGGGGTGTCATCGTGCTAAAATCTTTGGTGTCGGTTCGATAGCACTGGGATGTCTCGTAGGTTTCCACCTTTCGGGTGTCGCTGCGCAAGAGCTAGGGTGTCGTTAGCCAAGAGCTGGGTGTCGTCGCGCTAAAATATTCGGTGTCGGTTCGCGAGTACTGGGATGTCTCGTAGGTTTCCGCCTTTCGGGTGTCGCCGCGCAAGGCTAGGGTGTCGTTTGCCAAGAGGTGGGGTATCGTCGCGCTAAAATCTTCGGTGTCGGTTCGCGAGTACTGGGATGTCTCATAGGTTTCCGCCTTTTGGGTGTCGCCGCGCAAGGCTAGGGTGTCGTTTGCCAAGAGCTGGGGTGTCATCGCGCTAAAATCTTCGGTGTCGGTTCGCGAGTACTAGGATGTCTCGTATGTTTCCGCCTTTCGAGTGTCACCGCGCAAGAGCTAGGGTGTCGTTAGCCAAGAGCTGGGGTGTCATCGCGCTAAAATCTTCGATGTCGGTTCGCGAGTACTGGGATGTCTCGTAGGTTTTTGCCTTTCGGGTGTCACCGTGCAAGGCTAGGGTGTCATTTTCTAAGAGCTGGGGTGTCGTCGCGCTAAAATCTTCGGTGTTGGTTCGTGAGCACTGGGATGTCTCGTAGGTTTCCGCCTTTCGGGTGTCGCCGCGCAAGAGCTAGGGTGTCGTTTGCCAAGAGCTGGGGTGTCATCGTGCTAAATTTTTGGTGTCGATTCGAGAGCACTGGGATGTCTCGTAGGTTTCCGCCTTTCGGGTGTCGCCGTGCAAGAGCTAGGGTGTCGTTAGCCAAGAGCTGGGGTGTCGTCGCGATAAAATCTTCGGTGTCGGTTCGTGAGTACTGGGATGTCTCGTAGGTTTCCCTTTCGGGTGTCGCCGTGCAAGGCTAGGGTGTCGTTTGCCAAGAGCTGGGGTGTCGTTGCGCTAAAATCTTCGGTGTCGGTTCGCGAGTACTGGGATGTCTCGTATGTTTCTGCCTTTCTGGTGTCGCCGCGCAAGAGCTAGGGTGTCGTTAGCCAAGAGCTGGGGTGTCGTCGCGCTAAAATCTTCGGTGTTGGTTCACGAGTACTGGGATGTCTCGTAGTTTTCCACCTTTCGGGTGTCGCCGCGCAAGGCTAGGGTGTCGTTTGCCAAGAGCTGGGGTGTCGTCGCGCTAAAATCTTCGGTGTCGGTTCGCGAGTACTGGGATGTCTCGTATGTCTCCGCCTTTCGGGTGTCACCGCGCAAGAGCTAGGGTGTCGTTTGCCAAGAGCTGGGGTGTCGTCGTGCTAAAATCTTGGTGTCGGTTCGAGAGCACTAGGATGTCTCGTAGGTTTCCGCCTTTCGGGTGTTGCCGCGCAAGAGCTATGGTGTCGTTTGCCAAGAGCTGGGTGTCGTCGTGCTAAAATCTTCGGTGTCGGTTCGAGAGCACTGGGATGTCTCGTAGGTTTCTGTCTTTCGGGTGTCGCCGCGCAAGAGCTAGGGTGTCGTTAGCCAAGAGCTGGGGTATCATCGCGCTAAAATCTTCGGTGTCGGTTCGCGAGTACTGGGATGTCTCGTAGGTTTCTGCCTTTCGGGTGTCGCCGCGCAAGGCTAGGGTGTCGTTTGCCAAGAGCTGGGGTGTCGTCGCGCTAAAATCTTCGGTGTCGGTTCGCGAGTACTGGGATGTCTCGTATGTTTCCGCCTTTCGGGTGTCGCCGTGCAAGAGCTAGGGTGTCGTTAGCCAAGAGCTGGGGTGTCGTCATGCTAAAATCTTCGGTGTCAGTTCGTGAGTACTGGGATGTCTCATAGGTTTCCGCCTTTCGGGTGTTGCCGCGCAAGGCTAGGGTGTCGTTTGCCAAAAGCTGGGATGTCGTCGCGCTAAAATCTTCGGTGTCGGTTCGCGAGTACTGGGATGTCTCGTATGTCTCCGCCTTTCGGGTGTCGCCGCGCAAGAGCTAGGGTGTCGTTTGCCAAGAGCTGGGGTGTCGTCGCGCTAAAATCTTCAGTGTCGGTTCAAGAGCACTAGGATGTCTCGTAGGTTTTCGCCTTTTGGGTGTCGCCGCGCAAGAGCTAGGGTGTCATTTGCCAAGAGCTGGGGTGTCATCGCGCTAAAATCTTTGGTGTCGGTTCGAGAGCACTGGGATGTCTCGTAGGTTTCCGCCTTTCGGGTGTCGCCGCGCAAGAGTTAGAGTGTCGTTAGCCAAGAGCTGGGGTGTCGTCGTGCTAAAATCTTCGGTGTCGGTTCGCGAGTACTGGGATGTCTCGTAGGTTTCCGCCTTTCGGGTGTCGCCGTGCAAGGCTAGGGTGTCGTTTGCCAAGAGCTGGGGTGTTGTCGCCCTAAAATCTTCGGTGTCGGTTCGCGAGTACTGGGATGTCTCGTATGTTTCCGCCTTTTGGGTGTCGCCGCGTAAGAGCTAGGGTGTCGTTAGCCAAGAGCTGGGGTGTCGTCGCGCTAAAATCTTTGGTGTCGGTTCGCGAGTACTGGGATGTCTCGTAGGTTTCCGCCTTTCGGGTGTCGCCGCGAAAGGCTAGGGTGTCATTTGCCAAGAGCTGGGGTGTCGTCGTGCTAAAATCTTCGGTGTCGGTTCGCGAGTTCTGGGATGTCTCGTATGTCTCCGCCTTTCGGGTGTCGCCGCGCAAGAGCTAGGGTGTCGTTTGCCAAGAGCTGGGGTGTCGTCGTACTAAAAGCACTTCATTTTACTGAAATAGATGCCCTATTTTGCAAGCATTTCATTTGCGACGAAGCCACCATAATTCAAAAGTTACGACACCCATGTTTTATATATGCTCTTGTGTAAGTTGACTCAATACATAAGCATCAAATTCGTCCATCAAAGTTTCGGACGACGGAAGGTCCTCTTCAGTATTAATAGACTGCAAATAAGTCTGCCTGATGCTTGAAGCAGCTCTTTCCTTGACCTGATTTTTTCTTGATCTTTTTGACTTCTTCTCGACTCCACTCTTTAATCTGTTCTCTCTCGGGCGACCTTTCGTCCTAATTTATTCAGGATCTTGAATTACAAGCTCTGTACGTGGTTTAGCTGCGCAGTTGGCATCCACGGTAATTTTAAATATAGGTGTTAGACCATCCATCGCTACATTAAATGCATCTTCAGACATAGAGGCTATCTCTACGAGCTTCGTCATCCGATGACTCAGCAAACTATATCTACAATCATTAACATAATATTAACGATAACAAATATTAAGACATTTCAATTAAAAAATTGTCACTGCGTACCATGAGTTTCGTGTGCTTTTATCATAACCCTCAGTATTGCAGTCGAATTTGTTGAATTGGTATTTCATGTCCTTGCACCATCTCTTCAAGAAGTATTTATCTGGTAAACGAAATACGTCACTTTGATGAAGAATCAACAGGGCATGCCTACACAGGTACCCCTTGAACTGAAAGGATCGGCACTGGCATTGGACATCCTCAATATTTCTATCGTATGACACGATATAATCTTTGATCATCTCCTTGCCAATTCCATCGACTTCAATCCTTTCATATGACTTTACGGAATATAAACAAGTGTTGCCAGCTTCCTTGATCAATTTTGTATTTGATGCAGCCATTTCAAGGATCTCATTCTGAAATTTTTTGAAAATGCTCCTTGTATACCTTCCTGCAGCTTGTCTCTCAAAAGGTGATGATGTCTTTAGGAAAGCAATCGTTTGCAACGTCCTATTATCTTCCTCATTTTCGGCCTCGTATCTTTTTTTCAAGGCATCTTCGTACTTACTTATGAACTCCGTTAGTGTTGTCTTCGAATTTATAAACCCATCGAAGAAGTGATTAATGCCCTCGCTCCTTTGTGAAGATGACATCTCTGTTCAAAATTTTGTCAACAAAAAAAAAGCGTTTAACGCGAACATGAACCAAAGACAATGACATACAAACCTGCTAAGAATGTATCCTTTAGGTAAACTGGGACCTATTTTTTCCGACATTCGTAAAGGACATTGAACCAATCTATAGACTTGCATTCTTTATATTTCTCCATAACATGTGCCCACCTTTCCTCGAATGACTGTATGGTCAATGAATCATATATCGCCTCATCGAAATTAACCATAAACTTGAGATTTGTCGTGCAAATGTGGCCAATCTTTTCCGGTATCTTCTTCAATATATGCCAAAGATAAAATCGATGTCGTGTGTTAGGAAAAACTTCTTTGACAGCAACCTCGATTGCCTTATCTTGGTCAGTAATCATGGCAATAGGTGCTTGACCACCATTTGCATCTAGCCAAGTCTGAAAAACCCATTTATATGTCTCAGTACTCTCATCAGACAACAATGCGCATCCAAGCAAGGTGGACTATCCATGATGGTTGACCCCAACGAATGGACAAAAAGGCATTTGATATCTGTTTGTCAAGTACATTGAGTCAAAGCTTAGAACATCACCGAAGTATGTGCATGCCAATCTTGACCTTGGATGAATCCAGAAGACAGACCTCAGATGACCATTATCATTGAGGTCTAAGGAATAGAAGAAATTGGGATTTCTGAGTTGCATTTCGGCGAAATGAATTACCATCGACTGAGCATCTCCTTCTTTCAGCTTAGACTGACGTTCGCGACAAATGAAGTTACGAGCATCCTTCTCGATGAAATCCAATTGTCCTCTGCCCCCTTTTCTCCTTGCTATGGCAGAGTATATCTGAGTCGTCGGAATATTTACAGCATGTAAATTGCTGATCTCTGCCTTCTCTGGTGTGCTGATCCTCCTATGCGACCGTAGATAACCAGTTGATGTTATGGACATCCTATGGTTATGTTCTAGAGAAACCTCATCCAATATCCACTTACCACTTGTAGCATTCAGTCTTGCTTTTATGGATGCCATACAATCAACTTTCCCAGTATCCCTATGATTCATACTCTTCTCTGATTTTCTAGATTTTCCTTGCCTCCAACACACCAGGTGCTTGAAGCAAAGTTGTTTTTTGTTGTTGGCCCTGCTACACACTGTTGTGATTCTAAAACCAACTCATTTTGCGTATCCATTGTAGAACGTATATACATCATCTGCTGAATTGAATTCCATCCCAGTTTGAGGAACTACAATATCATCCACTGTATTTGGAGCGACGGGTGAAGGTGCACGGCCGGGAGTGTTATCGATTTCTTTCTGATCTACAATTTCAGCATCAGTTGTGAAAATATAGGCACGCAGTCATGAACAATGATATCCATAGATTTAGTTGTCAATATATGCTGATAAAGGATTAGGATTTAGGACACGAAGGTTAAAACAATACGACACCCCATTTATCATCTCAGGACACCCTAGTGATAAGGCGAGGTCGTGCACCTTCACCCGTTGTGCAAATGTGGCCATTTGAAATGATCACGGTGAGAATACCCGCGACACCCCTTGTCGAATTCAGCCGCAACTTCTTCGCGACACCCCGGTTGAAATATAATGATACCCTAGCACCAATGCTACGACACCCGTGGCTTATAACTGACGGCGCGGAGAATCCCCGCGACACCCCAGGAGAATTGGATTTCGGCCGAAACTCCTTCGAGACACCCCTGTTGAAAGCTCACGACACCCTAGCTTTAAGGCGATGACACCCGTGCTTAGAACTGACCGCGCGGACAATCCCCGCGATACCCCAGGGAGAATTGGATTTCGGCCGAAACTCCTACGAGACACCCCTGTTGAAAGCTCATGACACCCTAGCTTTAAGGCGACGACACCCGTGCTTAGAACTGACCACGGCGAGAAGGCCCGCGACAACCAAGTTACTAAAATTTATTTTTATTTATCAAAAAAGAAAAAAAAAAAGTACATTAGCCCTCACTAGGGCTTCTCATCTCCTTTGGTCGCTGCGTCAGCGATCTGGCGCTGAAGGGACGCTACTTGCCCCTCCAGCTGGCTATTGGCCCGACGCAGGACCTCGATCTTTCTCGTTGAAACGGCCAGGTATTGCTCGGCCGCCTTGTTGAGTCGCTCGCTGATTGCGAGCGACTCCGCATAGACCTCCGCATCGATGGTGACCATTGCGCGGCGGCTGCCATGGTTGCCAATAGATCTCCCCTCGCCTCTGGAAGCCATCTCAGTATCAAAAAAGCTGGAAAGATGATTAACGATGGCATTCCCCCATCCATATTTAAGGTACTCCTGGCGGGTGTTTCGATTGCCATGCGCCACCATCTCAGTGGGGGCGGTTCACAGGAATCGAATCGGTGCGCCCCCCCCTCCTTGAGTTTCGAGGGATGGGGAACAGAAGATAGTTTCGGAAGCCAACCGTTGTAAGTTTTACGTCGTCCCAAGAGAAAATTCACGACACCCAAGGATGATTTGGATTTTGGCCGAAACTCCTTCGCGACACCCCACTTGAAACCTCATGACACCCTAGCATCAATGCTACAACACCCGTGCTTAGAACTGACCACGAAGAGAATCCCCGCGACACCCCAGGGAGAATTGGATTTCGGCCGAAACTCCTTCGAGACACCCCTGTTGAAAGCTCACGACACCCTAGCTTTAAGGCGACGACACCCGTGCTTAGAACTGATCACGGAGAGAACCCCCGCGACACCCCTTGTCGAATTTAGCCGAAACTCCTTCGTGACACCCCAGTTGAAATCTCATGACACCCCAGCACCAATGATACGACACCCATGCTTAGAACTGACCGCGCGGACAATCCCCGCGACACCCCAGGGAGAATTGGATTTCAGCTCACGACACCCTAGCTTTAAGGCGACGACACCCGTGCATTAACAGTAAACCCACGTTAATCACCTTTTCAGGGGTATCGTCCCCTTAAAGCTAGGGTATCGTGAGATTTCAACTGGGGTGTCGCGAAGGAGTTGCGGCTGAATTCGACAAGGGGTGTCGCGGGTATTCTCACCGTGATCATTTCTAAGCACGGGTGTCGTCGCCTTAAAGCTAGGGTGTCGTGAGCTTTCAACAGGGGTGTCGCGAAGGAGTTTCGGTCGAAATCCAAATCATCCTTGGGTGTCGTGAATTTTCTCTTGGGACGACGTAAAACTTACTACGGTTGGCTTCCCAAAACTCTCTTCTGTTCCCCATCCCTCGAAACTCAACAAGGGGGGGGGGGGGGCGCACCGATTCGATTCCTGTGAACCGCCCATTGAGATGGTGGCGCGTGGCAATCGAAACACCCGCAAGGAGTACCTTAAATATGGATGGGGGATACCATCGTTAATCACCTTTCCAGCTTTTTTGATACTGAGATGGCTTCCAGAGGCGAGGGGAGATCTACTGGCAACCATGGCAGCCGCCGCGCAACGGTCACCATCGATGCGGAGGTCTATGCGGAGTCGCTCGCAATCAACGAGCGACTCAACAAGGCGGCCGAGCAATACCTGGCTGTTTCAACAAGAGAGATCGAGGTCCTACATCAGGCCAACAACCACCTGGAGGGGCAAGTAGCGTCCCTCCAGCGCCAGATCACCGACGCAGCGACTGAAGGAGACAAGCCCTAGTGAGGGCTTCATGTACTTTTTTTCTTTTCTTTTTTTATGAATAAAAATAAATTTTAGTAACTTGGGTGTCGCGGGCCTTCTCGCCGTGGTCAGTTCTAAGCACGGCTGTCGTCAGATGAGAGCTAGGGTGTCATCAATTTTCAACTGGGGTGTCGCGAACGACGACATCACCGACTCAGGCTGTTAACGACACCCCAGTTCTCATCTTACGACACCCTAGCTTTTAGGCGATGACACCGATGACGTGACTGTTAAAGCGGGGTGTCGCGGGGATTGTTCTCCATATGGGGTGTCGCGGGCCTGCTCTCCAGCGTCGTTTATCACACCCTTTATAGCATTTAAAGACACCCCATAGAACAAGCTACAACACCCGGAAAGCAACATACGAAGATCGCAAAGGTTATAAGCATGGGTGTCGTAGCGTTGTAACTACGGTATCGCGAGGCTTTTCTCCAGCTTTCGTTTGGAGCACTGGTGTCCTAGGCTTGTAACTACGGTGTCTTAACAGTATATCAGGGGTGTCATAGCTTTAACGATGACACTAGAGCTATATGGACATGAAATAACGGGGAATATAGGCCGAACCACTCTGACGACATCCCAGTTCATGAGGTATAACATCCTAGTTAAAAGAGTATGACATTCGTGCTTACAAAACAGTAAACTCTAAACAGTTATGACTCCTAGAATGTCATAACTATTTTGTTCTAAGGAAGTTACCCGCGCATTAAATGGTTTGGTCACGCATTAACTAACTCTAACCAGAAAAAACTGTTGGTGTAATAAAGGAGCTTTAGAAAGAAGTTGAAAGAAAGATTTTTTACTTTGTGCTGCGGATGACATTTCCTCCAGAAGTTTTTGTACACAGACTCCAGTAGCCATGTTTTCCAGCCTCGAAGCTGAAATATTTTCTTTCGACCGAGGAAAGAAGAGAGTTCTTCTTGCACAGATGAAATACAACGTAAAATGGCGCTAGGATGGAGGGAAAGGGCATTTTTGTCTGTACGCTAATTTAAAAAAAAGTGAACTGCTTTAAATGGCCATCACATTCAGAACATAACATCAAAGTAGAGCCATACAGCCCGGCAGGTCATTCACGAAGGAGCCACGTGGACCAATCAAAAGAGACGGTGCAGCCCACGTAGGCCTTGCTGCACCGGGGGCGGTGTACAAAGTCTTTTCCTTTGGGCCAAATATTTTGTTGATGTTAGACTAAGATTGATGACACTAAACTTATATGATCACATGTACTTATCTTTTCTTGATGGTAATTCATTTACTGACTCAATTAACGAGTTAAGTAAGCTAATACCTACATTCTTCTTATCCGAAATAACAATTTATAATGGTCTACATAAAAGAGTTGCTATATTCTCTCTCTCTCTCTCTCTCTCTCTCTCTCTCAATCTTATTTTAATTAGGTAATTGATTATAGATTATAATTTACATTTGTTTTGCCTAATGAGTGGAGTGCCAAAAAAATGATTAGCTATTTCTCCATTTAGCATGGAATCCAAGCATGAATCTTGGGCTCATATTACCGTCAAATCTCTCAGAGATCTTGATATGTTTCTAAAATCTCTACCATTGGTTTATTGTGCTATTTTCTTGGCCTTTGATTTAATTTATCATGCTAGTACAAATATATATCAATTTATCATGTAGTACAAAATGTATAGAATATATTGCTATTTCATTTTTTTTAAAAGGACATATGTGGATATATATATATATATATATATCAGTGTATGCTTATTTTTTGGGAAACATTGATCAAATATAAAATATTTTTATTAAAGAGCTCTCTGTTTCAACATTTGGGCTTTTAAGGTTCGACATCATGAAATGCCATTTAATTTAATTGGAGGGATTATATTAAATACGTTCCAAAATCAAGGAAAATTGTGATATCAATTATATAATGATGACAAGCTTAGTGAGGAAACGAATCACATATGCTTTGTTTTGCCTTGGTTGGGTGCAATGCTATCAGCAATATTGTATCAAACTTTTGGTGCAGTACATGAACGAATGGCAGTACAGTACTTACATGAGGTTACGTGGGTGGCTGAGCTACACTACTTACATGAGGCTGCGTCGATGGCTCAAGAGAATATGCAGCCTTCAACCACATAAATTAAAGGGAGTGTGATCAGAGAGAAAGGAGTGACCGAAATTTTTCAGTAGTAATCGTGAGTCCGCTACTTCGTGGCCCTTGACGCGGAGAACGTCCTTCTCAGGCGGTATTTATCGCCCGACGTCCAGCCCCAGACAACATGGCTGGGCCGTGGTCCGAGACGATTCCATGTGATCCCACTCGAGTGGCACCGAGGGCAATGAAAGCTGCACCCTATGCTGGAAAAGTTCGTCACCACCCGATGGGCCAAGTAAGCTAGATTCCCTTATCCAGGCATTAGTTTATGAAAAAGTCCTTGTACAACGTTCTTTGGTAAAGAAAATTCTATATGACTGCACTGTTCTATTTTATTAGACCATATAAATTTTACGTGGTTTATGAAATAAGATAGCAAGGATAAGATGTTACGTTTTGATCGTAACGTTTGTTAAAAGCAGTTCAATCTTATTTTAAAATTGATATGCAAATAAAAATGCTCTTCCTTTTCGGCCTATTTTTATTCATCATTTTGCTTGGATTATATCTGAAGAAAAACTTTTTTTGATTCTTGTTGCCGCCGGGATCCGTCCTCCGATTCGGGCGCGATCGATCCTCGAGGAGTGGGGTGCGGCGGACCTGCAAAACAGGAAGCCCACACGCGGAGGGACGTCGGGGGTGGTCCTCCGCGGAAGGCCCTCCGACGCTCAAGTCAGTGAGGAAGGAATCGGCGATCAACCAGACAATGGGGAGGTGGATCTCTCCGGGAGACCTCTCCAGGGGGCGGCCAATCGGGAGCTCTAGGAGGAGCAGAGCACCGACGAGCTGCCGGAAGAGAGGAATGACTCCAGAGTTTTTGCGCGTCAAGAGTCGCGTACCTGAGGGAATCTGCCAATCTGACCTTTATAGACTGTCACCTGAGGACTTGAGCATCTTCTGGAAGGTACTGAGGTTGTTACGATACGGGGGTAGACAGAATCAGGCCGTTGTGGGGCCGTTAGAATCCACGCCTTGTTTGTTAAGGGATCGACGGCTGAGAGAGCTCCTTGATGTCTTGGGATCTGGGCGAGTAGACCTGAGGCGGTTACGATAGGTCTTAGGCCACGTCTTAACATGATTCCATGCCTAAGGTGCTACTCGGGTAAGCTTGAGCTCTCCCGCGTCAGGTTCCGGAGGTAGACGTCAGGACGTGGATCGCTAGGTAGTCGCGGGCTACGGAAGCCCGGAAGAGGCCGAGCTACGGAGGCCCGGCTAGGGGCCCGAGAAGGAGGCCCGGAAGAGGCCGAGCTAGGGAAGGGAGAGACCGAGCTACGGAGGCCCGGAGGAGGCCGAGCTAGGGAAGCCCGGAAGAGGCCGAGCTACGGAGGCCTGGAAGAGACCGAGCTACGGAGGCCCGGAGGAGGGCGAGCTAGGCCGAGCTACGGAGCCCGGAAGAGGCCGAGCTAGGGAAGCCCGGAAGAGACCGAGCTACGGAGGCCCGGAGGAGGCCGAGTAGGGAAGCCCAGAAGAGGCCGAGCTAGGGAAGCCCGGAAGAGACCGAGCTACGGAGGCCCGGAGGAGGCCGAGCTAGGGAAGCCCGGAAGAGGCCGAGCTAGGGAAGCCCGGAAGAGGGCCGAGCTACGGAAGCCCGAAAGGAGACGGTAGGAGGAGGTCAGCCTTAGCCGCCTTGCACGGATATCAATGCAATGATGATTTTACCCCCCAACACATGCCCTCCACTCCCTAGTTCGAAGCGTAGGTTCAGGCATAGGGAGTATAAGTTCAAGTGGCGCGTCCTGGACGGGACGTCTTGGCCCAAACAGTTCATGCAATGATGCCCTGCTTAATGCGATAGGGCTATCGTACCTTCGGAGGCAAGGCTCCTCCACTAGCGACGGTTGAGATTGCACCGTGCCGTGAATCCCGATCGATATGGGAGTTTGTCGAGGCGATTCCGGACAATCGAAAATCAGTACCCTACAAGAGAGGGTCGAGTTGGTCGGCGCTGACAGGACGAGGGCCCGGAGTGAGGCCGAGGAGCTGGCCAAAAGGCTGGCCAGGCGAGGGGGAGGTATGCTCCCATTTTATCCTCTCCATTTTTCTACTGGTTCCTTGCGACGCTGACTGATTTTGGCTTTTCCAGATGGCGAAGATGGGGTCGGAGGTTCGGGCTCTCCAAAGTGCGCTCGCGTCCTCCCACAGCAAGAGCTCGGAACTCGAGACACGGGCTAGCGAGCTTGAGGAACAGAACACCATCCTGAAAGCCCAGGCGGTTGAGGCCGAGAAACGGGCCGCCGAGGCCAACATGCAGCTCGCCATTCTTCAGGGGAGGCAAGACGCCATGAGCGTAGACGCGTTCCGTCACGGGATGGAAGAGTGCAAGCAGAGGATACTCAGTAGTCATCCGGAATGGGACCTTTCTTTTCTGAGCGTCGAAGATTCCGAAGACGGCGAGTCCGCAGAAGAAGACGAAGATGAATATGCCAACGTTTCGGACGCCGAGCCTGGCGGCGCCCCTGGTCCCAGCGAAGCCGTAGCCTCCGAGGGACGGTCGCAAACTGCCATGGAAGGGGCAAAATATTAGAGAAGGACGAGTCTAGCGGTGCTCCTGCAGACGTGACCGAGGGTATTTCCAAAGCCGATGAGGCTCCTGGTTCTTAGGAGCCGCTCTTGTATCTCGCCCTTTTAGACATTTGTTTGACGTTTCATAGCAAAGGGATTCCCTGTTTTTTATCTGAGTCTCTTTCTTGCGTGACTTCGCCGCTGTCTAGTGTTGCCTCGATCGTGAACGACCCATGGCTCGTTGATATCCTTGGGCCATCCTTAATTCGAGACCAGGAAAACGTATTGGCTCGGGTCGGTGGGTAAAATAGGTCGGCTGGGGCGACAGGCAAGAGTAGTTCGGCGTGGGCCGACGGATGAAAACAGGTCGGCTGGGGCCGACGAATAAAATGGGTCGGCTGGGGCCGACAGGCGAGATGGATCGGCCGGGGCCGATGGAACAATATAGGTCGGCTGGGGCCGACGGGCAAGAATAGGTCGGCGTGGGCCGATAGGCAGAAATAGGTCGGCTGGGCCGACAGGCAAGAATAGGTCGGTTAGGGCCGACGGATGAAAATAGGTCGGCTGGGGCCGGCAGGCAAAAATAGGTCGGCTGGGGCCGATAGGCAAGAGTAGGTCGGCATGGGCCGACAGGCAAAAATAGGTCGGCGTGGGCCGACAGGCGTGGGCCGACAGGCAAGAATAGGTCGGCGTGGGCCGACAGGCAAAAATAGGTCGGCTGGGGCCGACAGGCAAGAATAGGTCGGCGTGGGCCGACAGGCAAAATAGGTCGGTTGGGGCCGACGGATGAGATAGGTTTTCGTGCTTCCCGCCACCCTGCCAGCGTCCTGCCATCCCACAGGCAATTCGGTTTTTACTTTACTAGAAGTGGTGATACGGCAGAGTGGGGGTATAAAGCTGCATTAGAGCTTTTCGGAAGGTGCTCTTTTCCCTTGCAGGCTACCTTGTTGCGATGCGCACGCAACCGTCCACTATTGGACAGTACTTTTTCAAATGACGATTTTCTTAGCCCGCCGGTTTTTGAAGCGTCAGCGGACGATTTTCTGCATTTAATGACCGCGATTCGGGATCAGGAGGGGATCTTCGTACACGTCCTGGTTCAGGCGGTGGGTTCGGCGCGCAGTGGGGTGCTGCGTTTATCGTGAGAGGCCATGTGGAGGCGTGGGACAGGTGTTTGAATCTCGGGACTCACAGCTTTGATGGCTCATCCCGAGTCTTTCCTGCCTATAAAAAGGGGAGAAAGGGGCCATGTTTGGCTATCTCCGAAGTTTATTTCTTGTTGGAACTTCTACCATGCTCATTTCTCTGTTGCTACGAGTGGAAGGATCGACTTTTCCTTTCATGGGCTCCTTGCCGCCGGATAGCTGGGGCGACCGGGGAGCAGCTGAAGGATGGCTCATCCTTAGGGGACGAGTCTCGGAGATCATACGGAGAGCGCACATGGAGGGGGCAGAGATCATACGGAGAGCGCACATATGCGCTTCCGTTGTGGTTTCTGCGGTTCCTGCTCGGAGACGCGAGGTGGGAGGTGTATGGACGCCTCCACGGTACGCGCAGGCCTCCCCTTTTCGCTGGCTTGGGTTTCCGTCTCTTTTCTAAGGGGAATCCTTGCCACGGGAGGGAAAATATGGGAGCAACCGGGGTCAGATGATCCCCGGTTTCTCTTGGCTGGGCGGCGGCATACGATTCAGCGCCCCCTCCTAGGGGAGCGGGCTGGATCGTCCGGATCCTCAGAATCAGCATCCGCGGGCCATGCCTCCTTTTGGATCTTTTAATTCATCCTGCCCAGGCGGATTTGGCCGTTTCTTGGTTTGCATGATTTGTCGATCCGGGTGTTGGAGCGCCGCAGTTGTCTAGGCTTGCTTTGGAGCAGTTGCCGGAGTTTTGTATCTGCCCTTATTTTATGCATTTCAACGCTTTTGTAACGCCTGTGAGGCATTTGTAATTGATCATGATCGGCAATAAAGAGAGTTATATTCAATGTTTCAATCTCTATCTTTTCTTGTACCGAACCCATTGTTATTTGTCGTTTGTGGGGCATAAAAGTGTCCCGCTCGCCCTTAGACGAGGGTCTCATGTCGCCCGAACTAATCGAGGTTCGTATGCGGCGGTGCAGAGATCGTTCGGCAAAATACGCTCCTTGCTTAGGTCAGGAGTCTGGTATTTTGTGCTCCGCTTTTATCGAAGCTCGGAGTATCGTGAGTCGGCTTTGGCCGAAGTTCGGGGAGTCTGCATCTTCCCTTATTACGACTCGGGGAACTCGTCGCCCGAGTTAGTCAAACTTCGAAGGTGTTCGCCTCGGCCTTGCCGAAGTCTGGAGACTTACGACTCGGCCATGTCGAGGCTCGGGGATTGATGGCTCGACCCTGCCGAGGTTCGGAGAATTGGTAGCTCGGTCCTGCCGAGGTTCGGAGAACTGGTGGCTCGGCCCTGCCGAGGTTCGGAGAATTGGTAGCTCGGTCCTGCCGAGGTTCGGAGAACTGGTGGCTCGGCCCTGCGAGGTTCGGAGAACTGGTGGCTCGGCCCTGCCGAGGTTCGGAGAATACTTACTTGGCCCTGCCAAGGTTCGGAGAATTGGTGGCTCGGCCCTGCCGAGGTTCGGAGAATTGGTAGCTCGGCCCTGCCGAGGTTCGGAGAATTGGTAGCTCGGCCTGCTGAGGTTCGGAGAATTGGTAGCTCGGAGGGAGCGAATCAGTCGCCGTTTGCAGGCTACGGTGTTAGGTCCGCGCGGCGCTCAATGGAGGGGGCGCTCGAGCGAAACGGGCGGCGTGTTGTCATGCCTTTACCGGCGATGCTGCTCTTTCCGAGGGGGTAATTTATCGCCCGAGCGACGGACTTCCACGTTTTCCGAGGAAGAGGGGCGTATTAAGCAGCCTGGGGAAGCGCCAAATGCATTTAATGCAGGGGGCGACAGATCGGAAAGTGTTTCGCCTGGGGAACCTCCGCGCTTATCGATCTTACTCGGGATTAGGGCGCGACTCTTTGGATTCCTCACGCATTAGAATGTCGACACGTGGCAAACTCTCGTGGGTCGGTGCTCGCGGCGCGGCCGATCGAGATATCTGCCTGGCGGATATAAATATGACCGAGGGGGATTGGTTTTGGCCATCCCTCGGTCTGAGCTCCGAAAAAGAATGGCCTCTCCGGCGCGGTCGTCGAGCGACTCACATTCCTCGGTCAGCGGCCCGCCGTACTCGGAGGGGAGGAGTACCTCCGTGATCGTCGATGGGCTGACCCTTGCGTCGGGTCTGGCAATCAATGAGCGTCTTGCGAGGACCGCCGAAGAACTCTTGGATGTCTCGGTCAGAGAGGCGGAAACCTTACGCCGGATAATGGACCGGCAAGAGGAGGAGATCGTGTCTCTCCGTCAGCAGGTGGCCAACCTGGCGGCACGCCTGGAGGGGTTGCTGGCTTCTGGGGGCAACTGACTTCAGGGCCCCTGCTTGCTCCCGTTTTTGCTTTTGTTTTTCTGTGTCTTGTGCCTCGCAGTAGCTCCTTCTCATTTAAATGGAAAATAGACTTGTTTTTAAGAATTTCTTTCTTCTTTGAGAATGATTATCTTGATACGCTCGACGGACTTGGGTGTCAGTCTAGTCCCATTGTTCTGTGTATTAATCGTAGATACTTCGAACGACAAGCCACAGGGGGGTCGCCCAAAGGTTTTCTACTGCCAAGGAGGACTTCCCGGCTCAGCCCGGGGCCCTTGGCTGGTTACGTGAGGCTTTATAGCCTCTTAGGGGAATTTCTGCCGATGGTGACATTTTATCGTATGCCGATAGTTTTCGTTAAGCGCCCGTTCTCAAACCGGATGAAGTCCTTCGGGGACTATTTGAGGGCCGTTCGGCTTTGGTCGAGGCTTGTAAGTTTAGACCTTTCGCTGGGGTCTTAGCCCGAAGGGTTTTTACCTAGCCTTGTCATGGCTCGGTGAAACATTTTACTTGGCCCCGCCAAGGTTCGGAGACTTTGTTTTACTTGGCGCTGCCAAGGTTCGGAGATTTGTTGCTCGGCCCTGCCGAGGTTCGGAGATTTGTTTTACTTGGCCCTGCCAAGGTTCGGAGATTTTGTTTTACTTGGCCCTGCCAAGGTTCGGAGATTTGTTGCTCGGCCCTGCCGAGGTTCGGAGACTTTGTTTTACTTGGCCCCGCCAAGGTTCGGAGATTTGTTGCTCGGCCCTGCCGAGGTTCGGAGACTTTGTTTTACTTGGCCCTGCCAAGGTTCGGAGATTTGTTTTACTTGGCCCTGCCAAGGTTCGGAGCTTTGTTGCTCGGCCCTGCCGAGGTTCGGAGACTTTGTTTTACTTGGCCCTGCCAAGGTTCGGAGATTCGTTGCTCGGCCCGGCCGAGGTTCGGAGATTTGTTTTACTTGGCCCTGCCAAGGTTCGGAGATTTTGTTTTACTTGGCCCTGCCAAGGTTCGGAGATTTGTTGCTCGGCCCTGCCGAGGTTCGGAGACTTTGTTTTACTTGGCCCCGCCAAGGTTCGGAGATTTGTTGCTCGGCCCTGCCGAGGTTCGGAGACTTTGTTTTACTTGGCCCTGCCAAGGTTCGGAGATTTGTTTTACTTGGCCCTGCCAAGGTTCGGAGCTTTGTTGCTCGGCCCTGCCGAGGTTCGGAGACTTTGTTTTACTTGGCCCTGCCAAGGTTCGGAGATTCATTTTACTTGGCCCTGCCAAGGTTCGGAGCTTTGTTGCTCGGCCCTGCCGAGGTTCGGAGACTTTGTTTTACTTGGCCCTGCCAAGGTTCGGAGATTTGTTGCTCGGCCCGGCCGAGGTTCGGAGATTTGTTTTACTTGGCCCTGCCAAGGTTCGGAGATTTTGTTTTACTTGGCCCTGCCAAGGTTCGGAGATTTTTGTTTTACTTGGCCCTGCCAAGGTTCGGAGCTTTGTTGCTCGGCCCTGCCGAGGTTCGGAGACTTTGTTTTACTTGGCCCTGCCAAGGTTCGGAGATTTCCTGTCCAGGCAGATAACTCGGTTGTACCGAGGATTGGTAAGCAGCGTCTATTTCCTTTTACGATTTATGGCAATATGGTGCATAATCGATTCACATAACAAGTAGCGGGAAAATAGATAACTGGCGAAGCATAAAGGAGATACCCTATTGATAGTATTTGCGGAGGTTGTCCGAGTTCCACGTTCGGGGGACGGATTTCCCATCGAGATCCTGCAGCTTGTAGGTTCCTGGTCCAATGATCTCCGTGATTTGGTACGGGCCTTCCCAGTTCGGCGCCAGCTTTCCTTGCTCCAGCGGTTTGGATACAGAAGCTTTTCGGAGGACGAGGTCGCCGGGTAGGAAGGTTTTCCCCTTGACCCTGGAGGCATGGTACCGAGCCACCCTCTGTTGATAAGCAGCTGTCCTAATTCGGGCTTTTTCTCTGACCTCCTCTACCAGGTCGAGGTTGGTACGGAGTTGCTCGTTGCTGGCTTCCTCCGAATAACTCTCCACCCGCAAAGATGGGAGGCCTATTTCCACAGGGATGACGGCCTCCGTGCCAAAAGCCATTCGAAATGGAGTCTCGCCCGTCGGAATCCTCGGGGTGGTGCGATAGGCCCACAAGACATGGTGCAGCTCATCCGCCCACCTGCCTTGGGCTCTAGAGAGGCGAGCTTTGATTCCTTGGAGGAGAGTCCTGTTGGTCACCTCGGCCGCTCCGTTGGCTTGTGGGTGCCCGACCGAAGTGAGGTGGTGACGGATTCCGTGTTCCTCGCAGAATTGGCGGAACTTGGAATTGTCGAACTGCTTACCGTTATCGGTGATTATGGTGTGGGGGAGGCCGAACCGGCAGACGATGGATCTCCATACAAAGTCTCTGGCCCGTGCTTCGGTGATTTGCGCAACTGCTTCCGCTTCAACCCACTTGGTGAAGTAGTCAATGGCGACAAATAAGAATTTCCGCTGTCCCGTCGCCAGCGGGAACGGGCCGAGGATGTCCATCCCCCACTTGGCAAAGGGCCAGGCGGAGGATATAGAAACTAGCTCGACGGAAGGGAGCCTCTGTATGCTTGAATGTCTCTGGCAGGCGTCACAGGCTCGGACTAGATCGTCCGCGTCTTTCTGCATGGTCGGCCAGTAATAGCCCTGCCGCAGCACCTTGTGGCATAGGGATCGGCCTCCCAGATGGTTTCCGCAAATCCCTTCATGTACCTCTCGTAGAGCATAGTTCGCCTCGGATGGGCGGAGGCATCTGAGCAGCGGCATAGAAAAAGACCGCTTGTAAAGCTGGTTGTCAATCAATACGTAGTGGGTCGCCTGCAGCTTCAATTTCCTGGCCTCTCTTCGGTCGGATGGGAGCGACCCTTCTCTGAGATAGTTGAGGATGGGGTCGAACCAAGATGGTTCGGCTTCGATTTGCATCACCCGATCGGCTTCCATGATACTCGGCTTTTCTAGAGTCTCCAGATGGAACTTTTGTTCAGCATCCATCGTCTCCGCGGTTGCCAATCGGGAGAGTAGGTCGGCACGGGCGTTTTCCGATCTAAGAATTTGAATGATTTCAAACTCGGCAAAATGGGGAAGTAGGCCGCGCACTTCTTGGAGATATCGGATCATGTTGGGTTCTCGGGCTTCAAACTCTCCCCGCACATGGCCGGCCACCAGCTGAGAGTCGGTGAAGGCGTTAAGCTTTTCCACCTTCAGGTTGCGGGCGATCCGGAGACCAGCTAACAGGGCCTCGTACTCGGCTTCGTTGTTGAAAGCCGGGAAGGAGAATCGGATGCCATATTCGAAGATCATCCCTCTGGGCTGGTGAGGACTAAACCCGCACCGGAGTGATGGGCGTTGGACGACCCATCGACGTGAAGGAGCCACCGAGCTTCAGGCTTTGGTCCTTCGGGATTTTCTGGGGTAGAGCCGTCCTCTGGGATGGTACACTCGAGGAGGAAATCGGCCAGCACTTGGGCTTTGATGGCTGGGCGAGGTTGAAAATGTATGTCATGCTCGCTTAATTCGACGGCCCATTTGGTCATCCTCCCCGATGTTTCTGGACGATGGACCACCGCCTTGATGGGTTGATCGGTGAGGACCGTCACTGAATGTGCTTGAAAATAAGGCCGTAACCTCCGGACTGAGGTGATCAAAGCCAGCACTATCTTCTCAATCCTGGTGTACCTCGTCTCCGCATCGCGGAGCAGTCTACTCACATAGTAGATCGGCCTCTGGATTTTGCTTTCTTCTTTGACTAGCACCGAGCAAACTGCGCCCTCCGAAACAGCCAGGTACAGAAATAAAGTCTCTCCCGGGGTCGGACTGCTGAGAAGCGGAGGCGAGCCGAGGTACTTCTTGAGATCTTGAAATGATTTCTAGCACTCAGGAGTCCATTGGAAATTTTTGGCTGATCGGAGAGTTTTGAAGAAGGGGAGGCATCTCTCGGCCGACCGAGCCACGAAGCGGTTAAGGGCCGCTATCCTCTCGGTTAAGCGCTGGACCTCCTTAATAGACGTTGGGGGCGCCATTTGTTGGAGAGCTTGAATCTTCTGGGGTTAGCCTCGATACCTCGCTGGGAGACCATGAAGCCGAGGAATTTCCGGAATTGACGCCGAAGGCACACTTGGTTGGGTTGAGCTTCATTCCATATTTGCGCAGCGTGGCAAAGCTCTCCGCGAGGTCCTCAACATGCCGCAGCGCTTCCTTGCTTTTAACCAGCATATCATCCACGTACACCTCCATGTTCCGGCCGATTTGCTCCTTGAACACCTTGTTGACCAGCCGCTGGTAGGTTGCTCCTGCATTTTTAAGACCGAAAGGCATAACTCGGTAACAGTAGGTACCTCGGTCGGTTATGAAGGCGGTCTTTTCCTCATCTTCGGGGGCCATCCGGATCTGATTGTAGCCCGAATAGGCATCCATGAATGATAGCATTTGGTGGCCCGAGGTGGCGTCCACGAGCTGGTCGATCCGAGGGAGGGGGAAGCTATCCTTTGGGCATGCCTTGTTGAGGTCGGTGAAGTCGATGCAGATCCTCCATTTGCCATTCGACTTCTTCACCATGACAACATTCGACAACCAACTTGGATAATTTACCTCTCGGACAAAATTGGCTTTGATGAGTTTGTCGACCTCCTCTTCAATGGCTTTTTGCCGTTCTGGGGCGAAGCTTCTCTTCTTTTGCTTAACAGGCCTGTACATCCCATCCACATTGAGGCGATGGACGAGGACATCGGGGTTAATCCCTGGCATGTCAGAGGCGGTCCAGGCGAAGATGTCCGCATTGCTCTGGAGGAATTTGATCAGCTCGCGACGAGGCTCTCCTTCGAGTCGCGACCCGATCCTTATGGTTCGGTCGGGCCGAGCTTCATCCAGCGGTACTTCTTCCAGTTCTTCCGCCGGTTCCCCCCGTTGTTCGGCGAAGTCCTCACGAGCGTCTAGCCCGTCAACCTCGGGAATCCTGGATTGAAGGCTCGTGACGAAACATTGCCGAGCCATGGCCTGACTTCCCCGAACCACTCCAACTCCTCGCTCGGTGGGGAACTTCATTGACAGATGTGGGATAGAGACAACCGCCTTAAGGGACATCAAGCCGGGCCTGCCGAATATGGCGTTGTATGGGGACCTGAGGTCGGTCACTAAGAAGTCGGTCTGTACAATGGTTACGAGAGGCCAGGCTCCTGCGCGGACCATCAGGGTGACGATTCCTTCTGGGATGATGACGTCGCCGGTGAATCCCATCAGGGTGGAATCCACGGCTCGAAGGTTTTCCATGAGTAATTTCATCCTGGCAAACACACCGAGATACAAAACGTTTACCGAGCTTCCACTATCGACCAGGATTCGGCTTACATCATAATTGTTTAAGTTAAGGGATACAACAAGTGCGTCATCATGGGGAAGCTGTATCCCAAGAAGATCATCATCAGAAAAGGAGAGTTCGCCTGTGCGTGCCTTCTTCGGCACCGGTGCATCACCGTCGCCCCTGGAGCTCGATCCGCCGGCCTCTTCAATCATGTTGATACGGCCAACCACGGGCGGATTTGGTGGAGGAGGGAGTTGTGGGAGCTCGGACTGGCGATCACCTCCTTGTGGCGGCTCAGGTGCTCTTCTGAACTGGTCCAACCGTCCCCGCCGAATCAATCTCTCGATCTCATTCTTCAACTGCCAGCATTCTTCAGTGTCATGACCATGCTCCCTATGGTAGCGGCAGTACTTGGCAGGATCTCTTCGGGTTGGGTTCCCTCGGAGAGGTACTGGTCGGGGAAGCTGGCGCTCTATCTCCATGAGGATCTGCGCCCAGGGCACAGTCAGCGGAGTGTAGCGATCGAATCGCCTGGGGGGACTCCGGGAGCGATTCCTTGGTGGCAGCGGAGGGACTCTTTGGCGGCGAGGTGGACTGGGCCGACGGGCAGGGCGGTGTCTATCGGGAGCTTTGGGCTCTTGCTTCTTCCTTGCCTGCTCAGCGCGGGCCACTCTCCGTGACTCCTCGACCCGAGCGTATTTGTCCGCAAGGGCCATCATATCAGAAAGACATGGGGGGTAGCTGACTTCCATTGCCAAATAGAAGTCGCTCTCCTTTGAAACTCCCCCTGCCAGGGCGGACATAGCCACCTCGTGATTAAGGTGGTCCACCTCTAACATGGCCTTGTTGAAACGACCAAGATAATTTCTCAAGGACTCCCCCTCTCTTTGCTTGACTTCGGAGAGAGAGTCGGATCTCCGTCGGTGGCGGCGGCTGCTGACGAACTGGCCAATAAAAAGGTGGCTCAGCTCGTCGAATGAATCAATAGAACCCGGTTTCAAGGCGTTGAACCAGGTTCGGGCGGATCCTCTGAGGGTGGATGGGAAGGCTCGACAGAGGATCACATCAGATGCTCCGTGGAACATCATTATTGACCGGAAGCTGCTGAGATGGTCGTCTGGATCAGTGGAGCCGTGATAGGGCTCGACGGTTGGCAGCTTAACGTGGGAGGGAATCACTTCCTCCATGATCCCCTTAGAGAAAGGGATGCCCTGCTCTGCTTTGGGCTGAGGCAGGTGGATCTGCTTGGCGGCGTCCAGCTCCTGACGCATTTCTTGGATCTGACGGCGGATCTCCTCCTCACCGGCTAGAGGAGGAGCTGGGCGCGAGAACCGCAAGGACGGCGTCGAATCATGGTGAGATGTCGCCGGAGAGAGGGAGCGGGCTCACCGAGATCTGGGAAGATCTCTATCGTAACCGGTTCGAGGGACCGGTTTGTCCCCCTGGGGCGATGTGGGCAGGAGGAGGTGCAAGACGCTCCTGGACCAGGTGGGTAAGAGCCTGGACTTGCTGGACCAGCGTAGCAAACTGGTCCTGGGTCACCGGTATGGCAGGCGGCGACGGAGTCTCGACAGGCGGGGGTTGTGGCGCTGTGGCGCCGGCCGGATCAGGCCTCTGGGAGGCGACCTGATCTTGAGCATCAGAGGTTGCTCCTCTCTTCCGGTTGGCCATCAGAGAGGTTCTTCTCCGGATTAAGATCCTTGTCTCCTTTTTTCAAGTTTTGATGGGACTTGAGACCCTTCCTCTAGCGCCAATCTGTTGCCGCCGGGATCCGTCCTCCGACTCGAGCGCGGTCGATCCTCGGGGAGTGGGGTGCGGCGGACCTGCAAAACAAGAAGCCCACACGCAGAGGGACGCCGGGGGTGGTCCTCCGCGGAAGGCCCTCCGATGCTCAAGTCAGTGAGGAAGGAATCGGCGATCAACCAGACAATGGGGAGGTGGATCTCTCCGGGAGACCTCTCCAGGGGGCGGCCAATCGGGAGCTCTAGGAGGAGCAGAGCACCGACGAGCTGCCGGAAGAGAGGAATGACTCCAGAGTTTTTGCGCGTCAAGAGTCGCGTACCTGAGGAAATCTGCCAATCTGACCTTTATAGACTGTCACCTGGGGACTTGAGCATCTTCTGGAAGGTACTGAGGTTGTTACGATACGGGGGTAGACAGAATCAGGCCGTTGTGGGGCCGTTAGAATCCACGCCTTGTCTGTTAAGGGATCGACGGCTGAGAGAGCTCCTTGATGTCTTGGGATCTGGGCGAGTAGACCTGAGGCGGTTACGATAGGTCTTAGGCCACGTCTTAACATGATTCCCTGCCTAAGGTGCTACTCGGGTAAGCTTGAGCTCTCCCGCGTCAGGTTCCGCGGAGGTAGACGTCAGGACGTGGATCGCTAGGTAGTCGCGGGCTACGGAAGCCCGGAAGAGGCCGAGCTACGGAGGCCCGGAAGGGGCTAAGCTAGGAAGCCCGGAAGAGACCGAGCTACGGAGGCCCGGAAGAGGCCGAGCTAGGGAAGCCCGGAAGAGACCGAGCTACGGAGGCCCGGAGGAGGCCGAGCTAGGGAAGCCCGGAAGAGGCCGAGCTACGGAGGCCCGGAAGAGGCCGAGCTAGAGAAGCCCGGAAGAGACCGAGCTACGGAGGCCCGGAGGAGGCCGAGCTAGGGAAGCCCGGAAGAGGCCGAGCTACGGAGGCCCGGAAGAGGCCGAGCTAGGGAAGCCCGGAAGAGACCGAGCTACGGAGGCCCGGAGGAGGCCGAGCTAGGGAAGCCCGAAAGAGGCCGAGCTAGGGAAGCCCGGAAGAGACCGAGCTACGGAGGCCCGGAGGAGGCCGAGCTAGGGAAGCCCGAAAGAGGCCGAGCTAGGGAAACCCGGAAGAGGGCCGAGCTACGGAAGCCCGGAAGGAGACGGTAGGAGGAGGTCAGCCTTAGCCGCCTTGCACGGATATCAATGCAATGACGATTTTACCCTCCAACAATTCTAAACAATTCTTTCTCACTCTGACTCAGTTCAAAGTTTAAGCAAAATCCCTCCTTCCCGTTCCGAAAGTTCAATTTAAGAATTTCGCCCTATTTTCATTGGTGAGGCAGTGTAAAGACTTTTCCTTAGTTTATACGAGGGGATAAAGTATGGAAAGAAGTTTGAGGCATGACTCATATAATCGAGACATAAGACATGGAAGACATAATGTAAAGATGGTAATCTAATAACAATGAAAAAAATATGCGGGTCCAATTCATCACTACATCAAAATCTGCCGCATAAAATTTAAGGCTACAGGTTAAGGATTTAAGCTCGATCTGTTAATTAAAAAAAAAATCCTTAGGTTTAGAAATCTGTTTTAAGATGTCCACCTCACGACGAATAGACATCTGAAACCTGCGAAATATACTAAACCATTAAGCCCTGTCAGCGAAAATCCACATATCTATGAAGCCATCATCTAGTGGATGAGATGTCAGCGAAGTTACGTGGTCCTTGTTCAAACATTAAAAAAAAATTGTTCTTGGACCTTTTGTTTTTAGTTTTGCCATAAATTCAAAGCCAATCCTTAGATTTTTTTTTTTCTGTACTTCAATATTCTTGTTTGCTGTTGGAGATTATTTGTGGCCATTTGGTTGCTTGAAAACATGATGCACTTATTTTTCTTCATGAATCTGTTTGAATTTCTTGCATGCTCAAAATTTTTAAACACTCTTCATTCCATCTTTTCACTACTTTAAATTTTGTTAGCTCTCATGATACTTTTACTTCATCCAAAATCATTCTTTGCATGTCAATGGACGATATACTTTCACACACATGATAGATTATCTTCTAGCTGATCTATCTATTTTTCTGAACAAGAAACGAAAACATAGAATAAGGGGTGCCACAATTTTTTTCTAAAAAAAAAACTTTTAACACTTAAATCAGCTAAAAATAAATAAAAAAGAATTTTAAGACTGTTTGATTAGCTATCCAGAACCTAAACAAGGAACAAGCGAAACATGCATGTTTACCTAGAGTAATTAGGACTGCTTTCATATACATTTGAAGAAGTTGTTTTTAAAGTTGAACCCTTATATCAAACGACTCTTGATAATTTCAGTACTGGATCGAGTAAAATTTACAAAGGAATATTACCCAAATAGATTGATCAATTTCTTTTCAGAATGGATTAATGGTAAATAAGAAGGATTTTAATCAAATTACGGTAATTCGATAGCTATATATGAAGGAGAGTCCTTTTCTCATCAAGGGTTTCTCTCTTCATGTTGGTATTTAACTCTGCTATATGTTGCTTTAGGATTAGCCAGCCAAACTAGACCACATCATTTGTACCCCACTTTCAAGGCTTGAACATAAGTTCGTGCTCATATTACTAAAGTAACTCTAATCTTTGCATAGCCTATCTATTTTGGGCTTATTTGGCTCTTCCTGGATGATGTAGTAACTTTATATATATAGGTCATCATCAAACCAAGTTCAACAAACTAAATGTTGGTTAGTTTAATCAGCTTGGATTGCTAAGTTGGGCCAAGCTTAATAACTCACGCACATATATGTCCGTCAACTGAGTTCAATGACTCAAAAGTAGTGGTCATTTTTGAAGTTTTATTGATCTCATGCCAGGGTTTGGGTGTTAAAGAGATCTTTAATTAATCTTGAATTGGCTTGAAGAGTTATTGAAGATGGCTCCTAACATCAAGCATCTTAGATTGATGCTTGAAACTTGATAAAGTGTTATTGATCAATGTTGGTACCTGAACTTAAAGGAAAATTTGCTGATCAAGGTTGGCGTTTGAACCTAAGAAAACTATTTTAATCAGGTTTGGCACCGAAGGTTTGAGAAAGCTCTGCCAATCAAGATCGATGTCCAAACTAGAGGAAGCTCTATCAATTGAGGCCAGCCCTTAGGGTTAAGGAAGCTCTATTGATTAAAGTCAACACTCGAACTTGCAAAAGCTCTATCAATCAAGATTGGCATCTATACTTTAGGAAGCATTGTTGATTAAGGTTGGTATTTAGACTTAAAGAAGCTCTACTAATTGAGATCGGTGCCATACTTGAAGAAAATTTATTAATTAAGGTTAGTAATTGGACTTGAAGAAGTTTTTGTCATTCAAGGTTAGCTTTCGAATTTAAGAAAGTTTTGTCAATTAAGATTGGCTTTTAAGAATGGTTGGAATACTGAGGATATCTCTTAGGTTAGTACTTAGGATTATGCCTTATAAGGTATCCCTTAACTAGGCTATGGTCTACCTTTGATTGACCTAGATTTTAGGACACCTTTTAGGGCTTTTAACTAATTTGCCTTTTAGATGATCAAGCCGAGGAATGCCAGTTAAGCTTGAAGTTGATCTAAGCTATTGTAGTAGAAATTTTGATTGTTATTAAGCCAATTAATCAAGTTAGGTGTCACCACTCTTTCACTGAGCCTAAATATTGTTAGGACTTTTAAGTTAGCCTTTAATAATTGATTTTGTTTAGTTGAAGCTGAAGTTGGCTTAAGTCATCCTTAAAATTCTTTAAGTTGGCCAATTTTAAGTTATGAGTTTTTTTTTTTTAAATTTTTGTTATAATAAATTATTGCAAATGTACTGCAGCCTACTTAGCAGCGTGGCTTTTACCAACCGATCGCGTTCATGCATTATTAAAGTGGGGCCCATGCATGCCAATGAATGGTTGGGTGTTTTTTTTTTTTTTTTTTGGGTCCAGCGAATGGCTTGGGGCTGCAGTGAAGGCACGTCGGTCAGACCTCGTTAGCTGGGGCATGTGGACCAGGATCGCCATCCGGAATCCACTCCCTCCCCTCCCAAGCTGCCAGGTCGCCGGCCGTAGCAAAGATAAAATAAAATAAAACCCCTCTGGCCTCCATTCTCCATCGCTCCGCCTAATCCCCACGAGAAGAATCGGAAGAAGAAGCAGCGGCCGCTTCGCTTCTTTTTCTTCTCCCCCTTTCTTTCTCGGTGGTGGCAGCCGGGACACACATGGCTGCTGTCAACAGCGTGGCCTCACCTTCGAGGTTTCTAACCCTACCCTCCCGGCCCCGGCCTTCTTCCTTCCCTTCAACCCCAAGCCCTGTCTCTCCTCCTCCAAATTCTACGTGCCTCTTGGCTGTCCTGCCTGGAGGCCCGACCGAGCGTGGAGGGATCGAGCCGTCGCCGCCTCGGTGACGGCGGCGGAGGAGCTGGACGTGATCCCCGTGCAGAGCCCCGACTCGACGGACCAGCAGGACGGGATCGTCGACGTGGCCGCGGGGAGAGAGCAGGAGGAGGAGGACGGCGGTGGGAGCAGCAGTCACAGTCAGGTTGCAGGATTTGCCTTCGAAAGTGGAGGGGTTGGCGGCATGACATCAGGTGGCGGCGGCGGTGGCAGCGGTGGGGGCTTCTCCTCTTTTCCGTCGCCTTCGTCTCTGGAAGAAGGGGAGGATATGAATCGGCTGGTGGATAAAGCGATCAACGCTGCGATCGTGCTTGCGGCTGGGACCTATGCCATCACCAAGCTGCTCACTATCGATAGTGATTATGGCAGGTCGGTGATATCTCCTTCCCATCTTTTGCTTAATGTGTCCTCTCTCTAGAATTAACTAAATATGTGAATGAAAATTGTGCTCTGGATTGAATCGGCTTTATTTGCGTGTGCCGGATTATTTGAATGTGATGGGTATGGCTTGGCTTTCTGGTTTCCTGCGGTGTCGATTTTGGTTCTCGGATTGCCTGGTTCTTTTTTTTTTTTTTCTGATTTTTTTTTCTTAGCCAGCTACATGAATTTTTTTTCTCTATTCAAATTTGTTTTAAGTTATATTTTCTTTTACAAAGATTGTAAGTCATTTTTTATCGCTTTCTCTATTTTTTTAGCATATATTAAATCACCACTTCATACAAGTTCATTTATACATTTATTATATATGTTTAAATCATTTAAATAATCTTTTCTTCATTCTATCCTCCATTTCTTTTAACATTCGTATTTCAATCATCTTTTATGCATATAATTTTTTAGCTACTCACTTTATACTATAAAGTACAATCATTTTATGTCTGACTTATAAAATTTTTTCTTCAATTTGATAGATATTTTACAATTGCATAATATTTTAGTTATAGTTTCTATTTTACATTCAATCTGCTTGAATTCTATGAATAGCATAATCTTCAATTTCTTTTTTGTTATAAATTAATCAAAATTAAATATCAAAAATTATTATTTTAAAAATTTTGTGTCTTTAATTTTTACTGCACATTTATTTTTATTTTTAATTATACTAAAATTATATTTCATATGTTTTGTTTTTTTCTACTTAATCTTAAATTTTTAAATTTTAATGCATTTCTCTATAATTCTAACTTACAATTGATCTAAGTTTTAGTTTCATTTATTAGTATTATATTATTTTCATATATGCATCATGAAATATTATTCTGAATATGTTTAGTAAGCTTATCTATAACAAAGACAAAAAGGTAAAGAATAAAAGCAAATTTCTAACTTAAGCTTACCATGATAAGGAATTCACTATTATCACTAGTAACTCTTACACTAATCACTGCTTCATAATACACAGCTTTTATTACCTCATTGTATTTAACAAATACTTATTTTTTTCTAATACTCACTATAATATTTTTCTAGAAATTTTATCATAGTTTTCTCTAAATTAACGATATGAAGATCTTATTTTCTTTAAATAAAAATAGCTTTTGACATAAAGTTAAATTGATTCTCTAACATTTTTATAGTACATCTCAATCTATATTTAACTATCCTTTTCTAAAGTTTTATAGTATAACTTATAAGCTTAATACTATGATAATTAGATCAATCTTGAATATTTTTTTATTAGTATAAATTGGTATTATAATTCTCTTTCTCTATTCATCCAACATTCTTTAGTTCTAAAATCTTATTAAATAAATTTGTTACTCAAGTTAGTCTAGCCTCATCTAAACATTTCATAACCTTGATGGAGATTTTGTCCAGTCCTAATGTTTGTCTTATTTTCATCTTTTTTATAGCTTTTTTTATTTTAGATATCTTAATTTTATAAGTATACGCCATGATTCTATCCTCAATGGAACTAGTAGGACATCCTAAATTATTTATATGATTTTTATGTAATAATTTATTAAAATAGCCTTTTCATCTTTCTTTGATCTCATTCTTCTTGATCAAAACTTTTTGATTATTATCTTTTGATGTATTTAATCGAAATCATATCTCTAATTTTCTTTCTCTTAGTTTTGCAATTATATATGTGTGTATTTTCATATTTAGTTTTTAGCTCACGATATTTTTATATGCTTTATATCTAGCCTTTCATACTATCTTTTCAACTTTTTTCTTAATTATCTTTATTTCCTTAACTATCTTTGTTTGTAGATTTTATTCTTTGTTAAAAATGTCCTGCAATTATATATAGTTATCAGTCAGTATTTGCTGAGTTCACGGTTGAGATTTTATTTTATTTATTTTTTAAAATAATTTTAACCTAGCAAAGCCTATTTTTTTATTGGATCTTTTTACTTGTGCATCTGCCTTTCAATGAACATGAGACTTGGTTCAATTTTGCATCCTCATGGTGGTATTGTGGAGGGAAAGCTTATGAAGTTCATTATCGATATTAACACCTGTGAGCTAACAACTCATGTGAACTCCTCTTGATTGGCTGCTTCCTTACTGATAAGAAAGTGAAAAGACAGAAAGATTGATAAAAACAGTTCTAGTAGGGGGTTCAATGGTGATGTGGGAGCATATGCTTTTGAAGCAAGTGCTCACACAGGACCGTCAAGCGAAGCACAGGGCATCTAAAGTGTGCCTGCATGAGCTTCAAGTTTGTTTGTATAACAGGGATGCATGTGGCAGGCTTAAGGGTGACCTCGATGCATAGTAAGCAGTATATGCCAGCTGACAGTTGCTTTGCCACCTGGCTAATTTGATTTTACAAAGATGACAATTGCTTATATGCTGTTGGTTTACAAATACATGCTTAAATTAATATTGGGAAGTTTGTATAAACTATAAGGTTGACAAGGTTACGTGCCTAGCGTGTTGGACATTAAAAACGGTGTGAGTAGATACATTTCTAATAGTGAGGTTCACAACATTTGTACTGATGAGTTGTTGAACTAGAGTAGATAGGATGGCATGAGTTCTGATTTAATCGATATATCTATGTGCAGCGATTTCAAGTTGAGGTTCTAAGAGGAGTCTCTTGTATATGTGCAGAAGATTATAAAAAAAAAGAAAAGAGATTCCATTTTTGAAGTTAAAGAATACCAATGTCATATATGGGGGTTCTGAACTATGCTTTGCAAGACATTAGATAATCATAACATAGCTAATTGTTTTGTCATTAAGATGCATATTGAACTATATTTTGGAGTCAATACTCCAACTTAGTTCAGTAATTCCAGGTGCAGAATAAATATATCGAATTGGTCGAAACTTAAGTGAAGTTTTTTAGGTGTTTTCCATGCAGTTTTCCACTTAACAAGTAACATATATACCATCACCTTATGAAACAAGTGACACGTTTCTCTTAGGCTTAGTTGGAAAAATGATGGCAAATACATGTAACTTTTTAGGTGGAATGATGGTACATGTGGTACTTATTAAGTGGAGGACTGCACGATAAACACCTAAGAAACCACACCTACATTTTGTCATCTCAAATTTTTTTTCCCCAAATAAGTAGCTTTCAGTTGTGACATTACTTATTTGTCTTCTTTCTTTTAACTCTTAAGACATGTCAGGATGGTAGCTATGTAATTGTGTCTGTAGAAACATCTTTGGCATGTTAAGCCATAGACATCTGTGAGCCGCATATGTTTATGTCAGCCTTGAACTGCTTATTTGTTATCTCACTGAACCTGAGTTTTAAGCCTAGCTATTCTATACTGCCCCAACTGCCTCATCTCCTTTCCATTTCATTGATATTCTTCACTTTCCATGCTGTAATTGCTTCCCCTTATGTCATATATTGAGAAAAAATTAAGTTCATTTTTCACTTATATTAGTGATAAGAAATCACAATTTCTATAAATTCTCATCCTTTAATTGTGTTTTTCTCCCACCAAAAAAAAGGTGTTTTATCAACAGCAACAGGCTTATTTAATTAACTTCTATATTATCAAACAAAATAAAGCCAAGAATTTCCTGATCAGGTAAAGGCAAAAACAATTTAGTTTTCTATATGATATAGATGTGTCCTGACATGCTTCCATTCATAATTTGAGTGAGATAATTGTTTGCTGAAGTTAGGCTTGTTCATTGCTTTTGTATCCTGACATTTGTAATCTGACATGAGTACTTGTAATTATTTTTGGTTGACAATCCAAGTGATTTTATTGTTAGGGTTCTGTGCTTTTTGGGAGTACTAGTATTACAATTTTCTTGGATTGCTAGACTCAGGCCTTGTTCATGTTTCACTGCATTACAGGGGTGGACCCTTTATGAGATCCTAAGATATGCACCCCAGCACAACTGGACTGCTTATGAGGAAGCTTTGAAAACAAACCCTGTTCTGGCCAAAATGGTGATAAGTGGAGTAGTTTATTCTGTAGGAGATTGGATTGCACAGGTTAATGCTGTTTTAGATGATCAATTAATCATAAAATTTGTTGCATTTTCATTGGCATCTAACTTGTATTTCTGTTGTATCTTGATGCAGTGCTACGAAGGGAAACCCCTTTTTGATTTTGACCGTGCTCGCATGTTCAGATCTGGTCTTGTTGGTTTTACACTACATGGGTCCCTTTCTCATTACTATTACCAATTCTGTGAGGTTGCTAGCTTCTAGTGTTGTTTCACATATCTGATAGCAATTTCTGCATGTTCTCATGACCAGTTTGTTGTATCAGAGACTGAGACAGAGCTACTGTTTTCCAGGCTCTCTTTCCTTTCCAGGACTGGTGGGTGGTTCCTGCTAAAGTGTTATTTGACCAAACTGCTTGGTCTGCAATATGGAACAGCATTTACTATGTAGTCCTGGGATTTCTGCGTTTTGAATCACCAGCTAACATATTTGGTGAACTGAAGGCTACATTTTGGCCAATGTTAACCGTAAGCGACATTCTTGATTATTTATGTCACTCAATCTTGTTTTCTCCCAATTTGTCATGAATTGAGGCTGCTTTCCCGGTTGACCACTAGCTTGGCTGATTAGTCTGGCTGTGCAACTCCTCTGATGCTGTGGTAATATAGATGACAAACTTGAATAATTAGGTGAAAATACACTTGGTTCTCAAACTTTCACTTAAAATTCATTTTGGCCCTCAAACTCTTGGTTGTTACAGTTTAGATGAACATGTTTTAGGAATGTTGTATCCTTGAAATCTCATTACATGAAGTCAGTTAAAATTAATGGAATAGTCACCTGTCAATCAGTTTGCGTGTTCATGTATGGGTGACTTGTCAACTATTTCATTAATTTTAACTGATTTTATGCAGCAAGATGTCAGGAATGCTGTATTCTTAGAACATGTGGGACTAAATGGTAACAGCTGAAAGTTTAGGGACCAAAATATATTTTGAGTGAAAGTTTGAGGACCAAAGTATATTTTAGCCAAATAATTATATTCTGACTTGACAGTTTTGCCACTAGGAAGTAAATTGATCTTCTGGAAATTGACGAACTGACCGTTGCCTCAAATTCTCAGCCATACCAGACTCTGGATTTGTGAGCAATTAGTATATCATTCAACATTGTTGTCACTGTTTAGGAGCTAGTCTAGTGTGGACATTCTAGAGAGGGTAACATGCTACAGAACATATGATGTGCATCATGAGTTAATCAAATTCATCATTTTAAATTTGTTTTATCATCAAAGTTGTAATTTTGATCTAGCTTCCTTGGTCATGTCATTTGTGTGATACATCAGCATTTTTGTGCTGACTACTTAGGTTGTTTTGGCTTGACAGGCAGGGTGGAAGCTTTGGCCTTTTGCTCACCTGATTACTTATGGTGCTATACCAGTAGAACAGAGACTTCTCTGGGTGGATTGTGTGGAGCTGGTGTGGGTGACCATATTATCAACGTAAGCATCACACCAGCCTGTTCATCATAATGATTCTAAATTAACCAATTAAACTATTAATAAGGTTTTTAAACATTTTAAGACTGGGCATGAGATATTATACATCGCAGAAATTTATGTCCTCCTATTTCTTTTTAGTTACTCAAATGAGAAATCTGAAGCTAGAAATTCAGAGGCAACGTCTGAGTCAAACACCAAGTCTCCATCTGCTGTTCCTGAGGTAATGTGATTACTAACCCCTTTCAGGATATTTTTAACTTTTGACAGTGAGTAATAGTTCTGAATTCCTCCTGAAAAAGAAAATTCCTATACTTTTTTACAGGAATTGAAAGTAGATGGCAAAACCTGATCATGTATGCTGGCTGGAATACTGTGAGAAGCAGCATCACAGATTTTTGTTGACCGGAAATGCAGCTAAAAGCAGCCCTGGCTTCATCAAACGAGTGCTGTATAGATTGCTGTGTTTGATAAGCAGCTGCGATGGTGTTCTTTAATGAGAACTAGTGTTGCCATATGCAAGTCGGATGTGGAACGCTTCGGCCGTTACAAATGTCAATACGGTATGGCTCCAAGTCATGCAGGGTTGATTCAAGTAAATATTTACAAGCTATATGCTTTGTAATTATCAATCGTTCAGATGTTCATGTTGCGAGCTGCTTTTTATTTTTTTTTCCCTTCTTTTCATTCTCCTCTTTGTGTGCGCAATGAACCAGATCAAATTTAAAACGGCTGGTGATGGCTTGTGGGGATTGAAATTTTGGTCCTTGTAGAAGAGGAAGATGAGTTTCTTCTGGTTATTGTGGAGTTGTAATTTTATGCCTTCCATTATGGTGCTCGGCCTACTGTTGCGAGACCATTATGCTAGACGAATACCCAGGTTCTGCCGTTCTGGGCAGTTTGAGATTCGACCATCTTGGATTGCGGATTCATAATTCTTGGTCGTTGATAGATTGTATAAATGTCGGGGGTGTTGAGGGCACGCTTTTCTAAGGTAGTGTTTGATAGCTCAAAATCTATTTCTGGATAAATGTACCGGATAGTATTTATCCAGGGGATAGCTGAAAGAATAAGTATTTTTTAAAATTATAAGTCTGTCACCAAGGATAACTTTAGTTGTTCTTGGGTTTTCTAGGGAATAAGTTTAAAGGGATAATCCATGGTTAACCATGGTTAATCATGGGTTATTCCTCTGGTTAAATTTTTTAAGACCTATCCCTTCTAGCTATAGCATTTAGGTAGTATTTGATAGGAAAAATGTTATCCATGGATAAGTGTATGGGATAGAGTTTATTCCCTGGCTATTCCTAGGGATATCCTTTGGCTATCCCATTGATCATATCAAATGCAAAAAGGTAAATCCATGGCATAACCTTTTTTTACTCTTATTTGGAGGGATAATCAGCTATTCCTGCATTCTCTAGGAAATAAATTGAGGGGATATCTCATGGTTAATCATGGTTAACCATGGATTATTCCTTTGATTAACTTTATTATGTGCTATTCCTTATAGTTATGGCTTTTGGAAATAAGAAGGGATATCTAGAGGATATCCCTTCTTATCCCCTATTTCAAATACTATCTTAGAAATAAGAAGAAATATTCAGAAGATATTCTTCCTTATTCCTCGTATCAAACACTACCTAAAAGAATCGGGAAGCTATTCTAATGGATGAACAGGACTTCGGGAAAGATCCGGTTCTTTTACGACAAGAATGAAGTCTCGCAAGTTCTTTACCTTTTCCTCACCCAACGTAAACTGGATTTCGGTGAGCCAATAAACGGGAATGGGAGAGTGATGATGAATGCCATGGCCCCCATCCATGGAACGAAAAACAAATAATGCAGTGATGCGATTCCATGTGACATGAGGTTTGGCATCATTCGCAGGTCCTCGTGACGGGATGGATTGTAGCATAATCACCAAACTCCTCGTAACATGTGGTAGGAGGCTTCTTTTGGGTTTTAACTGTTGGGCCACAAAGCAATTTTATTAACGGGAGCCTCTATTTGCACCGCAAAAATTGCTTTCCACACCGCTCACTTAAAAAAAAAATATCAATATATCTTGTAATGACCATTATGTCCTTAAAATTTTCTCTCCACATCCCATCTTGAACAAACCTCCTTTTCATCATTATTCAGCCACAAAGAGTCGAAGCTGAGTCTTCGGCCACACTGGCGGCTGAATAAAGACCCTCTGTTGGCTAAAATAAGGCCAAATAGGATAAATTTAAAAAATTAATAAAAAAAGAAAGCGAATGAATGAAGATAGAAGGATGGTGAAAAGCGAACGAAAAAGAATAGTTGGGCCTTTTTGGGATGATGAGATTGGTGAGGAGAGGATGGAGGGGGGAGGTTGATTTGGAGGCTTTTTTTTTTTTTAATTACCATCGTTTTTTTATCTCTTGTCCGATGGGAAGAAGATGGGGGTGGGAAGTCGTCACTGTGATAGTTGAAAATGAAGAAGAAAAGAGAAAGAAGGAAGAGAAAGAAGGAAGGAAGGATGAGGGGAGCGATCAAGTGGGATGAGGGAGAGGGATAGTTTAGAAATTTTTTTTTATGTGGAGAAAAAATTGCTCTTCACATTCGGAATTTAAAATATTTTTATTTTAAAAAATTCCGGGTGTGGAGAGCAACTTTTGCGGTGCAAATAGAAGCTCCCTTTATTAACCCACCTTCAACACAAAGGGAGGCCATTCAATGACCCGAGGACATTTCGTGGGCGTTAGTCAATTCGACCAGATCAGATATCATATCAGCGACCGTTCCTTCCCCCCAATGGAATTGAGGTAGGTCACATTGATTAGTTCTTTCTGAATTGAAATAACTAACTTTCTGTCCGTAGAACGGAATTTGATTAATTGTAGGTTAAAGTTTGAAAGCCGCCTCAGCTTTTGGGGTTCAGTTCCTTCCCCTTAGAACCCATGCATCCTTCATGTTGACTGCTTGCTAACTGCTACCAATGCCTAAACATTATCTTCCCTGAATTTGCATGTCTTTATATATAAATTATTTCTTCATTAAAGACCAGAGATGAATTTTGGCTTTTCCAGTTGTCGAGTCATGCCTCACGTTCTTTTTATCAATCTTCTATGATTACAATGCTCCTCTTTGCTTTGTAGTGATGCATTTTAGCAGCGAGTGGCATGCATCATTGGCTGTATTGTCTTGGTTATTATTAACAATACCATGCGCAACATAGACAGAAAACTAGCTTGGACGGAACTGGTAGAGTTGCAGCGTATGGATAGCAGTGACTTGGATTATACAACATACAGTTTAACATCCAACGACCCATTCACTCGCCATTGCACTGCATTGACTGTGAAGCACGAACTAAGAATTCGAAGGATTTCTGACAGAGAGACAATCGGGCTACATAGTTTTATTGAAAGGACAACAACAATTGGCCATGCATGTTGTTACAGAGGGCAGCGTATGCCATACAAAAGCCGATTTTAAGGATTTGTGCCAGGAACGGGATTGGGAATCTCGAAACCGGGGTTTGGAACAAAAGTGTCATCAAAACCTGGGATATAGCGGCTGTTTGCTGCGACCGGGCCACTGTGGTCTGGTTCGCCAAGGTCAGGGAGCTGAGGGTAACTGCCGAACATGTAGCGTCCGATGCCAGGAATCAGCACAGTGCCCTCATGATCAAGGCTTTCGGTCTGTATCTTGTCAGAGAGATCTGGAACTCGACGCCCGGCAATAATGGCTTGTGTGAAGGATAACAGGATCAAGAAGAGGAGGACAAGGGACCCGCAGGACTTCTCGCGGATTGCCATCGGAAGCGGAGGGCAGGAATGAGCGAAGAATGCTTTTGGCTTTGCTGTGGAATTGCTGGAATTTAGGTTCCTTTATAAGGGAGAAGTGCAGTGTTAGATGGCAAAGAGGCGGTGCATTAAATGACTTATTTAGCTGGTGACCTCTTTAACTCCCCTCTTCCACAGGTTCCGGCGAGTACCCATCACGCATGGATGCCTCACTAAAGACGCAGGCATGGCGCTCGCGCTTAACCGTCCAGATAATAGCTTCCGGCGTGAGCACTGAAAATTTCATTAAAAACTTAGCGTGATGTTTCATGTGCTGTAAATTGGGAATTAAATGGCCTCCACTTCTTTCAACCGAAATTTACTGGTCCAACTACCGCCAACAACTTAGGTCGCTCATTATCTCCCCACCGCAGCAGCTCCAAGAATTGCTCGCCAGGTATCCTTCAAGTCTTCTAAATCTTGGTTTTTGGGAGGGGAACAAAAAAACATAGAAGAAGAAATACTGTTCTCTTTTAATAGCGTTACGATTGTTTGTACGTCCGTCTAGTTTGAAGTGGACCTTCTAATTAAGTTGCATTTCAATTATTGGATGCCTTGATGCGTCCTGTTTAAGTGGTTACAAGAGCAGACTTTGGGAGTTTAGTCACAATTGATTGTGGTCTTTTTGCTTGCACGCCATATGAGAAAATGTCCTCGCTTTTTTTTTTTCAGTAGAGCAGTTTGAGGTCTTTCTCGGTGAAGATCAAAGAATTCATTTCTCTTTTTGCGTTATGGTTGTTTGAATGCCCATGTAGTTTGAAGTGGACCTTCTAAGCTGGAATCTCAAATCATTAAATGGCTTGAAGCGTCTTGTTTAGGTGATTGGGTGGTTGCTAGAGCAAACTTTGGTAGTTTGGTTACAATTGATCATGGTCTCTGCTTATACGTCACATGATAAAATGTACTTTTCAGTAAAACAGTTTGAGGGCTTGCATCATTTGATGAGATTTGAAACAATTTGATACGAGTCTTGCATCAGTAAAAAGACTCCTGGAGATCATGACATGAATCATTTGAGGTCTCGAGGTGACGTCAATAAGGGATCTGTGAGGCAGCTTATGAACACTAGAGCCTGCATGCTCCCATAGCATGAGTTGCAGTTCAGAGAACCCATTAAGAAGTTGCCATAGCATTTTAAACATCACAGTTATCACTAAAACTGAGAAGTCTCATCCATTCCTAGTCTGTCGTAGTGGGGAAACATAGCAGTATGTTATTTGGAAGACATTACATGCAAACACAGAATTTCTGATAAGACAAAAGTCTCAGGTACTGAAGAAGGCTTATAAAATTTGGTTGACAACATCTTTATACTTGAAATGAAGTTTGAGGTAGGCTTACTCACAACTCATACAACCTAGTTCATAGGATCAAAGATGATTCAAAAAAAACTCTCCTTACCAATTTAGAGAATGATGCCTGCTTCTCTATAAAATCAGTCCTCTTAGAAGAACTCTATTTAAGAGAATAAAAGAAAGAATGCAACAAATTCTACTCAAAAGAACTTTGCTTACCGAAGAAGAAAAGAAAATCCGCTTTGCTAAATAACCGACATATCTAAAAGAGAGAATGGATATACTAATGACCACTTGGAAGAACTTTTTTTTGTCGAGTAAGAGAATGACATCCACTTTGCCAAAGAGTCATCCTACTTAAAAGATATCTACTTGAGAGAAAGAGAGAAGATATCAAAGATTGCTTCAAAAAACTCTCCTTACTAAGAGAAGGAAGTCTACTCTACTAAAGAGTCAGCCTGTCTGAAAAAGCTCTAATCGAGCAAAAGAGAAAGAGATCAAATGCATTAAAACTATTTGAAAGAATTCTCCTCATGATAGAAGAAAAGGGGATCCCTTTTTGCTAGAAAGTCAATTCACTTAGAAAAACACTATTTGAGAAAAATAGATAATAGATACACTAAAAACTACTTAAAAGTGCTCTCCTGTCTAAGCAAGAAAAGAAGGGTTTGTTTTATTAGAGAGTCAGATTACTTGAAAGAACTCTACTCAATTGGAATAGAGAAAGAGCATATACACTGAAGACCACTTGAAAGAACTTTTTTCACCAAGCAAAAATGGAGGGTACACTTTATTAGAGAGCTAGCTCATTGAAAGAATTCTATTTGAGAGAAAGGAATGAATATACTAAAAATTATTCAGAAGAACTCTCCTTATTGAGTAATTGAAAAATATCTATTTTGCTAGAGTGCCGCCCTACATAGAAGAATTTTACTTAATAGGAAGAGAGAATGGTTACATTGAAAATTGCATAGAAAAACTCTTCTTATTGAGTAAAAAAAAAGAGAGAGAGAGAATCTATCTTGCTAAAGACTCGGCTTACCTGAAAAAACTCTAATAGAAAAATATGGATATATTGAAAACTAATGTGGCTGATCCAGCATCGTTAGAGTAAACGGTAAAGGCAATTGACGAAGCCCTACCTCAGCCTCGGAGGACGGCCTCAGCCTCCGAGGCTGGCCCTGGACCCAGCGTCCCCTCGGCCAAGGCCTCGAGCGTCGGCCTCGGCCTCGAGCTTTCATTCTGGTCTAGCCCCCGAGACTGGCAGCCTGCTACCTCGAGCCGCCCAACACGCCCAAGTGACCCACCAACTGCCTGCATTGGCCACGTGGTCCACCACTCGCCTACAACAGCACGTGGCCATACTCCGTAACGGCGCATGCCTGACGCAACCAGGTCCGTCTGCCACCCGTAGCACCGTGCTTGGTAGGTGGCAGGCGAGGTAGGATACCTCTGACATGCCCAGTGTTGGTTGCAACCCGTCATTGTCAGCCTTGCCTTCCATCTGTAACTGAAGAAAGGCACCTTGAAATCAGCAACCTTCTGGAAACGGGAAAAAGAGACCTTCAAACAGGTATAAAGGCCCACCACACTCATGACGAAAGGGATGATCCTGAACTCTAGTTCTCTAACTCGTTTCTACTAGTTAACTTTTGTCTGTTCCCAAGTTGCTGACTTGAGCATCGAAGGGTCTCCACCGGAGTAACCGGTTTCTGGAGACTTTCTTGCAGGAGCTCACCGCGGAGGAGGATCTCCATTCCCCGACGTTGGTGGAAGGCAACTTGGTGTCAACAGATTGGCGCGCCAGGAATGGGGAATAAAGAGAGAAAAGCTTCGAACCTGTCAGCGGAAACTTCTCTTTCCCCGAGCTCTCAAGCAATGGTGATGACCCGTGCGTAAGATGTCTTCACCAGTCATGCTGGGGGGGGCAGCGTCAAGGGGCTGATCCACTGGCAGTCGGCCCCTCTGGCCCCCTAACTGACGTCCCTGCATCACCACCGCAGCAGCTTCAAGAAGACCAGCTTGCAATCCTCACCATGCAAGTCCAGTCTTTGTTAGCGGCGGTCCAAGTCCTGCAACAGCAACTGGTGGCCGTGCAGCAGCCGGAGCCACTCCCGTCAGTTCCAGGAGTGGTCCAACCTAGCCAGCATTCTTCTCGAGGGAGGTCTCCCATCCGAGAAGCTGGCCACCGCCGTATTTCGCCCAGGCCTTACCACCGGAAGGCCTCCAAGAGGCCCCGGTCATCCTCTTGCCACGCTAGTGCTTCTCCTAGGCGACGACACGGGAGGAAGGCGGAGCGCCCCCGTCAGCATCGCCGCCATTCTTCCCCCTCCTCAGAATCCTCGAGGGAGGGGTCCTTCGATGGCCGAATAGCCCATCGGGCTGAACGCTGGCTCGACAAGTACAACCAATAGCTGGAGGAGCTCAGCCGCCGGATCACCAACCCACCAGAGGCGGACTATGATAGCCAGCCGCCGCTGTCCCGCCACATCATGGAGGAGCCAATATTAACTCGGTTCCGTCTTCCTCAGCTGAACCCGTATGACGGGACCACTGATCTCCTGGACCATTTGGAAAGTTACAAGGTCCTCATGCAGGTCCAGGGGGCAACCGATTCACTTCTCTGCATTGCCTTCCCCGCCACCTTGAGGAAGGCTGCCCGAGTCTGGTACTCCCACCTGCCGCCGGGAGTATCAACTCCTTCCGCCAGCTGGAGAGGGCCTTCTTGGTCCATTTTGATGCCTACCGGAAGATACCCAGGGTGGCGGATAGTCTCTTTTCCGACCAGCGGAAGAATGGCGAGTCCCTGTGGGACTACATCGCCCAGTTCAAAGAGGCAGCCCTGGAGGTCTACAACCTCGAGGACTCCGTGGCCACCTTGGCCTTGAAGCGAGGGCTCCGTCCCTCCCACTTTGCATATTCCCTTGACAAGAAGCCACCCGACTCCTACGCCGAGATCTTGAGCCGAGCCTAAAAGTACATCCGCGCCGACGAGGCTGACTCCTCCCGGTGCGAGGCTAACGGAAGCACCATTAAGAAGCCGGCTCGTCCTGAGCCTACAGATGTTCGTAATAGGAGGTCCGAGCCTCCCTGCCGACTAGACAATCATCCTCGGGCTTCCACGCTGAGGGATGGCCCATTCACCCCTTTGCTTGCTCCCATCTCTCATATCTTGCTTGAGATCGAGGGCGAGCCGTACCTGCCACATCCTCCTCTGCTAAACCTGAAGACCCCCTGCAACAAGAACCTGTACTGCCACTACTATCGAGACCACGACCACGACACTGACAACTGTCGCCAGTTGAAGAAGGCGATAGAGGACCTCATCCAGTGAGGCCACCTGGGGAAGTTCGTTCAGAGGAACAACCCAAATGCTCCTAGCCCATCAGCACCTCCGCCACCGATGATCGATAATGCTTTAACCGAGAAGACGGTGGCTATGATTTCTTGGAGGACAGGTGGCCCCTCCAAGAGGCCGAGGGGGGAGGAGGGGTTAGATTCTGTAAATCCCTTTTCCAAAAGGGACCTAGAGGGGGTGGTCAACAAAAATGATGATAGCATCATCGTGTCCATGATGATCGCAAAGCATCTTATAAAGAGAATTCTAGTTGACAGTGGAAGCTCGATGGACGTTTGAGTTATGACACTTTTGTTTGCATGAACCTGTCTCCCGACTTACTCCGGCCTATCGCCATGCCGTTGATGGGGTTCATCGAAGACTCCATAAAGGTCGAGAGAGAGATCACTCTCCCAGTCATGCCGGAATGCCCCCGTGTCAGAGTACAATTTTTATGAGCTTCCTTGTGGTCCGAGTGCCCTTGCCTACAACGCCATACTCGGAAGGCCCGAACTTAACCTCCTGTATGCTGTTATCTCCACCAAAAGGCTCATTGTGAGGTTCCCTACTAGCGAGGGGGTCGGAGAGATGCGGGGGGAGCATAACCCGCCATCGCTTTGCTACCACATGAACCTAGTCCTCAGGGGGCGGTATCTGTACCTGCACCAAAAGCGCTGGACCCTCGGGACTTGAAAAGGAGAGGGGAACCACCCGAGCACCTGCTAGCCTTCCCCCTCGGGGAGGACCCAATGCAGACCATCCAGATCGGGGCCCTACTTCCGAGGAAGCCCGCAACCAGCTCCTCGCTTTTCTGCGAGCCAATGTTAACATCTTCGCTTGGTCGGCGTTCGACATGCCAGGCATCCCAGAGGGGGTGATTACCCACTAGCTCAATATCAAGTCAGAGTGCCGACCCATCCGACAGAAGAAGAGGAGCTTCGCCCCCGATAGATAGAGGGCCATAGATGAGGTGGTACGTAAGTTGATGGCGGTCGGCCACATTCGCAAAGTGCACTATCCCGACTGGCTGGCAAATATCGTGATGGTCTGCAAAGCTAGTGGGAGTTGGAGGATGTGCGTGGACTTCACCGACCTCAATAAAGCATGCCCCAAGGATAGCTTCCCACTGCCTCGGATCGACCAGTTGGTAGACGCTACATCCGGCCACGAGACCCTCAGCTTCATGGACGCGTTCTCGGGGTACAACCAGATCAGGATGGATCTGGCTGATGAAGAGGCAACCTCCTTTGTAACTGAGAAGGGGATATATTGCTATAAGGTGATGCCATTTGGGTTGAAGAATGCGGGGGCCACCTATCAGAGGTTAATGAACAAGGTCTTTGAGGACCAGATCGGACGTAATATAGAGGTGTACATGGACGATATGCTGACCAAGAGCATCCGTGCTACCGATCATGTTACCGACCTTGCGGAGACCTTCGGCAATCTCGTCGATACTAGATGAGGCTGAACCCCCGCAAGTGTGTCTTCGAGGTTACAATAGGCAAGTTTCTGGGCTTCATGGTGATGCAGCGAGGAATCGAAGCTAATCCCGACAAGATCCGATCCATCTTAAACATGAGGCCCCCGGCTAACAAAAAGGAGGTGTGGTGCCTAACGGGAAGGGTGGCAGCTTTGAGCCGTTTCTTGTCAAGTCGGCAGAGAGGTGTCTACCTTTCTTCAAGGCATTGCGTAAGGTCAACAACTTCGAGTGGACGAAGGAATGCCTGGAAGCCTTCAAGGAGCTAAAGAAATTTTTATCCACTCCTCCACTACTGTCCAAGCCGAGGGGCGGGAAGGAACTCATTCTGTGTCTTGTGGCCTCCCCTAAGGCCGTTAGCTCCGTGCTTGTTTGCATGGATGCTGACGGAGCACAGAAGCCAGTCTACTACACCAGCAAAGTACTCCATAATGCTGAGACAAGATACTCCAAGACCGAAAAGATCATCTTTGCCTTGGTCATCTCTGCTCAGCGCTTCCGACCCTACTTCCAAGCTCATCCAATCGTGGTGCTCACGGACCAACCTCTCCAGACTATCTTGTCTCATCCTGACACCTCCGATCGGCTGGCCAAGTAGGCCATCAAGTTAGGGGAGTTGGCTTGTCCATTTGGCTAAGATTTGCAATGAAGTCCTAGGTGTTAGCCAATTTTTGGTCAAGTGCACTTGGACCGAGGAGTATCGAAGGAGTCGCACCTGGAGGCATGCGTGGAGTCCCCCACGGCCGAGGGGACAGGGAAGGAAGACTGGATCCTTCATGTAGATGGAGCATCGAATTCTCAAGGAAGTGAGGCTGGACTCATTCTTGCGAGCCCTGAGGGGAGGTGGTGGAGTATGCCCTCTGATTTCTTTTCCCAGCCACCAACAACTGGCAGAGTATGAAGCCTTGCTGGCAGGGATGAAGCTAGCCAAGGAACTCGGTGCGGAGCATCTGAGGGCCTTCACGGACTCTCAGCTTGTCTATGGGTAGGTCGCTGGGGAGTACGAGGCCAGAGACCCGACTATGTCCCATTACCTAAGCAAGGTGCAATCCCAGGCCTCTCAGTTTTTCTATTTCCGCGTTAGCTACATTCCCCGAGCAGAGAATGCCAGGGCTGATGCACTATCCCGCTTGGCCACCTCGACCGACGGGACCTTGGGAAGGACATACGTGGAGCACCTGCAAGTCCTGAGCATTGAAGCAGCGGAGGAGGCTCTGCTGGTTGAGCAAGAGCCCTCTTGGATGGATGCCTATGTCCGATACTGACCGATGGTGCCCTCCCTGAAGACCTAACTGAGGCCAGACTACTCAGGCGGCAGGCCCCAAAGTTTCTAATAATGGACGGAAAGCTCTACTAAAGGTCATTCTCGTACCTGGTCCTCAAGTGCATTGGTCCCACGGAAGCTGATTACATCCTGCGGGATATCCATGAGGGCATCTGCGGAAGTCATCTGAGGGGCAGAGCCTGGCGTACAAAGCCCTGCGACAGGGGTACTACTAGCTAACCATAAGGGAGGACGCGGCTGAGCTCGTCAAGAAGTGATAGCTGCCAGCACCATGCCAACATCTAGCGGCAGCCGACGTCTTAGCTGACCCCCTGGTGGCACCTTGGCCCTTCGCCCAGTGGGGTATGTCCATTTTGGGACCGTTCCCTCCAGCCTCCAGTCAACGCAAATTCTTGTTGGTGGCTGTTGACCACTTCACCAAATGGGTTGAGGCCGAAGCACTCACCAAGATCACCAAGAGCAAGGTGAGGTCCTTCTTCTGGAAGTCCATAATATGCCGGTTCGGGCTACCACATACCCTGGTCACCGACAACGGCCGACAGTTTGACAACGCACCCTTCTGAGGACTCTGCACAGTGCTAGGAATCCATCAGCGGTTCACCTCAGTTGGGCATCCTCAGAGCAACAGAGCGACCGAGGTGACCAACCGCATTATTCTCCAAGGACTAAGAGCCCAGCTAGATGACTGCAAAGGATGGTGGGTGGAGGATCTCCTCAATGTGCTGTGGGCCTACCACACAACGCTGCGAGCCCCCACTGGAGAGACTCTCTTTAGCCTTGTCTTTGGGTCTGAAGCCCATCATTCCTGTGGAGATCGGCGCCCCGAGCCCTAGGGTGGAGGTGTACAGCGGGGAAGACAATCCGAACCAGTTGCAGGCCAACCTTGACCTGGTGGAGGAGGTACGGGATCGAGCGCGACTCCAAATGGCAGCCTATCGATAGCAAATGGCCAGGTATTACAATGCCCGTGTCCGCCAGAGGACATTCTTACCGAGGGACTTGGTCCTCGGGCGAGCAGAAGTTTCAAAACCAACAGAAGGAGGTAAGTTAGCGCCGAACTGGGAAGGACCCTATCGAGTTACTGAGGCACTCCATCACGGAGCATACAAAATTGAAGGACTGGATGGAAAGCCACTCCTGTGGACGTGGAACGCTGACAACCTCTGTCGGTATTATCAGTAGTGTACCCTATCTTTACATTAAATTTCATGCTTGTATTCTTCTGGGCTCTTGCCCCGCATTTGATATTAATAAACATGAGTTCAAGTAGCCCAGTTTCTCAGCAAAAAGCCCGAGGCTAGCTCAGCACCTCAAGCCCGATGTACCATCGGCACCGAAGACTGGTGTACCATCGGCTCCCAAAAAGTCCGAGGCCATCTTGGCACCTCAAGCCTGATGTATCATCAGTATCGAAGACTGGTGTACCACTGGCTCCCAAAAAGTCCAAGGCCAGCTCGATACCTCAAGCCCGATGTATCATCAGCACCGAAGACCGATGTACCATCAGCTCCCAAAAAGCCTGAGGCCAGCTCGGTACCTCAAGCCCGATGTACCATCGATACCGAAGATCGATGTACCACCAGCTCCCAAAAAGCCCAAGGCCAGCTCGACACCTCAAGCCCGATGTACCATCGGCACCAAAGACCAGTGTACCACCGGCTCCCAAAAAGCTCAAGGCTAGCTCGGTACCTCAAGCCCGATGTACCATCAGTACCGAAGACTGGTGTACCACCAGCTCCCAAAAAGCTGAGGTCAGCTTGGCACCTCAAGCCCGATGTACCATCGGTACCGAAGATCAATGTACCACCGGCTCCCAAAAAGCCCGAGGCCAGCTCGACACCTCAAGCCCAATGTACCATCGGCATCGAAGACCGGTGTACCGCCGGCTCCCAAAAAGTCCAAGGCTAGCTCGACACCTCAAGCCCGATGTACCATCAGCACCGAAGATCGGTGTACCACCAGCTCCCAAAAAGTCCGAGGCCAGCTTGGCACCTCAAGCCTGATGTACCATCGGCACCGGAGACCGGTGTACCACCGGCTCCTAAAAGCTCGAGGCCAGCTCGGCATCTCAAGCCCGATGTGCCATCGGCACTGAAGACCGGTGTACCATCGGCTCCCAGAAAGCCCGAGGCTAGCTCGGCACCTCAAGCCCAATGTACCATCGGTACCGAAGACCGATGTACCACTGGCTCCCAAAAAGCCCAAGGCTAGCTCAACACCTCAAGCCCGATGTACCACGGCTCCTAAAAAGCCCAAGGCTAGCTCAACACCTCAAGCCCAATGTACCATCGGCACCAAAGATCGGTGTACCATCGGCTCCCAAAAAGCCCAAGGCTAGCTCAGCACCTCAAGCCTGATGTACCATCGGCACCGAAGACCAGTGTACCACCAGCTCCCAAAAAGCTCGAGGCCAGCTTGGCACCTCAAGTCCAATGTACCATTGGCACCGAAGACCAATGTACCACCCGCTCCAAAAAGGCCCGAGTCCTCCTCGGCGTCCCAAGGCTGATGTTCCATCAGTCCTCAAAAGCCCGAGTCTTCCTCGGCGTCCCAAGGCTGATGTTCCATCAGTCCTCAAAAGCCTGAGTCTTTCTCGACGTCCTATTAACCCAATTATTGATTTTGATGATTAACAAAAGACATAAGTATATTCACTATGTTTCTGACAGATTTAATAAGTGTTTCAGGGGTTAAAAATGTTTAATCAATCAAAAGGAATAAGTTTTGAATCAAATTTTAAAGGAATTTTTCAAAGTTTAGAACTTAGAGTCGACACCCAGGAGCCGACCCCAAGGCATATCAGAAGGTTTCTAGATTTTTGGCACGGTCTAGAGTCGACACTTAGAGTTTCGGAGCCAACTCTAACCTGAGAACAGAGAGCATGTTTTATGGATATTTCAGGAGCCGACACTCTTGGATTCCAGAGCCGACTCCCAAAAGCGATGAGCCGACACTTAAATTTCTCATAGCCGACTCCTTAACAAACTTTTTCTTTGCTATTTTTGGATACCCGATCTGGAGCCAACACCTGAAAAGTTTGAGCCGACTCCAACCTGTCAGGAGCGGATTTTCAATTGTCAGAACGGACTCCAACGGTAATATTTTTTTCCACCTAATCTCTAACGATTATTTTTCTTTGTGTAGGAGTATCCAAGCATCTCACAACGGCTATATTTCCCACCTAAACCTTGGATTAAGAGATCTATAAAAGGAGGAATATCCGTCCATTTGAAAAAAAAGGAGAAAAAGAGAGAACAGAGCAAGAAAAATAGAGAAAATATTCAGAAAATACTGAGAAAGAAAGAGAGAAATCAAAAAGAAAATACTCTGAGCTTAAGTCCATCAATCCTAGAAAAGTTCAAAGAGAAATCTACAAGCTTCTCAAGATCAAATCAAGGAGATTTCCAACATTTGAAGAGAGAAAGCAAAAGCCCCAGATCCTCAACTTATCTACTGCGTGAAGAAACTGAGCTGAGGCTGATTCAATCTTTCAAAGGAGAAGAGGAAAAGAAGAAAAGAAGAAAATCATACATTCAAAGAGCTTTAATCAGGCTTTTCTTACCCTATTTATTTTATTGAATATCTGCTCACTTAAGGAGTTGTTTAAGTGTTGTATTAAAATCTTTATTGCTTTCAAACTGTTGTTTGCTAATTCAATAAGGGGATTGAATTAGTGGAGGTAGTATACCTCGGGACAAGCTAAGGATAGCTTGTGTTTGGGTTTTATGCTGGTGAGCCCGGTAAAACCAGCTGGGTTCATTGTGATCCCGGGGGAAACAACAAGTTTTGAGTTGAGAGCTTGTAAAATAACTTGGCTGTAATCAAGAGGATTATAGTGTGGGCCCAAGTGCTACTTGGGAGTGGATGTAGGTGTTGGATACACCGAACTACTATAAAATCTTTGTGTTTGTCGTGCTTTATCTCTTTGTCTCTTCCTATCTCATTATTTATGCCTAGCATTTATCTTGCACTCAATCTCTTTTATTTCAAAGCACATAATTTTAAAAAGCTAAATTTTTAACAACCCAATTCTTCCCCCCCTCTTGGGTTGCCATCTGGGCCAACAATTGGTATCAGAGCTTGTGCTCATTGTTTATTTGATCAAACGATCAAGAGCTAAAGATCCAAATGGCAGCTCAAGCTGGATCTTCATTTGCTGAAGGTCATTCTACAAATAGACCTCTTTTATTTAATGGTTCAAACTACTCATATTGGAAAGCTAAAATAAAAATTTTTATTCAAGCTTTAGATTATGAACTATGGAGTGTAATCACTAATGGACCTAGCATACCCACACACATAGTAGATGGTTCAATAGTTCCTAAACCCGAAAGGGATTGGAATGGGAACAATAGGAAAATGGCTTAGCTCAATGCTAAGGCCATGAATGTTTTATATTGTGCATTAGATGCTAATGAGTTTAATAGAATTTCTATATGTATTTCTGCAAAAGAAATTTGGGACAGATTAGAAGTTACCCATGAGGTTACTAATCAAGTCAAAGAATTAAAGATTAATATTCTTGTTCATAAATATGAATTGTTTAGCATGGAACAAACTGAATCTATAACCTGAATGTATACAAGATTTACTGATATTGTGAATGGTTTAAAGAGTCTTGGCAAGACCTATACTAACTCTGAGTTGGTTTGTAAAATCTTTAGGTCTCTTCCAAGGACATGGGAAGCAAAGGTGACTGTAATCCAAGAAGCTAAGGACCTTAATACCTTACCTTTGAAGGAGCTACTTGGATCGCTAATGACTCATGAGTTGACCATGAAACAACATATAGAGGAAGACGTCAAGAAGAAGAAAACAATTACCCTCAAAGCTGCAGAAATTGAAAAAAGCAGCAGTGATGAAGAAGATGATGATGAGGAGACTGCACTCCTTGCTAAGAAATTTAAAAGATTTATGCAAAGAAAGAGACCCTTCCACAAGAAAAAAATTGGAACAAAGATGGAAGATGAAAAAGAAAAAGAAAAGGACAAGGATAAAGAGAAAGGCCCTCTTATATGCTATGAATGTAAGAAACAGTGGCACTTTAGATATGACTATCCTCAATTAAAAAAGGGGTACAGGAAAAAGAAAAAGGCATATGTTGCAACATGGAGCGATAGCAAGGAATTCTCTTCCAAGGAAGAACAGAAAAAGGTTGCAAACATTTGTTTTATGGCAAATGACGATGAGGTAAGTACCGAAACTCATGACTTTACCTTTGATGAATTGTTTGATGCATTTAATGAACTAGTTAGTGATTTTAAAGTTTTGAAAAAGAAAAGCAAATCTTTGAAAAATAATATTTTAAATCTTGTCAAAGAAAAAGATAAACTAACCCATGAACTTGAAGAATTGAAATCTGAAAATAAGAATTTGCTAAAAGAAAAAGAATCAATTTCAAATGAAAATGTTAGTTTAAAGATAGAAGTTGATAAATATAAAAATATAGTTGATAAATTTACATATAGCTCTGAAAAACTTAATTTGTTATTGAGTAATCAAAGAGCTATATTTGATAAGGCTGGATTAGGTTATAGGCCTAACAAGAAACAAAAGTATGTTAAACATTTCTTTAGAAATGAACATGAGAAAAATGAGGTCTCATGTTATTGCTGTAACAAGAAAGGACACAAAGCCTATGAATGTAATTCTAATATATATATATATATATATATATTAAAGGAAAGAAAATATGGGTTCCAAAAGGAATAATCTTTGTTGCTACTAACCATGAAGGACCCAAGAAAGCTTGGGTACCTAAACAAAAAGTTTGATTACTTTGTAGAGTGTTTTGCGGCCAAAAGATCAAAATGAAAGTGGTATCTTGATAGCGGTTGCTCAAGGCACATGATGGATGACAAGGATCAATTCATCATCCTTGAGGATAAAAGAGAAGTAGTAACCTTCGGAGATAACGACAAAGGCCAGATTATGGGCTTTGGTAAAATTCAGATAACTCCCTTCACTTTTATTGAAAATGTTCTTTATGTAGATGGTTTAAAGAATAATTTAATTAGTATTAGCCAATTATGTGATAAAGGTTTCAAAGTTTCATTTGAGGCTTCTATCTGCACTGTTTCTAATCCTATTAATAATAGCATTATATTTACTGGAAGTAGAAATGAATGTATATTTAATTGATTTAGATAATCTATTTACTAATAGTCATTGCTTAGTTGCTGATAATGCTAATGTAAATGAGATTGGATGTTTGTGGCATCGTAGATTAGGTCATGCAAGCACACACTTGATTTCAAAATTAATTAGAATGGATTTAGTTAAAGAACTTCCAAAGTTAGATTTTAAAAATACAAAATTTGTGATGCATGTCAATTTGAAAAACAAACTAGAAACTCTTTCAAATCCAAGAATGTTGTTTCTACTTCTAGGCCACTAGAGCTACTTCACATGGACCTTTTTGGACCAACTAGAACCACTAGTCTAGGAGAAAAAAAAATGGTCTTATGATAGTAGATGATTATTCTAGATTCACTTGGGTATTATTTTTGGCTCATAAGGATGAGACTTTCTCAATATTTCTGAAATTCTTCAAGAAAGTCACTAAATAGAAAAAACACCACCATAGTGTCTCTTAAAGTGATCATGGCATAGAATTTGAAAATCACTTATTTAAAATTTTTGCATTAAACATGGCATTAATCATAACTTTTCTGCACCTAGAACACCACAATAAAATGGAGTTGTAGACAGAAAAATAGAACTTTAGAAGATATGGCCCGTACCATGCTATGTGAAAGCTAACTTCCAAAGTATTTCTGGGCGGAAGCTATAAACACGGCATGTTACATCCTAAATATAGCCTTAATTAGACCAATTCTTAAGAAAACTCCCTATGAATTATGGCATAATAGAAAACCCAGCATTAGTTATTCTCATGCATTTGGTTGTCGATGTTTTATTTATAATAATGGCAAAGACAATCTTGGAAAGTTTGATGCAAAATCTGATGAAGGTATATTCTTAGGATATTCTACTTCTAGCAAAGCTTATAGAGTATTTAATAAGAAGTATTTAATTGTAGAAGAATCAATTCATGTAGTTTTTGATGAGCTTTAGCATCAAGTTCTAAAAAGATAGATAATGAGGAAGGTACAAATTTGCTTGAAAGAGATATTAAAAAATTGAATATAGATGTATCTTCATATCATGAACCTGAGGCTAAGGATAATGATTCACCTAGAATGATGTTATTGATACTACTCGTAATGATGTAGATCTACCTAGAGATTGAAGATACGCTTATGGTCATCCAAAGGACTTAATCATAGGTGATCCATCTCAAGGTGTAAGAACTAAATCATCAATGAGAAATATCAGTAATCATCTTACATTTGTGTCTCATATAGAACCTAAAACTATCGAGGAAGCTGAAAAAGATAGTAATTGAATGTTAGCTATGCAAAAGGAATTAAATCAATTTACTAAAAATAATGTATGGTCCTTAGTTGATAGACCTAAAAATCATTCAGTTATAGGATCTAAATGGGTATTTAGAAATAAACTAGATGAAAATGGCTAGATTAGTTGCAAAAAGATATAATCAAGAAGAAGGAATTGATTTTGATGAAACCTTTGCACCTGTAGCTAGATTAGAAGCAATTAGATTATTACTTGCATTTGCATGTCATATGAATATCAATTTATTTCAAATGGATGTTAAAAGTGCATTTTTAAATGGTTTTATAAATGAAGAAGTTTTTGTAGAACAACCACCTGGTTTTGAAGATCATGAATTTCCAAATCATGTTTTTAAATTACACAAAGCACTATATGGTTTAAAATAAGCACCTAGAGCTTGGTATGATATATTAAGTAAATTTCTAATTGAAAATGATTTTACTAGAGGAAATGTAGATAAAACTCTATTTTTAAAAAGAAAAAATAAAGATCTATTAGTAGTACAAATCTATGTAGATGATATTATATTGGTGCTACTAACGATCTTCTATGTCAAGAGTTTGCTAAGCTAATGCAGGGTGAATTCAAAATGAGCATGATGGGAGAACTCAATTTCTTCCTAGGACTTCAAATCAAGCAAAGTAGAGAGGGGATTTTCATCAACTAAACAAAGTACACAAAGAAAATTCTCAAGAAGTTTGGAATGAAATCAATCAAACCCCTTGGAACACCAATGAGTCCTTCATGCAAATTAGATAAAGATGAAGATGGTAAGAAAGTAGATCAAACATACTATAGAGGTATGATCGGATCCTTACTTTACTTAACTACAAGTAGACCTGATATCATGTTTGTTGTTTGGCTATGTGCTAGATTTCAATCAGAACATAAAGAATCTCACTTAATTGCTGTAAAAAGAATACTAAGATATCTAAGTGGAACTAAAAATGTAGGATTATGGTATTCTAGAGACTCAACACTGAATTTAATTGCTTATTCTAATTCTGATTATGCTGGATGTAAATTAGATAGAAAGAGTGCAAGTGGTGCATGTCAATTTTTAGGAAGTAACTTAATCTCTTGGTTTAGTAAAAAGCAAAACTCGGTTGCATTATCTACTGCTGAAGCAAAATATGTTGCAGCTGGAAGTTGCTGTGCTCAAATCCTTTGAATTAAGTGATAACTTGAAGATTATGACATAACACTTGATAAAACTCCTATTAAATGTGATAATACAAGTGCAATAAACTTAACTAAAAATCCAATCCAACATTCAAGAACTAAACATATTGAAATTAGATATCACTTCATTAGAGAACATGTAGCTAATGGTGAAATTTGTCTTGATTATGTTTGCACTGAGGAACAACTAGCAGACATATTTATAAAACCTTTGAGTGAAGAAATATTTTGTTATCTTACAGGAGAGTTAGGGATTTGTGACCCTTTGGAATGATTTTAAAACCCCTAAGGAATAATTATCTAGAATCAATTTCTTGACATTTCTCTCATGACTTTAAGGACTATTTATCTAGACATTTGAACAATTTGATTCTCCACATTCCAAAGATTTTATCAAAAATTCATTGATTTTATTTCGACAAGTTTCGCATGTTTGAAACTCTCTTATTTTTTTTTGAAACTATCAGTAGAGTCGACACCTTGATTTGTGGAGTCGACACCTTGTCTATGTCGCTCCCAGTCTGAGACCTTAGAGCCGACATCCGCCTTAGTGGAGCCAACTCCAGTTTGAGTGTTGACTATGTTAGCAACCTGGAGCCGATACCTCGCTTTGCGGAAGTCGACTCCAAGTGGTCCTAGGTTAACTTATTTAGGACAGAGCCGACTCCTCGCTCATTTCAATCGACTCCAATCCTCTTCAAACTCTCTCCAACTCTTCCCAAAACCCAAAATCCCTCAAATTAACCACTTCTTAGCTCTTAATGGAATCCAAACGTAGGGGATCAGTTTGATGGAGGGGTAACGACCGAAAAACGGACTGTAAGGCGTCCGACAAGGCAGCCTTCGCCGAGTTTTGCGTCCTCTTTCTTATCATCCATACCGAGCACTGCTCCAAGCCTATCCTCACCTCAAATTGACACTTTGGCAGGCCGTGTAATCACAATGGGTAGGAAGGTAGACTTTCATTTCCTTGAGGAAGAAGGTTTTACCATTGGGCAGTAGTTGACTGAACTAGGTTGGGATAAGGTATGTTCCCTTTATTTACCTACTTATCCAGCCCTAGTCAAGGAGTTTTATTTCAATTTATCTAGAGGAGATGGAGGAATTGTTAGTTCAGTAAGAGGGAAAAGGATTCATATTGCTTCAGAAATTTTAGGAAACCTTTTAGGGATTCCTGTTACTGGGCTTGCTAGAAGCATTCACAGTGAAAGATCAAATGCTTTATCAAGGATGTTAGGTAGGGAAATAACTGAATTTAAAGAAATTAGGGCAAATCAGTTGCCTCTTGAACTTAGGCTGTTGCATAACATTTATGGTAGGATTTTATTTCCCAAGACTGGACGTTTTGAGTATGTCTCAGAGCGAGACATTGTACTTATGGATAGTGTTTTGACTGGTCAATGAATTAATCTGGCTACTATGATGATTTGGTATATGATAGAGGCAGGGAATAAGAAAATATCCTCTTTATCCTATGGCATGATATTAACTTTAGTATTCCAAAGCCAGGGTGTTGTCATTTCAGAGAATAAACCTTTGAAGAACCTTAGACACACCGATTATTACAGCCTGGCTACTGTGCATAGAATGGGATTTGTGAAAGTGGATGGTAGATGGGAAAGAAAGAGTAATCTGGATGAAAGAGCGGCTGACATTGGAGCCACTGCACCTTCTGAGGCGGGTCCTTTAGTGAGGCATCCTTCACCAGAACCTAGCAATCATCACCACCACCGGTACCTACTTCCGTTCCTGCATCTGTACTAGTGTCTATTCCTTCTATTGGTTTTTCTGATGTTCAGCTGGAGCAAATTAAAGAATTATTTGGTACTCACAAGGAAGAGATGAAAACTAAAATTGACAATAGCCTGATAAATTTAAGAGAAATGTTTTATTCCTTGGATGAAAGAGTAAACAAAATTGAGTCCACCCTTGGAGCCTCCACAGAATCTTTGAAGAATGATCTCAAGAATATTTTTGAAGAACTTAAAGAGATTGGAGGTGATTCAGAAACATATTCCAAATGCAATGCTAAGTTACAAGAAAAGATCGTTGTTGCATCCGGATTCTTTGATAAGAGACTAAATGAATTCATTGCTACTCAAAGAGAAGGGATGGGCAAGATTCTAGAAGAACTCAAAAGGAGATTTGTGATTTGATGTTTATTTGCTTTAGTTTGATGTATTTACTGAAATTTTGATGTAATGAAGATTTTTTATATAATGCTTGACTTTGTGAAGTATGTAACGAACTTTTTTACTTAATGAATATCATTTGATCTTTGAAGCATCTCTTAATTTTGTCATTTAATTTAAAATTTTTTAACCTTTTTGTTGATTACAAAAAAGGGGAAGAAAATGTAATTGATAGTCGTATATGCATTGAAAGGTATCATGTGAAAGTTATAATGGGAAAAATGTATATGCATTGAAAGGAATAAGCTTAATTGAAAGTTAATTTGCTATGAAAGTTTAATTGGTATCAAACATTAAACTCATATAAGATGTAATTGATAGTTAAATTGAGTATCATAGGGGGAGCTACTTCATTCAGGGGGAGCTTACTTGTGAAAATTAAATATTTGATTTGAAACTCTTATTGTTTAATCATGCATATACTCAATATTTTTATAATCATCAAAAAGGGGAAGATTGTTGACCCAATTATTGATTTTGATGATTAACAAAAGACGTGAGTATATTCACTATGTTTCTGACAGATTTAATAAGTGTTTCAGGGGTTAAAAATGTTTAATCAATCAAAAGGAATAAGTTTTGAATCAAATTTTAAAGAAATTTTTCAAAATTAGAACTTGGAGTCGACACCCAAATAGTCAGGAGCCGACCCCAAGGCGTATCATAAGGTTTCTAGATTTTTGGCACGGTCTGGAGTCGACACTTAGAGTTTTGGAGCCAACTCCAACCTGAGATACAGAGAAGTGCATTCTGTTTTAGTTTTCGGAGCCGACACCTGAGTTTCTGGAGCTGACTCTAACCTGAGAACAGAGAGCGTATTTTATGGACATTTCTGGAGCCAACACTCTTGGATTCCAGAGCCGACTCCCGAAAGCGACGAGCCGACACTTAACTTTCTCGGAGCCGACTCCTCAATAAACTTTTTCTTTGCTAATTTGGATACCCGATCTGGAGCCGACACCTGAAAAGTTGGAGCCGACTCCAACCTATCAGGAGCAGATTTTCAATTGTTAGAACGGACTCCAACGGTAATCTTTTTTCCACCTAATCTCTAACAGTTATTTTTCTTTGTGTGTAGGAGTATCCAAGATCTCACAACGGCTATATTTCCTACCTAAACCTTGGATTAAGAGATCTATAAAAGGAGGAATATCCATCCATTTGAAAAAAAAAAGGAGAAAAAGAGAGAACAGAGCAAGAAGAAAAGAGAAAATATTCAGAAAATTCTGAGAAAGAAAGAGAAAAATCAAAAAGGAAATACTCTGAGCTTAAGTCCATTAATCCCAGAAAAGTTCAAAGAGAAATCCACAAGCTTCTCAAGATCAAATCAAGGAGATTTCCAACATTTGTAGAGAGAAAGCAAAAGCCCCAAATCCTCAACTTCTCTACTGCGTGAAGAAACTGAGTTGAGGCTGATTCAATATTTCAAAGGAGAAGAGGAAAAGAAGAACAGAAGAAAAGCATACATTCAAAGAGCTTCAATCAGGCTTTTCTTACCCTATTTATTTTATTGAATATCTGCTCACTTAAGGAGCTGTTTAAGTGTTGTATTGAAATCTTTATTGCTTTCAAACTGTTGTTTGCTAATTCAATCAGGGGATTGAATTAGTAGAGGTAGTATACCTCGAGACAAGCTAAGGATAGCTTTGTTTGGGTTTTGTGCTGGTAAGCCCGATAAAACCAGCTGGGTTTGTTGTGATCCCGGAGGAAACAACAAGTTTTGAGTTGTGAGCTTGTAAAACAACTTGGTTGTAATCAAGAGGATTATAGTGTGGGCCTAAGTGCTACTTGGGAGTGGATGTAGGTGTTGGATACACCGAACCACTATAAAATCTTTGTGTTTTCCGTGCTTTATCTCTTTGTCTGTTCCTATCTCATTATTTGTGCCTAGCATTTATCTTGCACTCAATCTCTTTTATTTCAAAGCACATAATTTTAAAAGATAAATTTTTAACAACCCAATTCATCCCCCCTCTTGGGTTGCCATCTGGGCCAACACGTCCCAAGGCCAATGTTCCATCGGTCCTCAAAAGCCCGAGTCTTCCTCGGCATCCCAAGGCTGATGTTCCATCGGTCCTTAGAAGCCTGAGTCAACCTCAGCGTCCGGAGGCTGATGTTTCAACGGAATAGAGTTCCCCATTGGCATAGGATCGCTACCCCATCGATGCCTGGTGGCACGGGGCCGGCATGGTCCCGGCTCGACCTTGGCTCTCCCAGGGGTCGGCCCTACATAGCTAAGTCGAAGTTGCTCGTGAATGGGTAGAAGTTGTCCCTCCGTGCCGACGAAGCCCCTAGGAGTCCCACGTCGGCAAGCCGAGGATTCAAATACGACACATTGCAGTTAGCTAAAAGTAATTTCATTGATGCTAAAGTGTTTACAAAACGCCGGCCGAGTCGGACTTGGTACAAAAACAAAAAAGAAAATAGTACAAAATCAAAGATCGCCGCGGGCTCATCATCGAAAGGGGCCCTCTCGGACCCTTGATCCGGTTTGATATCCATGGCCTGAGGTAGGTCCAGTACCCGGGCCACCTTCTTTCTGGCATCGCAGAACCCTTGAAGATAGGCATCCGCGTTGGCTTCGACCAGCTCGTCAGCAAAGCGGTTTGAAGCCTTGAACTCTTCCACGGCTGCTACGGCCCTAGCCTGGTGGCGGCCTCCACCTCTGCAATCCTATCCTCCTTCTCCGCGACCAGAGAGGCTGCCATCCTCTCTGCCTCTTTGGCGCGCTCCGCTTCCTCCTCGGTGCACCCTGCCCTATCTTCGGCCGCCTGGATGGTCGAGTTTAGCTCGGTGATGTGAAGGTTCCGGGCCTCGATGGCGCTCTCGGCCTCCCCGAGCTGACTGAGTGCCGCCCGGAGTCGGTTGGCTTCGATCTTCGCTCGGCTCTCGGCCATCCTTATTTCATCGGCTCGATCGGTCCTTGCTGCCTGCAGGGCCTTCTCGGCCGCTTTGGCTCGGGCCTGGGCCTCTTCGGTGTCCTGCCGGGCCTGGCGGATAATGGCCTCCCCCTCGTTGATCACATCCCTGGTGGCCCCCAAGGAGTTTGTCACCTGCATTCAAGGGGTCAGCCATGCAAACTGTTGGGTATTTTAAGCTGAGGGCAAAAAGATCACTTACTCGGATGAGGGCTGTAAAGGCTTCCCTGAAGAACCTAGACGCCCCCAGGTGCCTAAACTCCTCCTGGAACTTGGGCAGGATAGCCTGGGACATGAGCCGCTCCGCTCGACGCCCATCATTCATGAGGGAAAATCCGCGGGGGGTTGGTTCGACCCTGCTCCCCTCGGTGGCTTCGGTGCGCTCGGGCTCAGTGTGCGGAGGGCTGCCCGCCGACATTTCCTCTAGGGGCGGGCTCGCCGCCACTGATGGCCCCATGCTTTGGCCCTGCTCTGCCTCCGCCGGGGTTGGCTCGGCGGGCACCTGGGGCTCCTCTGTTTCCCCCTCGACCCTCACCTCCTCCGTGGGGTGTCAGCTGTGATCCACCAGTGCGGTCAAAGGCTCTTGGCACTCGGGAGGCAGGGAAACCCGCACCGTCAGACGCTTGGGGGCCAAGGCCTGCTGCCCCTCGCTTGGCCCTACCTGGCCCTCATCCTCTTGATAGCGGCCCTCCTGAGCTTGGCGGTTAGGAGCTTCATCACTGCGCGACGTCAGTCGGGGTTAGCAAAAAAAAAAAAGAAAAAGTAAGGGAAAAAGGAAAAAGAAGGCAAGAAAGAGGGGGAGGAAAATTGAGTGAGTATTGGCAGCTACTCACCACCCCGAGTGGAGACCCCTGCGAGTTGGAGATTTTCCTCCATCAGAAGCCGATTGCATTTGGGGATGTCGGCCGTTAACAGCTGCCCCAGTGCTTCTTTGTCCCCCGGGATAAGGTGGAGTTCATATTGGGCCGAAGGTCAGGGTCCCCCCATCCGGGCTTGACTTGGTCAAGGTCCGCGAAAAAGAATTGGAATTTCCATCCCTTGACAGAGGAGGGGAGGTAGAGTTTGAGGACACGGTCGGGTCAGGGCTGGAACAGCCACTAGCCCGCCTGCTGCCGAAGGGTATAGAAGCTACGGAAGAGGGAGAGTCTAGGCATAATCTGAAGGTGGTGACAGAGGACTATAAAAGCACAAATTGTTCGAAGGGAGTTCAGGACCAACTAAGTGGGAGTCAAAGAATAATAGTCCAAAAGATTGATGAAAAAAGGATGAAGAGGCAAACGAAGGCCCAGCCTTAGGGTAATCTCGTATAGGGCTACCATGCTGGGCCGGGAGGAGACCACTCTGTCGTCGAAGGTCAGAAGGAAGAGCCCGATATCTTGGGAGATTTGGTAACGGGCCCTGATATTAGCCAGGTCCTGGCCCGTTATCGTGGAGGCGGTCCCCATCGAGGATTCCGCCCCTACCCTCGAGAAGGTACTGGCCATCGCCTGGCGCCTCCTTGCTGGAGCCCTGCCGGCTGCCGTCGGGCGTCTCCTCGCGGGAGCCCTGCCGACGACCTGCCGCTGAGCAATAGGAAGGCGGTCCTCCAGATCGAAGGACCACAAAAGAGTGGGAGATGCAGAGGCACGGAGCCTCGAGGGAGAAATGTGGTCGCTGGGGGAGGCAGAAGAAGACCAGGAAGGTGAGGAGGCCATGCAAGGGTTCGAGGAAGAAAAGGAAGGTTTAGGAGGGACAAGAGGCTAACCTGTGGAAGAAAATGATGGAGACTAGTTCTCGGGTCGCTGGAGAGGTTGAAGGCCATAGGAAGATGAAGACAGCTGCATCAAAGTGACGGAAACTAGCCCTTCGTCTGACTTAAAATAGTTTCAAATTATCCCGCCTTACCTGCCCAGCCACGCGGACTCCCGCTATAGGCTGGGTCGCCTCGGCAGGCGCCCAGTGCGTGAGATGATCCACCTATGGCCAATGACGGAACACCGCTAACGTCAGCATCATGATGGCAATGATGGCGACCGCTTTTTACGGATTTGAGAGGATAATCTCGCCTCAAGGATGATCACTACAAATCGGACAAATGCAGTGACTGCCCCATTGCATTCCCTAGATCGCCCGTGCTAAGTTATCGCAGTGCCCAGAGACACGTGTCCAAGGGCGGTTAGTAGCAGATGGGGATCAGCCACTCGGGAGGTGACACTCCTTTCGCCTTCCAGAGGTGGGCCCGCTTCATCTCAGGGATGAGGGGGCATCTAATGTGGCTGATCCAGCATCGTCAGAGTAAACGGTGAAGGCAACTGACGGAGCCCTACCTCCGCCTCGGAGGACGGCCTTAGCCTCCAAGGCCCTTTCGGCCTCGAACCTAGCATCCCCTCGGCCTTGGCTCGAGCATCAGCCTCGGCCTCGAGCTTCTTCCTCGGCCTTGGCCTCGAGCGTCAACCTCGGCCTCGGCCTCGAGCTCCTATTCCGGTCTGGCCCCCAAGACTAGCAGCCTGCTGCCTCGAGCCGCCTGACATGCCCATGTGGTCCACCAACCGCCTGCAGCGGCCATGTGGTCCACCACTCGCATGTAACAGTGCTTGGCCATAGCCCGTAACGGCATACGCCTGATGCAACTAGGTCCGCCTGCTACCCGTAGCACCGCGCTTGGCAGGTGGCAGGCGAGGCAGGACACCTTTGACATGCCTAGTATCGGTTACAACCCGTCATTGTCAGCCTTGCCTTCTGTCTATAACCGGACAAAGGCACCTCGAAATCAGCAACCTTCTGAAAATGGAAAAAGGAGACCTTCGAACAGGTATAAAGGCCCACACTCACGACAAAAGGGAGGATCCTGAACTCTAGTTCTCTAGCTCGTTTCTGCTAGTTAACTCTTGTATGTTCCCAAGTTGCTGACTTGAGCGTCGGAGGGTTCCCATCGGAGTAACGGTCTTTGGGGACATTCTTGTAGGATCTCGCCGCAGAGGAGGATCTCTATTCCCTGACGTTGGAGGAAGGCGACTTGGCGTCAACAAAAACTATTCAGAAGAACTTTTGTCACAGAGTAAAAGAAGAGGATTTACTCTACCAGAAAGTTTGCCCATCTAAAAGAAATATTGTTGGGAGAAAGAGTAAAAACATTGAAGATTGATTGAAAAAAACTCTTTTTGAAGAAAGAGTAAATATATTGAATGTTGTTTAAAAAAACTCTCTTTGTCAAATAAAAGAAGAGAATCCACTTTGTGAGAGAGTCAGCTAGCTTATAATAACTCTACTTGAGAGAAAGACAGAGCAGATTTACTAAAGACTACTTAAAAAAACTCTCCTACCCAGACAAAAAAAAGAGATCTACTCTACTAGAGTGAGTCCATTTGAAAGAACTTGAGAAAAAAGGAGAGTAGATATTGAAGATTACTAAAAAAAACTTTCATCACTAAGTAAGAAAATGGGTTCCACTCCATCAGAGAGAGTGTAACCCCCCGTAAATTATTATGGGGGAATGTAACTCTTAGTATTTATTTTTGGGGACACCTGGCATCTTGACTCCCTTCTGACGTTTAGATCTCCAGGCGACGTCTGGTTTCTTGGGTCTTCGCGTGTCGGATGGGTTCCCATTTTCTATTGATCCGAGGCGTCGCGTGGGAGAATAAAAGGAGTCGAAGGATAACTCCCTCATTCACCCTGATGCACACCTCTTCCAGGAAATCCCTTGCCCATCCTCTTAATGCCCGAGAGAGAGAGAGAGAGAGAGAGAGAGAGAGAGAGAGATAGTCGGAAAAGAGAGAGAGAGAGAGCCTGAGAGAGAGAGAGACAGCCGGGAGAGAAATTGAGAGAAAGAGGGAGAGTGAATGAAATCGGAGAGAGTGGAAGGAGGGAGGAGGTTGGCCGCGGTGGCGGCAGGCTCCGGTCCGGCCAACAGTGGCCGGACTGCCCTTAATTTGCTAGGCAATCCGCCGGCACCGTGACGCCGCGCGGGAGAGAAATTGAGAGAAAGAGGGAAAGTGAATGAAATCGGAGAGAGTGGATGGAGGGAGGCGGCTGGCCGCGTCGGCGGCAAGCTCCTGTCCGGCCAACAGTGGCCGGACTGCCCTCATTTTGCCGGTCAAGCCGATCGGCACAGTATCGGCTGTGCGATAGAAATCGAGAGAAAGAGAGAGAGAAGATGAAATCGGAGAGTGTGGATGGAGGGAGGAGGCTGGCCGTGATGGCGGCCGACTCCGGTCCGGCCAATAGTGGCCGGACTGCCCTCAATTCGCCGGGTGAGTCGCCGGCACTGTGAAATCCACGCGGAAACAGGGAGAGGAAAAGAGAAAGAAAGAGAGAGAAATTGAGAGAGAGAAGGGGGAGGGGGTGGCCGGCCGCGGCAGCGGCCGGCCTTGGACCGACCGACAACGGCCGGGCCGCCTCCGATTTGGCCGGCGGTGGCCCTGGCCGCCGGATCACAGAGCCCCTGTTTCGATTGAAACAGGGGAATCTGGGAAGAAGGGATCGAGTGGGCCAGCTGGGCCGGCCTGGTTTGGGCCTTTTGGGCCGTGCAGCGAGCAGTTTTGGGGCTGATTTTTGGGCCCCATAACGGATCGAGATTAGCAAGAAAATTATATGGCTAGAATCTGGGTGAATTCTAGTTTCATGGGATATTTTTACTTCCCCAATTGGGTGTGTATAGAGGAAGATATTCGAGCCCGAAGTTGGGCCCGTGAACTAGTCTGGGTAGGGTCTTAAGGGTCATTTTATTAATTAGATTCCGTGAATTAATTATGTTCATTGATCCTGTAGGTGCCCAGACATCTGATTAGTTGGTTCATCACTTGGATTTTGCGTAGGAGGTAAGTAAGACTATTATGCAATTTAATTGTTTAATTAATAAATTGAGTATATACAGTTTGCATGCATTTTTATAAATTAACTGAATTCTCTATGTAGCATGGAACTGTGGATTTCAAATGAACAATTATATGATTATAATGATTGGTAATATTGTAAGAAATGATTTATTGATGTATATGCCAGAATTATGATTGCCTGTACGGCATGTTTATATTGAGGTGATTATATGCATTTCTTGTACTGTGCAAACCACTATGAGATATTGTGAGATACAGATGCATGATACACGAGATGAAAATGTTAAATAGATTTATATGTGTCGCTGCAGTTCTCCTTTACTATGGCCCCACACATTGTAGATGTGTTCTGTTTGATTTTTATGGCCACACACTGGAGATGTATTCTGTTATGATATGGCCCCACATATTATAGACATGTTCTGTATGATTTTTATGGCCTCACACACTGACGAGTGTGTTTTGTTATGGTATGGCCCCACATGTCTTACAATGTGTTCTGTATGATTTTTATGGCCACATACATCGTAGAGTGTGTTCTGTTATGGTATGGCCCCACACATCGTACAATGTGTTCTGTGGATGTTGATGGCCACGCATTTGGAGGATGTGCTCTGATTGAGGTATTGCAGGGCCGTGGGACACAGGAAATCTATAATTACATAAACAATGAGTTTGCTAGAGTGCATATTCTGATGCTCATCAAATGTTCAATTTATGTTAAGTTGACAAAATGCATATTTTGATAGCATGTTAAATATAATTCAAGTATGATATGATTGTATAATAGGCTTACTTATTGAGTGTAAAATCATTAAACCTTCACAATGTTTTTCAGAGACTCAGGGTTGATGATGGATATTCGGAGTTGATGGAGCTTCTAATAAATAAAATAAGAACCATTGCATTGGTGTAATCCTATTATGTTTGTGTGTAGGGCTTATTGTAGCCCAACTTTATTAGCATGAATTGGTTGTAGGGTTTGATACCCAAAACTTATTACTATCATTTGTATTATGGTTGGTTTTCATATTTATTGCCATTTGAATTGTATATCAAGATTTTTAAGACGCCTTGCGTGCCCGGCACGCGGCGGGTTGTCACCCTAACTCAAAAATTTTGGGTCTGGGGCATGATAGCTTTTATGGTATCAGAGCTCGGGTTATGACCCTAGGGACACGAACATATTGACATAATAACTCATAGAGAACATATTTTGATGACATTATACTTAGGGAAACTTGACAATCTAGGCAAAATACTAGGATGATATGGAGACAATTATGACTTTCAAGGAATTTCATGATTTATGCTTTGGAAGCTTGAAATTTAAAGTTATCAAGATATTAATTGAATTACAAATTTGATAGGGATTAAGAATGAACCATCGCAAGCCAATGATATTATGGGATTCCCAAGCTGGTGACCTTGACCAATGGGGAGGTCAAGGGGCTTCTAGAGGTTTTAGCTCCGTCAAACTTGTTGGAAATGATTCGTAGCAATTTCAGACCTCTAAATAATATGGGACATAAAATTTTAATTGGATATGCAATAAAAGATAGATGAATATATGGAATAAACATAGTAGTGAAAAATTGCAATTGATGACTAATATGACTAAGATAACACCATTATGTTCATATTGCAATTGAGCGGATATATGGATTTTGAGGTATTAAATCTGAATCTGAATGTGGATGTATAACATGAATTTTTATTTGTAGAACTTGCATTGTTGATATTGTAAGTTTAAGATTATGATCTAATCTGCTGGTTATAGGGATGATTAACATTAATGATATTTTGAGAATGAAATAGTTAACTACATATTTTGATCAATTACAATTGAGTACTTTCTGAATTTGAGTCTGGATGGATATGTATATTTTACTAAGAGAACTTTTATTATGGATATTGCATGTTCAAAACTGATTGTTATTTTGCTAGATATGGAGATGGTTGATATTGATGCTAATGAAATAGTTGACTGCATATTATATCTTGATGGACCATTTAGGAAGAATATAAAATTTTAAATTCTGAGACAATTACTGTTTAAGTTTTTGAGAGCAGTAGACTCTATTAATCTTTAGAACTGATTTTGTCTATAAATGATCAAATATTTTGATGGTAGAAAGTGAAAGATTTTAGCAAGAATGAGAATAAGTTAAACTCCACTAATAAAGAATTTCATGGGGATTTTCATTTTATAGATTTCTAAATTAAGATATCTGTTCATTAATTATTGTGCATACTTATTGTACCTTTCTTCATAATTCATATGTAGACATCTTTCTTCAGGATGGATAAATTATCAATCAGCCATAGGTGGCATAATTATTGTATAGGAGGGAGTTGATTTTATTTTTGATTATTATTAGTTATGGATTATGGTTAAGGGTACATCTATTATCACTTTCAAGTCATAGAGAGATTACTATAATTTTCAATTATATCTTTCGAATGGTAAGTGCATTTTCAATCTTGATTGACCTTATAAGTCTTGTATTCATCTGAGCTAGATTAGTGAGGTCACTTTAAGATATTTGAAGGGTTTAAATTAGTTGGTCATGTTATGGCATGGGACATTGCATAATCTATAGATGATTTTGATAATCATTGGTAACGAAATAATCGATTCAAGAATTTGAATCATTTAAATTACATTATTTATTGAGGATATACTGACCTATTCAAGAGAAATTGATTGGTTATGGTGGTATTATTGATAAATATGAAGGAGGTAAATTAATCATATTGATGATTGATGATGGCACTATTATTCAAAGAAATTAAATTAGTTGATTATGATAATTATGATAGATATCCTAAATGATTGGCTTAATGTTCATTGATGTTAGCTTGAAGTATTCAAGAGTGAAACCAAGTATGTTATGATGATTGAAATAAGTATTTTAATGATTAGTGGCACATTCAACTATTTATGAATTGAGAGAGCATTCGAAGAAAACTATCTTATATCTAGTTCACAAGAATTTAGAACTGTCTTATCGAGGAATTATGAGTACCTGATGTGTTACTAACCTTAAGAATGGATGACATAATACATATGATGGATCCTATGATATTTATGATGATTGTGTTGTGAGAAGTTAAGGTATATATATATATATAAGGGACAGGAAAGAAATACTTCTTAAGGAATTCAATTTTATTTGGTAGAAAGATCAAATTAATTTTGAAAGTTGGACATGTCATTTGGGTGCTTAGGAATGAAATAAAAGTTCGCTTGTGAGTATCTTTAATGGTACAAAATTTGTGGACATTTAATTTCGAGGATGAAATTTTAGTGGGTTAAATGTTAATATTTGTTTTTGGTTTAATGGTAAACTGCGTAAATTGAGTTTGAACCCATTTGTCTCACTTTCCTAATTCGATGATGTCTTCATAAAGCTTTGTGGATTAAGCTGAATTTCTGTCCAGCCTTCCACCCTCAAATAGATGGACAATCTGCATAAACCAATTAGATTTGAGGATATACTGCGAGCCTGTGTGATGGATTTAGAAAGTGCTTGGTATAGCTTCATACCCTTAGTGAAATTGCTTATTTTAATGATCCGAGCTAATATTCAAATGGATTCATTTTGTTGTCTATGATATAAGGTGTAATTTTTATTGAGATGAAGTATGAGAGAAAATTTTGATTACTGAGCTGGTTTAACAAATATGAGAAAGTATCAAAGCAGCTTCATGTAGCTCAGAGTTAATAGAAAAGTTATGTTGATGTTAAATAGAAAGATTTGAAATTTCAGGTTGAAGATCATTTAGAAATTTTACTAACTAATGATGTGATGAGATTTGTGTCAAAGGTGATTTGAGCCACAATACATTGGGCCATTTGAGATTTTGATCAAAATAAAGGAGGTGGCTTATAACTTAAGCACTATTTTCATTTACTCTTTGGGGTGTTTAATGTGTTTCATATCTTTATGATTGAGGAGGTGTATTTCAAACCCGTTATGTGTTAGAACTTGAACCGATTTAGTTTAAGAAAGAATTGACCTATGATGATCATCCTATGCACATTGTGGACCGCAAGGATTAAGTTCTGAGATGGTGTAGTAATCCTTATGTCAAAGTTCAGCGGAGAAATTATTCTGAGGGAGATTATCTGAGAGTCTAAGGAGAAAATGAAAAAGAAATATCCTCAATTAATTGTATCTTATTACAGATCAACGATGTATCGATGACGGTGACTTTTGAATGAAATTTAGCTGATTATGAGATAGAAAATGTGGATTTGTATTCTATTGGATGTATGTCAAATTTCGAGGATGAAATTTTTATAAGGGGGGGAGAATGTAACCCCCAGTATTTATTTTTGGGGACACCTGGCATCTTGACTCCCTTCTGACGTTTAGATCTCCAGGCGACGTTTGGTTTCTTGGGTCTTCGCGTGTCGGATGGGTTCCCATTTTCTATTGATCCGAGGCGTCGCGTGGGAGAATAAAAGGAGTCGAAGGATGACTCCCTCATTCACCCTGATGCACACCTCTTCCAGGTAATCCCTTGCCCATCCTCTTAATGCCAGAGAGAGAGAGAGAGAGAGAGAGAGATAGCCGGAGAGAGAGAGAGAGAGAGAGAGAGACAGCCGGGAGAGAAATTGAGAGAAAGAGGGAGAGTGAATGAAATCGGAGAGAGTGGAAGGAGGGAGGAGGTTGGCCGCGGTGGCGGCCGGCTCCGGTCCGGCCAACAGTGGCCGGACTGCCCTTAATTTGCTAGGCAATCCGCTGGCACCGTGACGCCGCGCGGGAGAGAAATTGAGAGAAAGAGGGAGAGTGAATGAAATCGGAGAGAGTGGATGGAGGGAGGCGGCTGGCCGTGGTGGCAACAAGCTCCTGTCCGGCCAACAGTGGCCGGACTGCCCTCATTTCGTCGGTCAAGCCGATCGGCACAGTATCGGCTGTGCGATAGAAATCGAGAGAAAGAGAGAGAGAAGATAAAATCAGAGAGTGTGGATGGAGGGAGGAGGCTGGCCGTGATGGCGGCCGACTCCGGTCCGGCCAACAGTGGTCGGACTGCCCTCAATTCGCCGGGTGAGTCGCCGGCACTATGAAATCCACGCGGAAACAGGGAGAGGAAAAGAGAAAGAAAGAGAGAGAAATTGAGAGAGAGAAGGGGGAGGGGGTGGCCGGCCGTGGCAGCGGCCGGCCTTGGACCGACCGACGATGGCCGGGCCGCCTCGATTTGGCGGCGGCGGCCCTGGCCGCTGGATCACAGAGCCCCTGTTTCGATTGAAACAGGGGATATGGGAAGAAGGGATCGAGTGGGCCGGCTGGGCCGGCCTGGTTTGGGCCTTTGGGCTGTGTAGCGAGCAGTTTTGGGGCTGATTTTTGGGCCCGTAACGGACCGAGATTAGCAAAAAATTATATGGCTATAATCTGGGTGAATTCTAGTTTCATGGGGTATTTTTACTTCCCCAATTGGGTGTGTATAGAGGGATATATTCGAGCCCGAAGTTGGGCCTGTGAACTAGTCTGGGTAGGGTCTTAAGGGTCATTTTATTAATTAGATTTCCGTGAATTAATTATGTACATTGATCCTGTAGGTGCCCAGACATCTGATTAGTTGGTTCATCACTTGGATTTTGCGTAGGAGGTAAGTAAGACTATTATGCAATTTAATTGTTTAATTAATAAATTGAGTATATACAGTTTGCATGCATTTTTATAAATTAACTGAATTCTCTATGTAGCATGGAACTGTGGATTTCAAATGAACAATTATATGATTATAATGATTGGTAATATTGTAAGAAATGATTTATTGATGTATATGCCAGAATTGTGATTGCCTGTACGGCATGTTTATATTGAGGTGATTATATGCATTTCCTTGTACTGTGCAAACCACTGTGAGATATTGTGAGATACATATGCATGATACACATGAGATGAAAATGTTAAATAGATTTATATGTGTCGCCGCGGTTCTCCTTTACTATGGCCCCACACATTGTAGATGTGTTCTGTTTGATTTTTATGGCCACACACTGGAGATGTATTCTGTTATGATATGGCCCCACATATTGTAGACATGTTCTGTATGATTTTTATGGCCTCACACACTGACGAGTATGTTCTGTTATGGTATGGCCCCACATGTCTTACAATGTGTTCTATATGATTTTTATGGCCACATACATCGTAGAGTGTGTTCTGTTATGGTATGGCCCCACATATCGTACAATGTGTTCTGTGGATGTTGATGGCCACGCATCTGGAGGATGTGCTCTGATTGAGGTATTGCAGGGCCGTGGGACACATAGGAAATCTATAATTACATAAACAATGAGTTTGCTAGAGTGCATATTCTGATGCTCATCAAATGTTCAATTTATGTTAAGTTGACAAAATGCATATTTTGATAGCATGTTAAATATAATTCAAGTATGATATGATTGTATAATAGGCTTACTTATTGAGTGTAAACTCATTAAACCTTCACAATGTTTTTCAGAGACTCAGGGTTGATGATGGATATTCGGAGTTGATGGAGCTTCTAATAAATAAAATAAGAACCATTGCATTGGTGTAATCCTATTATGTTTGTGTGTAGGGCTTATTGTAGCTCAACTTTATTAGCATGACTTGGTTGTAGGGTTTGATACCCAAAACTTATTACTATCATTTGTATTATGGTTGGTTTTCATATTTATTGCCATTTAAATTGTATATCAAGATTTTTAAGACGCCTTGCGTGCCCGGCACGCGGCGGATTGTCACCCTAGCCTAATATTTGGGTCTGGGACGTGACAGAGAGTCAACTTAACTGGAAGGCCTCTACTTAAGAGAGAGAGAGAGAGAGAGAAAATGAGCTACCTTACAAAAGCACTATTTTGAAAAGTTTCCTTTGTCAGGTGTAAAAAAAAGGTGTCACATCACCATCAGAGAAGATCCTTTTGAAAAAGAATTAAGAATTTGCTTCTCTTAAAGACCTGAACAACTTAGGTAAAGTCTTCTCTAAGCATAGAAGCAAAGTAAAAGGATGCATTGATCTAACATACAATGATTTGGAAGAAGTATGCTTCCCCTAAAATCGATTTGTCCTCCTTTCAAGGGAGACCTCTAACTAGTAGGCTTTGATGGAGCCTTACTTAGTAAAAGAAGGTCAAGTACCAAAAATACAAGAAAAAGAGAAATCGCCATTCAATCATTTACACACGGAAAAGAGGTAAGCCAGTTCCACCAAAGGGAGAAGGCATTTGATTCAATAAGCCACAGAACAAAAAATAAGAAAGATAAAAGGGCACCATATGGAGAGCTCATAAAAAAAAAAACAAATATACATCCCATCCAAAAGAAGAAAATTAAAGGACAAGAAAGCAAAAGATGATCACTATCAAAATTCACAAGGTGAAGGAAGGACTTCAGATAGAGCCTATGCTAAGGGGTATCGTCGGCTTTCTAAAAATTGCAGAGCCTCTTCTTCCTCCTCATCTGAGCAAATGATCACCAGTGGTGGTCCAACCTTAGCCTTATTTGATGGCTTGGCCCTTGCTGAGATTGAAGAAGCAGCCAAAGTTGCAAATGGCACCATTTCATCCAGTTGCTTGGTGGTTGTGGTGACTTCGCCTATCAGGTTAGCACTCACTTGCTTGACCTATCTAGATAGTTGACAAGACTACATCTATGGCTACCTCTACTAAGCAAGCTTCGTTTATAACTTCCAAGGATGAGAAGTTAAGATCAAGGTACTTGATCACGATCTTCACCATAATGCTTTATTGTATCATGGAAGAAGCCTTGACAAAGCAATCCTTTAGGATCAATCCGAACTTTGCTGATACCTTAAACCCTTCTACTACTTCCTCCATGCTGCTATGCAAAATATTGGCCCTCTTTAGTCAAAGCCACCTTTCCCTGAGCCTTTAACACATTAATTTCAATAGCTCACACCTCAGCCTCTATTTTGACAATCTTGACTTCCTCCTTGACCACCCTTGTTTCTATTAGCTTTACTATAAGCCTTCTGGCCACAGCTTCTAGTCTTTTTACCTCAATCACTAATGTCACCTTGGCCTTTCCAACCTTATGCTACAAATCATCGAGCCACTTCTTCAACTCCTTATCTCTAGCTAGAAGGCTATTGCTTGGCAATTCCTCTCAAAGAGGGTAAGCATATATTCAATGAAAAGCATGTAAGTGGAGAATACAACATTCGCTAACTCTTGGCTTAAAAGATCTCCCAAATACTCGTGATCTCCTACAAACATCATCTCAAAGCCTATAGAGCATGTCATTATGCCACACTATACTGTCTTCTTAAAAAAGTCGGGCAGAGCAATGCAACAAACTAGTACTAAAGTGCCAAGTGAAGTATCACTAAAGGTTTGCTTGGAATAAGACTACGTCCATTAGAAGATGAGAAGAAAATGCTTGGCCTATACACGAGATGATCCGATCTGGATTCATGGGAAACTTAAGGCTTATCAAAAGGGGAGAATCCTAAGGCCTAGATGAAAGAATAGAGGTAGGCAGCAATAGTAGGAATGACTCAAGATGGGGCCAACTATGGCCCCTCCATATGAAGTGCTACATTTTTTGGGTCTTGGAGTTAGAGGATTGGGTGACACCAAACCCTGACCAGCTACTTTATCTTCTTTGGCCCCATCTATTGTTTCTTTCCAATGGCATGCTCCCTAATCTGTGCTTGCAAAAATCAGAAACAACCAATTCTTGATGGAATAAGAAACTCTGAGAGTCACTACCATTTATGCAAGGGAGGAAAAAGAGAGGATCGATGCTAAAGAAAAATTGAGGAAGAAAAAATGCACTCATAAGGCAAAGGAGGTTAGGCAAAGCTAAAGAAAAGCAAAGTCCAAAGGTTCTAGAAGCACCAAGAGCGGTTACAATAGAAGAGTAATCGAAGACTAAGACATTTACTTGTAAAAAGGCAAATTGTCAACCACCAACTGCTAATTCCATGCCCAATTTTAAGACTAGCATTTATCTGACCTCTTTAAGATAAAAAAAGAAGCATAAAGTTTGAGTGCATTAAAAAGACCTAGAAGATAATACATAGCCCTTATATTTAATAAGGCCTCATAATCACCATCAAATCTCAAGGAGGTGCCTCCTTTGTTCATAATAAAAGAGCTCAATAACCGATACCCAGGCCCAACAAGTGCTCCCATGTCAACCTAAAGCAAAATATAGAGCAAGACATTAAGTTTTTGAAAGAATACTTTCTTGCAAGAGAAAAGAGAGAGCTCGCAAAGGCCCTCCAAAAAGCAACCTCAAAGAATTCAAAAGTCCAAGGCTCAAGGCATTGAAGAAGGCTTAGAAGTCTGCCTGAAAAGAATGACCTCATCTTAGACAAATTTGACATTCACTCATATCTCCCTCACACAAGCATACCTTCTTAGCCTTTAGTAGGGGGTATATGATAGAGACAAATTGAATTAGTACTAAGTTGGCCCCCTATTATAAAAGCATGTGGTCTCTAAGACATGTCAGCACTTCCTGCGATGATTAGACAATGTCAGAAAGGCATGGGTAATAAAGTCCCTGATTATCTCGTTTATCAAACTAGCAAATGAGACCAGGTAATAACTACTTTCATGCAAATTCCTACACTAGAAGTATGGCACGTGATAGTTGGAGCAATCCTACCACTGACCTTACTGCTAGAGCTGAACATACCATTGTTACTTAGATTGCTTTAGGCATCAGGACTAGACCCCATTTATATGAAGGAACCTCACTTAAAGGAAAGGGACTTTTCTTCTTCCACTCTCTCCTAGTCTTGTTTCAATTCTTCTTTGTGCCTTCCCTAGCTATAAGCTCTTGCCACTTAATTTATTCTCCATTCTCTCATAATAGGATGGCTATAAGGTCCGCTCTTGATCTTTTTGTTTCTTCTTCCTCACTAACTTAAGTGTTAGCTAGTCTCAATTAACTAGGTAGCCTCTAGCACCTCTAATATTCTTTCTCTGTCCTTATAAGAGTGTTAGTCTAGATGTAGAGCCCTCTTTTGTAAGGTTGAGCAGATCAAGATCCACTTTAGTTTCCAAGCTATCATCCATATCATCTTTATTGGCAATCAGGGTCTCTCAATTGGGTTTTAATGCCATCACATGCAACTGCCATCACAATCATCCATAAGCATTACAATGATGGCTTCTTTCTAATCTTTCTTTACCATTCCATTTTTGATGTCTCTTTTCATTAATTGGCACTCTTTTTTTATATGCCCTTTCTTTTTACAGTACTACATCACAAGGGAAAAAAAATATTGCAACGCCCAAATGTCGCAATTGCATCACTAAACATGCTATTGCGACGCAATAGCGACGCAATGACGGCGTCGCTCAGATGTCCGTCGCAATATTCATTTATCGCAATTACGTCGCAATATTGCGACTCTCTGCGATGCAACAATGCATCGCAATATTGCAACGCATCCAAATGCATCGCTAAATTTAAAACTAATTTTTAATATTTAAAATTATTATTAAATATTGCGACGCATTCAATTGCGTCGCAATATTGCGACGCATTTAGTTGCATCGTAATATTTAATAATAATATTTTTGATATAATAGCGACGCAATTTGAGTCGCTAATGCGTCGCAAATAAAATTTTTTTAAAATATTGCGATGCAAGGTCATTGCGTCGTAATATTTATTAAAATATTTTAGATATAATAGCGACGCAATTTGAGTCGCTAATGCGTCGCTATTAAATTTTTTTTAAAATTATTGCGACGCCAGGTCATTGCGTCGCAATATTTAATAATAATATTTTGAAAATATTAGCGATGCAATTTCAGTCGCTAATGCGTCGCAAATTAAATTTTTTTAAAAAATATAAATATTAAAAATTAAAATGGTTAATACAATTTCGTTACATTAAATATTGATAGAAACATTCTTCACTCATATTGATCCAAACAATAATCAATTTCCAAAAATAATTCATATATTAAAATTTTGAAGTTTTCATGTACAACATAAAAAAAATGAAAAAAAATACATCAAGAATCTGAGCGATCATGTGGAGGCTGGAGACCCTGCGACAAGCGGCTAACCATATCCTGCAAATGGCGCATCTGATCTCGCACGTCTGCAAGCTCCTGATCCTGGCCTCGCATACACTGCTCGAACTCGTTCTCGACCTCCTGCCGAACCTCCTGACGAACGTCCTGCCGAACCTCCTCTACAATAGATCTCCGAATGTCGTCTAAACGCTCGGCAGGAATATCACCAGAAAATCGCGAGCTGGAGGCCTGATGGGGAAAATATGCAGAAGCTCTAGTGCCCAGACCATAGACCCTGCGGTCTCGCGGCTGGGCACCAACAGCCTCCAAAAACACACGCCGACTCTCCTCTGCTGAGAGTTCGACGGGCGTCTCCCCATCAGTGGAGTCGACCTGCGATGCCTGGGAGCGAAGCTCCTCGACTCGTGTCTTTGAATTATAAAATCAACAATAAATGAGTTAATAAATTTCTCGAAATAAAATTTTAGAAATTAAACAGATACTACATAAATCTAATTTCTTACCGCAACCTCCCGTGATCGCGTGTCGACCCAGGAACCGTCCCTCCTGGTGTGTGTCGCCCTGAATAGACGAAACTCACCAGGATCTCCGCCCTCCTGCTCAGACTATAACAATAAAAAAATTGATATTAATACAAATATTTATAAATAACTAAATTAGTAATTAAAATATTTATGTTTTCTTACCATACGCCGTCTGTGCTCCTGAATCGAAATGGAGCCCGAAGTATGGCGGGAGAGACCCGTGCCAGGACCGCCCTTCTTGGATCGGCGGTTCGTGCTGGCTGATGCGGACCTCCTGCGCCAGCCATCGGACTGCCAGGCCTGCTGCCACTCGTGCCAAATACCCTCTGGCACATGCGCAGGACGCTGACCCGATGACCTCCAACGATGAAGCATGTCGGAGTATCGGCGTCCCGTCAGAGCCTCCCATGCTGCCCTAATGGCATCATGGCTGGCAGGGTCCCACGTAAACTTTTTCTGCATTAAAATAAATAGTTAGTTTCAGAATTTATTAAGATTAAGAAATTTTATATCAGTGATAAATTGTATTTAATAAGTTTACCTGAAACTCAGAAAAATAAAACTCCCTCGTGGCTGGAGATACGTGGCGCCAATCGTAGCCACTGGGATCTGCACGCCTCTGAAATACGGCGCTGATGTGGCTGGATACATGATGCTGCTCAATAAATCTGTTAAAAAAATGCATGTTTATAAGTAATTGACTTAAAAACATAAACATATATTTTTAATTAGTATATACTTACAGCCCATGAGCATCAAGTCGAAGTACGGTGCGGCCGATGGTGGAAGAACTCTCGGAGGTATGTGCCGATCGGCTGGATGGTAATACAATGCAGGATCACCACCGACTAGAGATCGAAGGCTGTGCGATGTGTGGAGATCCGAACTCTCCATCTCCAAAGCTCATGTGATCTGATGCAGCAGGGCTACGTCCCTGCTCACTCCGTATGTCGTCGGTAGATCTACCTCTGCCCGTCATACTGAAAATACTAAAGATTCATGCAATTAAATTACGATTAATGATTGACTATGTAAAAATTTAACACTTATAAAATAAAGTTGAATTTAAAAAAACCTCTATGTTTAATCGGTGTCATTTGTTTCGTGAAATGTTGGTTCAACATCCGATGCCGTATCGGACTGCGATTCAGTTTCATTATCATCGGAAGGAAACCGAACATTTGCATCCGCAATTTCTTGGACATCACCATTTGGATCTCTAAGTGATGTTTCAGGAGCCCTTGTGTCGTCCTCAATTGCATGCATTTCCATCTCATCCTCTTGAAATGCAGGGCACTCGGCTGATTGACTTGATGAACTCTCCTCTAATAAGATTGTTGAACGTGGGACGATTTTAGAAAAGCCCACCAATCTCGCTTGTCGTTGCGCAAACTTGGATATCCGCAGTAAAACACTTGCTGAGCTTGGGATGCAAGGATGAATGGGTCATATTTCTGCAATCTTCGTCGATGGTTCACTTCAACCAAATTGTAGTCGTTATGAACCCTTTTGCCCACAGGAACTGTCGGATCGAACCAATCGCAACGAAACAATACGGTTCGTTTCATAGGCCAACCGGGATATTCAACTTCAACCACCTCTACTAACTTTCCGTAATAATCCTGCATATTTGCTCCAACACTTTCTCCTTTAACACACACGCCCCAGTTCTGCGTGCCTCTTGAAGCTGCTAATCGTTCAATCTGAAATTTGTACCCATTAACAAAATAGCCAGTAGAGGTTGTTACGGTCTTCAATGGCCATTGCGATAGACATTTAATGAAAATATTATCGGTTGTGGACCATGGACCGTTTACCTATAAATTAATAAGCTATTCACAACCAATTCGAAAAATTAAAGCCATTATTGAAATTGATTGAGTGATACTACTCACAAATTCATAAAACCAGTAAGCGAACTCCGTTTCTAACTTCTGTCCAATTGCAACTTGACTGATGTCGGGATTCATCTGTCGTTGTCTATCACAATACATCCTTATGGGATGATAAGGATTAAAACTGATGTTAGCAATTAAATATTGTGGTATATTGTAATTTAAATTAGAAGTTTCAATTAAGCATTGAAGTATACACTTACTCAATATATGGATCGACTTCTCTACAGTTCATTAGGATGTAATAATGTGCTGCATTATACTCCATATCGCTAAGATTTCTTGACTTCTGCCCCCAAATGAACGGCCGATACCTTTAAAAATTGATATTCTACCGTCATTAGGTTCTCCTTCGTCCACACATACGTCATCGTTACGACCAAGATTTCGGCTCCTCGTGTGGACGTGACCCTCAAAGTAATGCGAGGCAAAAGCTGAAACTTCTTCGACCAAGTGTGCATTGCATATAGAACCTTCAACCCTTGCCTTATTACGCACATTATTTTTTAACTTCTTAAGGTACCTATATGTAAAGTTGAGACAAAAAATTAACCAATTTTCTCGCAATGAAATAATATTTGAAATGTCAACATGTCTTAATGATGTATATATTTACCTCTCGAAAGGATACATCCAGCGATACTGCACGGGACCAGCTATGCTCGCTTCGTATGGCAAGTGAACCGGTAAATGCTCCATTGAGTCAAAAAAACTGGAGGAAATATTCGCTCCAGCTTGCATAAAATAATTGAAATTTCCTCCTCAAGCCTTGCCATGGATGCAGAAGTAATGTGGCAGATAACTCCTTGAAGAACAAGCTGAGCTCGTCAATGCCTTCCAGACATGTTGCGGAAGCAACTCACGAAAAGCTATAGGCAATAACCGTTGCATGAAAACATGGCAGTCGTGACTCTTCATGCCGAACAACTTGAGCTTATGCATGTCCACACACCTACCGATATTTGAGGCATAACCATCTGGAAATTTTAACCCTCTAAGCCAGTTACATAAAACTTCTCGTGAATTTCTGTCAAGAGTGTAACAGGCTTTAGGATAGGTCCCGTCGGCACTCCTCCTCAAATCACCTCTTCTGCAATACTGATTAAGTTCTTCTCTTGACTTTGCAGTGTCTTTTGTTTTTCCCGGGATGTTTAGCACCGTGTTAAATATGTTATCAAAAAAATTTTCTCGATATGCATAACATCCAAGTTGTGCCGGATGAGATTTGTGCTCCAATAAGGCAAATCCCAAAATATACTCGCTTCTTCCAGTTATGTTCTTTACATATACGGCCATTTATTCTATCTGCATCTGGTTCCCAAGCATACCTCAACCCCAAATGCTCTATAGTATCAAATATATCCGTGCCGGACCTAACCGGTTCGGCGAATTTTGTGACTGCTTTGTTCTTCCGGAAGGCGATCAAGTTACGCCTGTAAGGATGATTTGGGGGCAAGAACTTCCTATGATTATCAAACCATGACTGCTTACCACTCTTCTGCAATGTAAATGCATCCGAATCATACATGCAATGAGGGCATGCCAGACGTCCAGCAGTGCTCCAACCAGACAACATTGCATATGCCGGGAAGTCACTTATTGTCCACATCAAAGCAGCTCTCATGATGAAATTCTGTTTCATAGAAATGTCGTAGGCTACGACTCCTGTTTCCCACAACATTTTCAATTCGGCCACCAACGGTTGCAGGAAGACATCAATCTTTTCCTTTGGATTTGATGGTCCTGGAACCAAAACTGTCAAAAACATTGCAGTATCTTTCATGCACTTCCATGGAGGAAGGTTATATACAGTCAGTATCACAGGCCAACATGAATACTGTTGCCCCGCTTGACCAAATGGTTGGAAGCCATCGGTACAAAGACCTAATCTCACATTCCTTATATCTTCAGCGAAATCAGGATGATTTTCATTGAAATGCTTCCAAGCTTTTGAATCTGATGGATGCCGCATTTCATCCTCTTTAGATTCATGTTCGGCATGCCATCTCATATCAGCAGCTGTAGCCTCAGATCTGTATAATCTCTGCAGGCGTGGAGTAAGAGGAAAGTAATGCATCCTCTTGTAAGGCACACTTTTCCTCCTACTTGTACTAGCTCCCCCTTTGCCGTTTTTGTACCTCGATTGCCCACAAATCTTACACCATCTCAGCTCTGAGTCTTCACCCCAATATATCATACAATTGTTCAAGCAACAATCGATCTTATTAACTGGGAGCCCAAGCCCACGCAACAACTTCTTCGTTGAGTAAAAACTGTCTGCTACAACATTATCATTTGGCAAAATTTCCTTGATTAACCCAGCTACAGAATTAAATGCCTTTTCTGATAATCGATGTTCTGCCTTAATATTCAACAACCGAGCAGCCGTAGACAACTGGGAATGACCCTCACAACCAGGATACAATTCTTGATTTGCAGCACGCAACATATCATAAAATTGTTGTGCATCTGGATTTGGTTCTTCCATAAATGTATTCTGATTGAATTCATTACCCGATGCATTCATCACCATTTCTTCATATGTGTTTAAATTCACAAATGGTTCATCAACGGGAATTGACACTTGTTGGCTTGTAACAACTGCTGGAATTTCCTCTGGTTCACCATGACAGTACCAAACATCGTAATCAGGAACAAACCCCTTTTTACACAGATGCACCTTAACAGTTTCGACATCTCTGTAGGCTTTATTCTGACACCTGTGATAGTTGCATGGGCACCTAATCCTAGGCCCATCCATCCATTCAGGTTGGCTACATGCAAATGCGATAAATTCTTCCAATCCATTCAGAAAATCTGGATTAAGCAAGCCATCTTTTATCCTTGCATACATCCACGAGCGAGCCCCGCTCATTTTTGACCGACTTATACAATTTCTGGTAAACCATTAAAGGAAACCACATTATAAAACTATATTAGCATTACTAAATATATAACTAAATTATTTCTTTTACACAACTTAGGTTAATAACAACCATTTAAATAATTTATAACTAAACCAATTTTTTTTAGACAACTAAGGTCCCTACCCTGCAAGGCCCGGCCACGGCTACGATCCTTGGCGTGCTAGCAAGGACCGAGGCACAGGTTCATGCCAGGCTAATGCTAGGGCTTGAGTTCGGGTCGGGCCGCAAGGCGGTCCGTTTAATCATGAGACTTCACAAGCATTCAAGTGTCCTAAATTAATTCTACCTTCACTCCATGTCTAAAAGGTAAGGCCCTATCCCATTCAAGAATATTTTTTGTGATATGTTATTCTGCTATTAATTATCATCGATCGGTTACGTTGAAATTTCGGCAGCATTTCCCCATATGTTCTCCTAAATGTGTGGCATATAAGCCACACTAGGAGAACGTATGAGCAAATACAAACCGCAATCTCACCAACGATGATTAATAGCAGACTAACATATCGCAAAAAATATTCTCAAACTGTCCACCAGGACAATTTGAGAATTTGCAAGACTAAGTCTTACAAATTCTCAAACGGGTCTAAAGGTTATAGTGCTGTGATTAATAATATGGAAGTCCGAAGACAATCGAACTTATGCTTGTTATTCTTAACTTCTTGTCAATTATACATATATAGGAATAGTGTTCTATATATAGTCACTGACTTCTTAAGATTATTGTGTCGAATACAAATGTTTGTGAAGACTAAAATATAAATCATTGAAACTACTAATTTGTTGCTGCAAATTAAATAATAATACAACAAGACTTTCTATCTAGCATTACATAATTTAATGCATCATTCAATTTGAAGCAGAATGTAAATAATCAAGACATAACAATTGTAAATAACTACAAATGCAAATATTATTGCATAAACATTCTGCTTAAATTAATTATTGCATAAATATTCTGCAAATTAAATAATAATACAACAAGACTTTCTATCTAGCATTACAAATATTATAGCATAATTAAGACATAACAATCAGTCTATCCAAAGAGCTCCGACTAATGACATAAATTAATTAATTTATAACTAATCTAATAAAAAATTAGATTAGTGGTCACATTTTTTAATATTTGTCATCAAATTATTTAAAAATATTTTTAATAATAAAATATAATAGAATCTAAATTTTTAGTAATTTTTTTCATGTGTTAAAAATTTTTTTTGAAGGGGCCGGGGGTCGGGAAAACCCCCTAGCTGTTACTTTTTTAAAAAAATTAAGTTGCCCATGTTTTAAAAATATATTTATAATTTTTATATTTATCATCAAATTATTTGAAAATAATTTTAAAAATAATAAAATATGATAGAATCTAATTTTTTTAGTTAATTTTTTTTGAGTTTTTTTTTTATTGAAGGGGCCGGGGGTGGGGGAAAAGCCCCCTAGCTGTTACCTTTTTATTTATTTATTTTTTTTGTCTGGCCACCGTGGCCGGAGAAGACGAACGGGAGGGGGGGTCCCCCTTAACTGTTTTTTTTTTTTTGGTGGCCTGGCCACCGGCCACGGCAGCAGCCATGGCCGGAGAGGACAAACGGAAGGGGGGGTGGGGGGATTTTTTTTGGTGGCCTGGCCACCGTGGCCAGGCCACTACCGGCCACGGCAGCAGCCGTGGCCGGAGAGACGAACGGGAGGGGGGGTGGGGAAAACCCCCCCCCATTAATTTTTTTTTTCGGTGGCCTGGCCACCGTGGCCAGGCCACCGCCAGCCACGGCAGCGGCCGTGGCCGGAGAAGACGAAGGGGGGGTGGGGAAAACCCCCCCAAACTGTCAATTTTTTTTTTGGTGGCCTGGCCACGTGGCCAGGCCACGGCAGCAGCCGTGGTCGGAGAAGACGAAGGGGGGGTCGGGAAAACCCCCCCAAACATAAATTTTTTTGTGTGGCCTGGCCACCGTGGCCAGGCCAGGGCAGCCATGGAAGCGGTCGTGGCCGGAGAAGACGAAGGGGGGGTGGGGGAAACCCCCCCCCCCCCCCAAACAGTAAATTTTTTTTTGGTGGCCTGGCCACCGTGGCCAGGCCACGGCCGCCATGGCCGGCCAGGCCATGGTCGGCCACGGCCGGTGCCGTGGCCGTACCTTTTTTTTTAAAAAAAGGAGGATGGGCTTACCTCGGTTACGAGGGGACGCCGCCGGAGTGGGGGGAGCTTTCGCCGGGAGAGAAGACGGGGCAGCCGGAGGAGCGGACGGACGGCGGCGGCGGCTAGGGTAGGAAAAGGAAGAAGAAGAGAAGGGAAAGGGGGGGGCCGGCCCGACAAGCTTTATATAGTGGTGATTAGCGACGCAATATATGCGTCGCTAATCACTCGCTATTTTTTTTTAATATTATGGATTAGCGACGCAACAATTGCGTCGCTAATCCATCGCTACTTTTTTTTTTTTATTTTTTTATGCAAAACTTAGCGACGCAACTATTGCGTCGCTACTGAGTCGCTAACTTGGCGCCAATGTCCGGCGGAAAAATAATTTTTATTTTCTAGGAAAATGCATCGCAAATGCATCGCAATATTTTTTAATATTAATAACTGATAAAAATTATATTTTTTAAAATAATTGCGATGCATTTATTGCGTCGCAATTTTTTTTTTAATTTTTTATTACATTTAAATTTCTTAAAAACATTGCGATGCAATAAATGCGTCGCAATATTAAAAATTATTTTCTCTTGGAAAATAATTTTTATTTTCTAGAAATTGCATCGCAAATGCGTCGCAATATTTTTTAAATATTTATAAAAATTATATTTTCTGAAAATAATTGCGACGCATATATTGCGTCGCAGGTTTTTTTAAATTTTTTATTACATTTATTTCTTAAAAACATTGCGACGCAACAAGTGCGTCGCAATATTAAAAATTATTTTCTCTAGAAAAATTATTTTTATTTTCTAGGAAATTGCATCGCAAATGCGTCGCAATATTTTTAATATATTTATAACTGATAAAATTATATTTTCTAAAAATAATTGCGATGCATATATTGCGTCGCAATATTTTTTTTAAATTTTTTTCTTACATTATTTTTCTTAAAAACATTGCGACGCAATAATGCGTCGCAATATTAAAATTTGTTTTCTCTAGAAAATTATTTAAACATTCTAGGAAATTGCATCGCAAATACGTCGCAATATTTTTTAAATATTTTTAACTAATAAATTTAATTTTTTGAAAAATTGCATCGCAATATTTTTAAATATTTGTAACTGATAAAATTTATTTTTTAAAAATAATTGCGATGCAAATAATGCGTTACAATGTTTTTTTGAATTTTTTTAATTACATTTACTTTTCTAAAAAACATTGCACGCAATACATGCGTCGCAATATTAAAAATTGTTTTCTCCGTAAAAATTAATTTTTCAAAAAATGCATCGCTAATGTGTCGTAATATTTTTTTAATTATTATAACTGATATAAATTATATTTTCTAAAAATAATTACGACGAATCTGTTGCATCCGATCGGCGATGATTCGACGGTTGCGATCGATCCAAGCCCTGATCCTGATCGTCCACGACCGATCTTGGACCGTGGCGATCCCGATCGGCATCGATCCGACGGTTGCTATCGATCCAAGCCCTGATCGATCCTGATCGGCGATGAACGATCGGATCGCGATCGATCCGATAGGCGACGATCCGACGGTTGCGATCGATCCAAGCCGTGATCCCGATCGGCCACGACCGATCTCGGACCATTGCAATCCGATCGAGATCGGCGACGATCCGATGGTTGTGATCGATCGAAGCCAAGATCCCGATCGGCCACGACCGATCTTGGACCGTGGCGATCGGTCCGATCGGCGATGATCCGATGGTTGCGATCGATCCAAGCCCTGATCCGATTGGCCACGACCGATCCCGGACCGTTGCGATCGATCCGAGATCGACGATCCGACGGTTGCGATCGATCCAAGCCCTGACCCCGATCGGCCACGACCGATCCCGGACCGTTGCGATCGGTCCGAGATCGATGATCCGACGGTTGCAATCGATCCAAGCCTGATCCCGATTGTCCACGACCAATCCTGGACCGTGGCGATCGGTCCAATCGGCGATGATCCGACGGTTGCGATCGATCCAAGCCCTGATCCTGATCATCCACGACCGATCTCGGACCGTGGCGATCGGACCGATCGGCGTCGATCCAACGGTTGCCATCGATCCAAGCCCTGATCGATCCTGGTCGGCGATGAACGATCTCGACCGTGCGATCGATCCAATAGGCGACGATCCGACGGTTGCGATCGATCCAAGCCGTGATCTCGATCGGCCATGACCGATCTCGGACCATTGCAATCCGTCCGAGATCGACGATGATCCGACGGTTGCGATCGATCGAAGCCATGATCCCGATCGGCCACGACCGATCTCGGACCGTGGCGATCCGTCCGAGATCGGACGATCCGACGGTTGCGATCGATCGAAGCCGTGATCCCGATCGGCCACGACCGATCTCGGACCGTGGCGATCGGTCCGATCGGCAACGATCCGACGGTTGCGATCGATCCAAGCCCTGATCCCGATCAGCCACGACCGATCTCGGACCGTTGCGATGGTCCGAGATCGCGACGATCGACGGTTGCGATCGATCCAAGCCCTGATCCCGATCGGGACCGATCCGGATCGTTGCGATCGGTCCGATCGCTGACGATCGGTTGCGATCGATCCAAGCCCTGATCCCGATCAGCCAGGACCGATCCTGGACCGTTGCGATCACGACGATCCGATGGTTGAGATCGATCCAATCGGCGACGATCCGATGGTTCGATCAATCCAAGCCCTGATCGATCCTGGTCGGCGATGAACAATCTCGGACCGTCGCGATCGATCCGATAGGCGACGATCCGATGGTTGCGATCGATCCAAGCCGTGATCCCGATCGGCCACGACCGATCTCGGACCGTTGCAATCTGTCCGAGATCGGCGATGATCCGACGGTTGCGATCGATCGAAGCCGTGATCCTGATCGGCCACAACCGATCTCGGACTGTGGCGATCAGTCCGATCAGCGATATCCAACGGTTGCGATCGATCCAAGCCCTGATCCCGATCGGCCACGACCAATCCTGGACCGTTGCGATCAGTCTGAGATCCGATCCGACGATCGCCGACGATCCGACGGTTGCGATCAATCCAAGCCCTAATCCTGATCGGCCACGACTGATCTCGGACCGTGGCGATCGGTCCGATCGCCGATGATCCGACGGTTGCGATCGATCCAAGCCCTGATCGATCCTGGTCGGTGATGAACGATCTCGGACCGTCGCGATTGATCCGATAGGCGACGATCCGACGGTTGCGATCGATCCAAGCCGTGATCCCGATCGGCCACGACCGATCTCGGACCGTTGCAATCCGTCCGAGATCGGCGACGATCCGATGGTTGTGATCGATCGACGCCGTGATCCTGATCGGCCATGACCGATCTCGGACCATGGCGATCGGTCCGATCGGTGACGATCCGACGGTTGCGATCGATCCAAGCCCTGATACCGATCGGCCACGACCGATCCCGGACCATTGCGATCGGTCCAAGATCGTGACGATCCGATGGTTGCGATCGATCCAAGCCCTGATCCCGATCGGCCACGACCGATCCTGGACCGTGGCGATCGGTCCGATCGCCGATGATCGACAGTTGCGATCGATCCAAGCCCTGATCCCGATAGGCCAGGATCGATCTTGGACCGTTGCGATCGGTCCGAGATCGCGACGATCCGACGGTTGCGATCGATCCAATCCCTGATCCCGATCGGCCACGACCGATATCGAATAGTGGTGATCGGTCCGATCACCGATGATCGACGGTTGTGATCGATCCAAGCCCTGATCCCGATCGGCCATGACCGATCTTGGACCATGGCGATCGAACGGTTGCGATCGATCCAAGCCCTGATCGATCCTGGTCAGCGATGAACGATCTTGGACCGTCGCGATCGATTCGATAGGCGACGATCCGACGGTTGCGATCGATCCAAGCCGTGATCCCGATCGGCCACGACCGATCTCAGACCATTGCAATCCATCCGAGATCGGCGACGATCCGACATTTGCGATCGATCGAAGCCATGATCCCGATCGGCCATGACCGATCTCGGACCGTGGCGATCGGTCCGATCAGCGACGATCTGATGGTTGCGATCGATCCAAGCCCTGATCCTGATCGGCCACGACCGATCCCGGACCGTTGCGATCGGTCCGAGATCGCGATGATCCGACGGTTGCGATCGATCCAAGCCCTGATCCCGATCGGCCAAGACCGATCCCGGACCGTTGCAATCGGTCCGAGATCGTTGACGATCCGACGGTTGCGATCAATCCAAGCCCTGATCCCGATAAATTAAAACACAATTTTTCTAATTTTCTGGTTTATTGCGTCGCTAATGCATCGGTATTTAACATAATTAATTTTTTAAAAAATATTGCGACGCATTGAATTGCGTCGCAATATTTTTTTTCTTATAATTATTTTATAAAAATTTATTTTATTTAAAATAATTTGCGATGCATATATTGCGTCGCTAAATTAAAAATAATTTTTCTAATTTCCTGGTTTATTGCGTTGCTAATGCGTCGCTATTTAACATATTTAATTTTTTTTAAAAACATTGTGACGCACTGAGTTGCGTCGCAATATTTTTTCTAATATTTATATTTTATAAAAATTAATTTTATTTAAATTATTTATGACGCAATTGGTGCATCGCTAAATTAAAAATATTTTTTTAATTTTTGGTTTATTGCGTCGCTAATGCGTCGCTATTTAACATATTTAATTTTTAAAAAAATATTGCGACGCACTGAGTTGCATCGCAATATTTTTTCCTAATATTTATATTTTATAAAATTTAATTTTATTTAAATTATTTGCGACGCAATTGGTGCGTCGCTAAATTAAAAATAATTTTTCTAATTTTTGATTTATTGCGTCGCTATTTAACATATTTAATTTTTTAAAAAACATTGCGACGCACTGAGTTGCGTCGCAATTTTTTTTTTCCGTATTTATATTTTATAATAAATTAATTTAAAAATATTGCTACGCATTAGTTACGTCGCTAAATAAAAAAAATAATTTTTTTATTTTCTGGTTTATTGAGTCGCTAATGCGTCGCTAATTGCGTCGCAATGTTTTGTTGTCATGGAGGCGTCGTAAAGTGGTCGCAATTTAGTGACGCAATGATGCGTCGCTAAATTTGCATCGCTATTTCAGTATTTATATGAGATTTTTTCTTGACTTGGACACTTAAAAGCAATTTCTTTGCTTTTAGGTACTTGATCAACCTAATCTTCCTTCAATAATAAGAGCTTGTGAGATAGATGATTTAGAGCCGCTCTTCCTTCTAGTCTCCCCATTCAATAAACTACTTGTAACATGGCTTATAATCATAATCCCTTCGAGTGTCAAATTGCTAAGAGAGATAACTAATGGTTCCCGTGACTAAGGAAGAGAGCTAAATATGAATAATGCTTGTAGTTCATCATCTAGCACCATATTTATTGAAGCAAGTTGATTCATAATGCTTTGAACTTCACTTAGATGCTTGGAATACTTTATTTCCAGCGGTCTTTCTTTTGTACAAGTCATGTAGCTTTTTTCACAAATATTTAACGAATGTCTCATTTGACACACAGTGGAACATAACCATATTCAAATGGTAGCAATGGTTTTCTGATCCATCAATTTTCATTCATTATCAGACATATCTTTAAGCTTGTGTTCATCTTTTTCAATAAGAATATACAAATCCTAGCAATAAAGATGGTCTTTCATCTTAGGTTTCCATATAATCCAATTGTTTCCATTAAAAGATATCATTCTATTTCTAATATTTCAATCCATTTTTAATATATATTGTTGCAGACATATCATCATCCTCAAATGTTCGCGGGCGTTCGGCCGCCTTCTCTAGCAGGCCCAAGATTTTCGGCGAGCTTTTCTTGTTCGGGAGCCTGCAAGCAAGTTTTGGCGATCAAAGATTTCAGTGGAAACTCTTCGACCTCAAGTTAGTGCTCTGGGCAACGACCGTGAGCTTAAAAAAGTTCAAAAAAGAGAGAGGCTTAGAAAAAAGCTCTTTGTGAATATATCAACGTTTAGGAGTTATTGTGTGTTACCTAGTTGGAGGTCCCTCTTATCCATTTTATTGAAGCTTGGAGTCTGTGAGACTTGCTTGGAGTCTGTGAGACTTGAGGTGTAACCACCTGTCAGAGCCTTTATGATAAGGGAAGCACTAGTAAGGCTTACCTTCTTGTCACTTGTCAGAGCTACAGACATGTTCCATCAAGCATGGGAGGTCATAGCAGAGTTGGCAGGTACTGCTTGATTTGGATAGATGCTGCATGTTGTTGCAGGGCATGGGCGACCGTTACGGTGCTTGCCAGATATGTTTTCCATGTCACACATCTATTGTCCTGTAAGAATAGTGGTGGGTCCAGGCATATGGGGGCCATAGGCAATAGGTGTGGCCACATGGTGGCTACTAATGCCAGGTCGGTGCTGGGAGCTAGATCGGTGAGGTCGACGCTGGAGTCAGTACTGGGAAAGGCCGACGCTAGAATCGGTACTGGGGTCGATGTTGGAGTCGGTTGTTAAGGTCGATGCTAGAGTCGATAAGGCCAACACTGGGGTCGGTTGGAGGAGGCCGATGCTGGGGTCGGTCAAAAGGTAGCCGACACTGAAGTTGATTGGAGGAGGCCGACACTGGAGTTGGTACTGGGGCCGACTCTGGAGTCGGTTGCTGAGATCGATGCTGGGGTCGGTGAGGCCAATGCTGGAGTAGATACTAGGGCCAACTCTGAAGTCAGTTGTTGAGGCTGACGCTGGGGTCTGTTGGAGGAGGCCAACGCTGGAGTTGGTATTGGGGCCGACTCTGGAGTCGATTGCTGAGGCCAATGCTGGAGTCGGTGAGGTCGATGCTGGAATCGGTTGGAGGAGGCTGACGCTGGAGCTAAGGCCGCCTTGGGAGGCTATGGCCAAGTTTGGAGACTGAGACCGCTTTGAGAAGCCATGGCTGACTCCAAAGATTGGGGCCGCCTTGGGAAGGTCGGGGCTAAGTTCGGAGATTGAGGATGCCTTGGGAAGCCAGAGCCGACTCTGGAGACTGAGGCTGCCTTGGGAAGGCTGAGGCTGACTCTGAAGATTGAGGCCGCCTTGGGAAGGCCGGGGCTGACTCCGAAGACTGAGGCCCATAGGGGGTCAATTGTCCTCATCAGATGCCCTCCATACTTCTGAGCTTGTACGACCGCGTGCTTTGCATCCATCAAGCGATAGGAGTGTAGAATTTTTTATCTTTGCACTTGTCTTTTTATGCTAGCTTTGGCTTTAATTCCTTCTGAGTGGAGGGATCTTTTTCCTTTGCATTGCTTTGGATAATTTTTGTTCATCTTGTGTGGACATCTGCATGCTCTTTGGAGCTGTGCATTTGCCTGTTCAAAAAACTTTAGGTAACATTGGAGGTAAGTTGATTATCTTTGACTGGCTGAGGGTAGCTAGTCATCCTCTCCCAATGGGGGGTCTGAAAGTGGATGCCCATCAACTATGAGTTGGAATTGACCTCTCTCGGTTGTGAGCTAGTTGGGTCTTTTAATTGGCTTGCTGAGGGTGATTTGTTGCCATCTGTTGCAAGTGCATGATTTGAATGAAGGTCTTACCCAATTGGCCATTGGCCGTTGAGGCAGAGTTGAAGCTGCTGAGACTAAAATGAAGCTATTGGGGCTGTGGTGACGCCGTTGAAGCTATAATGAAGCAGTTGAGGTAAAGTTGAGGTCATCGAGAGCCTTTTGAACCTCGAAGGATGACCCGAGAGTGCTAGGACCATGCTTGGGAGAATTTGAACCAAAGTTGTCAATTTCGTTTCGTTTTGAACTTTTTGGCCAAAACGTTTCGTTTTGAACTTTTTGGCCAAAACGTTTCGTTTCGGTGGCTTATCCGAAAAGATGAGCCTTACGTTTCATTTCGAAAGATTTTTCAGTCATTTCGGTGCGTTTTGACGTGTTTCGGCCATTTCGGCATGTTTCGACCGTTTCGGCAAAATATGTTTCGGAAACCGATTTGTGAATTGTTAAATCTTTCAGAACTATTTTATATATATATATATATATATATATATATATATAATATCAAAAAAAACCCTAGTTACTCTACCCCTTTTCTTTTAGTTGTACAACATCTCTTAAAAACTCAAACTCTTTATTTTTATGTTGTTATTATTATTTATGAAAATATAAATTATGAATAATTTTTTTATATATATATATATTCCAAAATGAAGCACCAAAATGGTCCGATACCGAAATATTTTATTTCATAAGCTAAATCGAAACATAATCCGAAACAAAATTGATAACTTTGCTTTGAACCCCGAAAGATGATCCGAGGGTGCTGGGACCATGCTCGGAAGCCTTTTGAACCCTAGAGGGTGACTTAAGGGTGGCTGCTGGGACCATGCTCGAGGGCCTTTTGAACCCCGGAGGGTGACCTAAGGGTGCTGGGGCCATGCTCAAGAGCCTTTGAAACCCGGAAGATGATTCGAGGGTGCTGGGACCATGCTCATATGCCTTTGAACCCCAAAGGATGATCCGAGGGTGCTGAGATCATGCTCGGATGCCTTTGAACCCCGGAGGGTGACTCAAGGGTCATTGCCAGGACCATACTCGAGAGCCTTTTGAAGCCTTGAGGGTGACCCAAGGGTGCTTGAACCATGTTTGGGAGCCTTTGAACCCTGGAGGGTGACCTGAGGATGCTAGGATCATGCTCGGATGCCTTTGAATCCCAGAAGGTGACTTGAGGGTACTAGGACCATGCTTGGGAGCCTTTTGAATCCCGGAGGGTGACTCGAGGGTCACTGTTGGGACCATGCTCGAGGGCCTTTTGAACCCCGTAGGGTGACCCGAAGGTGCTAGAATTATGCTCGGGAGCCTTTTGAATCTCGGAGGGTGACTCGAGGGTTGTTGCTAGCACCATGCTCGAGGGCCTTTTGAACCCCGAAGGGTAACCCGAGGGTGCTAGAATCATGCTCGGAAGCCTTTGAACCCTGGAGGGTGACTCGAGGGTCGCTACTGGGACCATACTCGAGGACCTTTTGAACTCTGAAGGATGATCCGAGGGTGCTGGGACCATGCTCGAAAGCCTTTGAACCCCAAAGTATGATCTGAGGGTGCTGGGACCATGCTTGGGTGCCTTTAAACCCTCGGAGGGTGACTCGAGGGTCGCTTCTGGGACCATGCTCGAGGGCCTTTTGAACTCCAGAGGGCCTGAGGAGGAAGAGGGGCCGGAAAGGAGTGGCGCCAAGGATGGACCGGAGCCCGCCTAGCCATAGGCTCTTATATTTTGTTTACTTGAATATTTTTGTCGCTCGACTCTATCGGTCTTCCTCTAATGCATTCAAACATTAATGGAAAGAAATTTTTCTCAAAGTATAGTGTACCTATCTTTATAGCTTTTTGCCTTTGCATCGTATTCGATGTCAACTCCGATTAGAGGCTTGAAGGCTTTTTTTTTTGGATCCGCCTTGGGGTTTTCATCTTTTGACATGAAATTTGGAGGTGGATGCCCACCAACTATGAGTTGGTCTCTTCCAACTGTGAGTTAACTTGGGGCTTCATCCCAGACGGTGGGTTTTCCATTGGCCACTGAGATAGAGTTGAAGCCGCTGAGGTTGAGTGGCCTGGAGCTCCTTTGTGAAATGTTTTTGAAAGAATTTGTCTCCTTTTGCTGATTTGAATATTTTAGCATATTGGCGACATGCCCCCAAGGAATCATGTCGATTGGAGGTGGGAGGTGACATTGCTCTCATTTGGGGGGCTTCATGATTGTGGTGCTTGTTGGTGAGCTTGATGATGCTTTTGTTAGTGATCTTGAAGGTGCTCTTACTTATGAGCTTGAGGATGCTCTTGCTGATGAGCTTGATGATGCTCTTGTTGACGAGACTGAAGGTGCTCTTTGATGAGCTTGAGCTTGTTCTTGCTGCTCTTTCTAATGAGCTTATAGATGCTCTTGTTGATGAGCTTGAGGATTCTCTGATGGCGCTCCGGAGAGGCATGACGGCGGTGAGTCTCTCGCTGGGAAGATCTTTTGCGGGATGAATGATGGCTACTGTGTGGCCATGGAATATTACTCCTGTAGCTTTTGAATAGCAGCCACCAATGCTTGGACTTGTCGGGCGATGGTGGCTAGCTAGTCCACCTGAGTGGACTAAGATGGTAATGATGGCGGAGCAGAGAGCTAGCGTCCTACTGCTCAGCTCATTGAGGGTGCCCCCCTAGCATGACTGGCGGAATTTGCTTGGGCTCTTGTCATCATCATCCTTTTGATCCATCATTTTGATCTAAGGGGAATAAGGATATGCAAGCTAGCATCGCTGATGATCCATGCTCTGCCCCCCTATCTGGTGCACCAATTTGTTGTAGATAGATCATCCTCCTTGAATGTCCGTAAGAGTTCGATCGCCTTCTCCAGTGGGCCCAAAATCTTTCAGCGAGCTTCTCTCATTCAGAAGCCTGCAAGCAAGTCCTGAGGATCAAAGATTCTGGCGGATACCCTCTGACACTCAAGTTAGTGCTTTGGGCAACAACCGTGAGCTTGAGAAAGCTTGAAAAAGAAAGAGAGGCTTAGAGATGAGCTCTTTGTGAGCATATGAGCGTTTAGGAGTTATTGTATGTTACCTGATTGGGGGTCCCTCTTACCCATTTTATTGAAGCTTGGAGTCTGTGAGACTTGCTTCGAGTATGTGAGACTTGAGGTGTAACCACCTGTTAGAGCCTTTATGGCAAGGGCAGCACTAGTGGGGCTTGCCTCTTTGTCACTTATCAAAGCTGCATGCCATGTCTCATCAGGCATGGGAGGCCGTAGCAGAGTTTGAAGATACTGCTTGATTCGGATAGATGCTGCAGGCTGTTGCAGGGCGTGGGCAGCCGTTACAGCGCTTGCTAGATATGTTTCCTATGTCGCACGTCTATTGTCCTATGCGGACAGTGGTGGAGCCAGGCATGTAGGGGCCGCAGGCAGTAGGTGCGGCCACATGGTGGCCACTGACGCCAGGTCGGTACCGGGAGCTGGATCGGTGAGGCTGACACTGGAGTCGGTCGGAGGAGGCCGACGCTAGAGTTGGTACTATGGGAGGCTGACGCTGGAGTCAGTGAGGTCGACGCTGGAGTCAGTGAGGCCGATACTGAAGTCGATTGCTGTGGTCGACGCTGGAGTCGATGAGAACAACGCTAGGGTCAGTTGGAGGAAGCCGACGCTGGGGTCGATCAGAAGGTGGCCGACACTGGAGTCGGTTTGAGGAGGCCAACACTGGAGTCGTTACTGGGGCGGACTCTGGAGTTAGTTGCTGAGGCCGATGCTAGAGTTGGTGAGGCCGACACTGGAGTCGGTACTGGACTCTGGAGTCGGTTGCTGAGGCCAATGCTGGAGTCGGTGAGGTCAACGTTGGGGTCGGTTGGAGGAGGCCAATGCTGGAGTCGGTATTGAGGCCGACTCTAGAGTCGGTTGGAGGAGGCCGACGCTGGGGTCAGTCAGAACGTGGCCGACGCTAAAGCCAAGGCCGCCTTAGGAGGCTAGGGCCGAGTCCAGAGATTGAGACTGCCTTGAGAAGCCATGGCTAACTTCGAAGACTGGGGCTGTCTTGGGAAGGCCGGGGCCGAGTCCGAAGATTGAGGGTACCTTGGGAAACCGAGGCCAACTCCGAAGACTGAGGCCGCCTTAGGAAGGCTGGGGCCGACTCTAGAGACTGAAGCCGCCTTGGGAAGGCCAAGGCAATACTCTGATACCACTTGTTAGGAAACTAAGCCTTCACCTTATATATAATAGATTAAAGGCAATAACAAAAGTACCAAAGTAAAAATAGAAACAAATAGCTCAATATAAAAAAAAAAAAATCAACAACATAAACATAAAGCACATCAAGATTTTTTACATAAAATCCCATAAAGGAAAAACCCATGGGCCAAGCCTAGAGCAATCTTATCTACTATGCAAGATAATTAGATTACAAAGTCTTCTCTAATTATTACTAGATATATAAAATAATCAAGAAACTAATAACTCTTTAATAATAATTAAAACTTTCTTTTTGGATGAAATTAAAGAGAAATAAAAGAAGAGAAAGCCTCACCAACAAAGATAAGACAAAAACTTGGAGAAGAATTATTTAAAGAGCATAATACAATAATCCGATGAAATAGATTTGATGTTTACTCTCTAATTTGAGTACTTTAAATGGTTTTGTTCTTCTTTTATTTAAGTTTCTTTTCCTTCTCCCAGCAAGAAAGAAAATTCTTGGATTTTCTTCTGTCGCTCTATTCTCTCCCTCATTTCTTTTTCTTATCTTCCGTTTAGAGGGAGGATAACAGTACAGGTGGTACTTAGGCATTTCTTTTTTGAGTCTAAACATATGGAAGCAAATAATAACTCAATTCAGTAGTGTATGAGCCCATCATATATGAGGAAGAATACCACAACATGAGATAGCAAAAAATTTGGCATCAAAAGAATATTTTTTTAATGAATTTTCTAAGTTAGAGATTTGGCACCAGCATAAACGAGACACAAACGTTAATTGATCCATCATTCCCACGTTGCATCGAGTAGGGATAAGCTTGCACGAGTGGGATACCATTCTGGAGATACCTTGAGAGTTTGGGAACATGAATGCGAAAAGAAACAGAGCAAAGCGTTGATTGCCAACGTTTTACATCTCGTTTTATAAGTCACCATGCTTAAGGTGCAAAGCGCTAAATTATTTAACATCGCTTGTTTTGCCCCTTTCCCTGCTGAAAATGGGACAACGAGTTCTCTAAATTTCATACAATTCCAACATTACAATATAATTAGTGACACTGTTGTTCAAAAAAAAAATTTATTTGTTAAAAAAGAAAAAAATCCCAATAAACTGTGTTAATGATTTTAATTCTCGCGAAATCAAAACAAAAAAACAAAAAAACAAAAAAGAAAACAAAAAAAGATCAAAACCTGAGCATCGATCATTCAACCATCGCTTGATTCTTCGTTTGACATACGTCATTGGAGCTGATACAAAAAAGAATGAGAGCGTTATTTTCTTTCAATAATTATCCCCGATGCCAGAGATCAATGGAGGAGCAAACGCTTCCATCCGATTGTATTTTACATCTAGCAAAGAAGAATAAATTAAAATATGTAAACAAAAGAAAGGTAAAAAATAAAAAATAAAAGAATCAATCCCATAGAATGGGTCTAAGGATCCGAGGACATGCTGGAGAGGCGACTGGGCGTGGGGCGGAAATTCCACCGCCACCGGCCGCCACCCGGCGGAGCACGTGGAGAACCCCCACGACGGACGGGAGGTGACAGCGCTCTCCTCAGCAGCTCTCGGTACCCCGATCGCCGGCTCAGCATCCGGAGCCTCGCCGCCGCCGCCTCGTGCCGGTCCGCCTCGGACTGCCTCCACCCTGGCTGCACCCTGAACCTCGGAGAGGAGGAGGGCACGAGACGGTTCGGCCGCCTCGGGATGGGGGCCCTCGCCGGAGACTCCGGCCCCCTGTGGGAAGGCAGTCTAGGTCTCCGTTGCTCGCCGTTGCCGCCGTTATTCATTGAGTGTATTCTTCCTGATGCTTTGCTTTTGCTCTGCTTTCTTGGCTGTTTGAAACTTGATCGCTTCTCCCTCTTTCTCCTTCTAGTCTATATTTATATCAAGGCTTGTTACCCATCCATCGGCTTCGACGACTCCGTGGTCGATCGGACGAAGCCCTGCAGCTGCTTCCACCAAAATCAAAAAGACCAATACACGGGAGTTGGACGGTTTTGACCGAGCCCGCTGAGTTGACCATTCCGCGGCTGTGGAATTCGCCGTAGGCGATGGGCCGTACCCTGACTCGAACCTGGATGCACATGACTAGGGCTGCGAATAAGTTAGATCGGATTGAATCATACTTAATTCTAATCTAATTTTATATTCAAATTCTTATTTTAGATGACTATTAGGCTCAATGAATTATTCTGGCCAATTTGAGATCATATTTGGGTCAAAACTAAAATGCTTTAGTTTGAAAAGATATTGAATTGGGTCTTATTTGCCCCAACTATTATTTTGTAGTTAAAATATAGTAATTAATAATCAAAAATAAATCTATTAATAAATAAATAAAATTAAAAAGAGTCAATTTAAATTTAAAATTTATTTAAAAAACTTTTAATCTACCTAAATAAATGATTATCCTTAAATTTATAAATTATAATTTTAAAATATTTATTGATAATTTAAAAATATTATAAATAAGAATCTATCAAAATAAATAATAAAATATGAGTATTTAGATACAATTGAGTAAAAATAGATGACAGGAAATTAAGTTGTTAAGATGAAAAGGAAGCTTAGCTTAAATAAAAGTTTATTTAATGAATTAGTAAAGATATTTAGAATAAAGAAGTATAAGATTTAAATAATTGAGATTTATGGGTAGAATTGGGTTAGGTCAAGTCTATTTTCTATCGACCTAAATTAAAGTCAAATGATATATGAATTAAGTTGTATCAAAAAATAAATTCAATAATCATTAACTATCATCTTTATCCACTATTGCATAACTAGCTAATAAAAAAGCCTTGTGTTATTGTTATGTTTAGCATGCTTTTTTTTTTGATTGTCTGATCTTCTAGTATAACATTTATGATTATAATAACCATACTTTTTATAGTTATAGTATTGAATATGAGATTTGTTTTAAATTGATAAAACACATACTTCTTACACTTATAGGATTGAATATTAGATTTCTTTAAGTTTTTTGGTTCTTACCTTATCTTTGGTTGGATCTAAAATTTCATTCCTCTTTGCCTTTATAATTTTGATCTCTTTGATTTGATTCTATCTTATTTGATGACTTATTTTTTTACTTTAAATTCACTTAGGCTTTCAATGTTTGTTTAGTTGCAACTACTACTTTTTAATTCAAATGTTGCTTGTATGCCTCTAATGATCCTTGCAACTCATCATTCATCAAAGTTTTGGTATGATCTCATCAATCATCATAGTTTTGGTATGTCTTATTTTCTTAATAGTTTTCACCGCATATTTGAACTACTTAGTTAAGATTTGAAGAATATTTTCTAAGGCTTACTCGTCTTGAATGTCTTCATCGGCTTTCATATCATTAACGAGCTTATGTGTTTACATAAAATAATCAGTAATGCTATTTCTTTTCTCTCATTGATGAAATTCAAACTATTTCCTTAATGCTTATAGTTTCATTTTTTAAATCCTATTTGTACCTTCATAAGTGTCACCGGGCTTTCAATCGGTACGCGCAAGCGCTCCTTTGTGCACCAAGTCCTTGCATCTACCGGTGATGGCGTTAGAGGATCCCTTTCCCTAACCAGCCTAGACCCCAGAATAATAAAATAAAATCCCCAAAGATAAGTCCCACCCAAACACGATGATATACGGAAAGCATAACCTTCCCAACTAAAGAACTCTTCACTAAGTAATTTGGAATAATAAGGTTGCCCGAAGGCTATAAAGACACTCCTCTCTGTCCCTAACAAAGATCGCTCAAGTGCCCGCCCCAACCTCATAAAAAAAGAACTGACCTGGATGCCTCGCACCAGCACGTGCACCGCCTGTGCGTCTCGGCCACATCCCACCAATGCCTAAGTCCATCTGACTTAGACCCTCGCGCACCTCGATCTCCACTGATCTGGTCGCTCGCCAACCTCATGCGTCCTCCACTGGTCGCTTGCTAGTTCCACCCGAACTCCACTCGAATAGCTTCAACACTTAGGATTGGATCCCATAGCCTAGGTTCGCCCCTCCTATATAGGAGCTCCCAGCCGACTTAAGCCATCGCCTCAAACTGTTTGGATAACCCTTATCCAAAGTCCATCACACCATAAATCCCAAAACAATCCTCTGCCAGGCTGTCTAGTCCATCCGCCCAGGCGTGCATGCCCGGCTATGCGTGAGCACGCCTGCACGCGCGCATTGCGCACGCTGGCCATGCCGCCTGCACGGCCGCATGTGCTCCACGTCATAGATGCATCTGCTAGGCTGGCAGCGCGTCCGCCTCGTCCACCGAATAATCCTCCGCACGTGCCTGCTAGGCTGGCTCCGCGTCCACCCCTTGTACGCGAGCCAGGCTGGCCCGGCCACCGACTTGGTCATGTGCCAGGATGGCATGAGCCAAGCTGGTCGGGCCACCGACTTAGCCACATGCCAGGCTGGCCAACTGCTAGGCTGGCCGCGGGCTAAGCGGCCATGTGCCACGCTCGCATGACCCGCGTGCGCCAGGCGCCTAGCGCCAGCGTGCGCGCACGTCTGCATGAGCCCTCGCATGGGAGCGTGCATGAGTGCTAGCCCACGCATGCCCCAGCACGTGGCTATGCACGCCCAGTGCCCAGCGCCCAGCGCCGGCCCGCGCACGCGCTCACACGCATCAAGTGCCTATGCATCGAGCCTAAGGCCTCTCCGCATGCCTCAAAGGCAGCGTGCCATCCGTGATTCGGCCCAGCCAGCACATGCATTAGCCACGCACAGCGAAGCCAAGGCCTTCTCTCAATATACTTACGCAGTATTCTGCACTGCGCCACCCGGGGGGTTCTGTAGACACAAGCAGCATTGCGGACTGGCATTGCCCATGTGCAAGGCTCAGCCTACGCGCAACCTCGCCGCGCACCGCACTGCCAGGGCCATAACAATCCTTCCCCTATTGAAATCTCGATGCCTTCGTCGACCTATCAAGGCTCCATGTCACCACATCATGCATTGCTGCATACCTTGGCCCTCCTGGCTAAAGTCTCCTATGTCCCAACGCGGCCACCTGCCATGCGCACCCCTTGATGCCTCCTCGGTCGGATAGCTCACTCGCTGAGCCATCTCGCCTACTGCCTCCTGCTGCAGGCCTCTGTGCCTAGGCTCTCCCACGCGTTGCCTAAGCGCGAGGTTGCCGCGCAACCTTAAGTCTGGTGGTGGGGCGCTCTCTTGCCCCGACCCTTCACTGTCCTATGCTATCCCTCAATTGGAACAAAAGTATGGATGCCTAGCTCTCTGAATCAAGATGCCCCTTCGATGAGGCATGACCACGGCCTTGCTCATGATGAAGAAGTCCATCCTAAGTATTAGGTCATAGTCGTCGATCGGCAAGACCATAATGCTGTAGCGCCCAATCCAAGAGCCCACCTCCAATATGGCCTCTTTCTGGCCCAAAGACTCCATCTCCTCGGAGTTGATAGGCTTCACCCGACAAGGCTTGGAAAGCGCTCCTAAACCCAATATTTGCGCCGCTCTTTGGCTCACAAAATTGTGCATTGCACCGAAATCAACCAAGGCCTGAACCATCCTCTAGTTGACCCGAGCCCTCACATGCATCAAACTCTAGCATTGCTTCGTCTCGGCCAAAGTGTTGATGGACTGTAGTGGGGCCATCCTCGCTACTAGCTCCTCCCCGAACTCTCGGATGCCCTGTCTCCCTGGGTAGTAATGGCCGCTACTGCCACCTTCCTTGGACACTCCCGTGCTAGGTGCAGTCCTCCACATATAAAGCATTCAACGAAAGTCACCTGTCCTTTTGGTTTTGCTGCTGCATGTGGTGGCACACTCTCCTTCTTGCATGCTCGACCCCATGGTGGTGACGCACTCTTGTGTTTGCATTGCCCTGACCACTGCTATACAAAGTCGTACTGCTACGGAAGTCCACCAGCGCCTCTACTACTAAGGTTGAGGGAATATCCCTCACCTCCCTCTTGCAAAGTTCGGCCTGCGCCCACCCCTATAGGCCAGTGAGGAAGTTGAAAAGCTTATCTTTCTCGGACATGTTGGACACCTCCAGAAGTAGATTGCTGAACTACGCCACATACTCCCGGATGCTCCTTGTCTGCCTCAGCTTCCTTAGATTCTCTCGAGCAAGCCATCCTGCGTTGCTCGGCAGGAACTGACCCTTTAGTTCCTCTTGAAGATCTCCTATGTCTCGATCCTGGGACGCTCTACATGGTCATCCTCGGTCGTCCTGGTCCTCCATCAAAGCTTGGTGTTACCCTCCAAATATGTCGAGGCTCGATCCACCTGATCGAGTGCTGGGATCTTTGCTGCACAAAAGTAAGTCTCCATATCCCATATGAAGTTCTCGACTTTCGCCGCGCTCCTTACCCCGCCGAAGGCCTTTGGCTCCCGGACCTTCGCTTCGTTTGCCGGAGCGCCGACCATGTGTTAGGAGAAATAATCCCCGATGCATGCATATTTTAATTTTGATAACAATTATCAATGCAAAAATTTAAAGATTACATATTAATCTATCTAACATGCATCAAGATTATATCTTTGCCTTATATTATAAGATCGTTTGATCTAAATAATGCATATAAATTAAATAATTAAGATCATATCTTAATCTTTAAGATGAGAAGCCATACTACTCGTCTTAAAGCCTGCCTTAAGATATAGGGATCAAATCACTCACCTTAAGAACAGTAGGTAATTTCTTTGTGCTCTGTAGTCGTTCAATTATCCGGACTCTAGTATCGTCCACGCGAAGCCCCCGAATGATCGGATTCCCGGAAGTGCTAGCTTGCGGAAAAATAATTTTTTGCTGATCTTGAATCCTCCCACTTGAATCTTCTTTCAAGATCCACCAAACTTTTTCTAACACCAGAATTATACCAGGATTTTCTATTCTAACTCTTTAGAAATTCAATCCATAACATCTCGTTGTTGTAATCTGATGAGGGATGTCCTCCAATTTATAGGCTCAATTCTAACTCTTAAAATTCTATCGTTTGGTTAAAACCAAAGAGACGCAACCTTTTGTTTAATTCCAACATTCGGTGAAAACCAAAGAGACGCAACCTTTTGTTTAATTCTGACGTTCGGTAAAAACAAAAGAGATATGAATTATAATCACTTAGAATTCCATTGTCTCGTTAATTCAAGAGGCGCATTAATTTCACTTTAATTCTAACACTTAGAATTCTGACGAAAATGGTTTGAAGAAGATTAAATTAATATATTAAATTCTATATGAGAATTTAATCAAGTTATCTCATCATGTGAGATCCTTTTTGCGAGGGGTTTGGGTTCGGGTTTTGGTTTAAGCTGATTTAAATTTATTGGACTGAACCTACATAGATCATGGTTCTAGCCCAAATCAAATTTGTCTAGTCCTGAATCTATTTAAATCCAAATCAAGTCTAATTTCAAATCAACATTTGAAATTGACTAGTCCTTCTAATAGACTTAAACCAAATTGAATCTTATTCACTTGAACTTAACCCAATTGAGATAATTCAATCAATCAAATTGATTGATTAAATTATGTACGATTCTCAATCATTGATCAGCAAATAGATCATCCTAAGAAACTTCTATGCATGTGGCTCTCTAGGTTCGAACCTAAGCCGGTAGCATAGAAAAAACTTTCTATACTAATCGATGTACCCATCTAGCAATCAAACCCGACGTCCGAATAGGTCGAAGAGTTGCTGAGCAAACTCCAAGAACCCTAAGAAACAGTTACCGTATAATTCATCCTCTTGACCATAAATGCTAAGGATGGCTTATGAGCCTCTCAACTCTAAACAGCAAATCCATAAAGTGATTTCAATTTTAGTGATCATGTGACTTTCACATGAAGTGCCTTGGCCAATGTCTTGCTAAATTGAAACATAAGCATTTCTCCTTTTAACGGGATAGGTCAAATTCCATCTTGATCCACAACTAACTACCACAAGTACTTGACTGCACCTAGTAACCTTTCGTAGCTGGATTAGAAATCCAGATGGTCTGGCACCTAAGTACAATGAGTTGCTTGTAAGTCACTGGTTATGATCTTCAGGTCTGAAGGATACTTATACCTATATCTTCTCAGGTTAACTCTTGACAATAGAGTATCCGGAAATGAGTCACGTTCGATGAAATGTATTCCTACACTTTCACCTGTATGTCATACCAGTGTCTCTACACTCCTTGGTTAAGAGGACAAACAATAAATATGATATACAATGTCCTATAATTGATAGTACTATGGCCCTGTCATAGTATATCATTTGGTCGCGAACTCTTTTGAGGACCTTCAAAAATAAATCCTCCTTTATCGTGAAGGAAGATCATGATGGCTTCATTACTATTAGGAGTTTTAAGAAGATGTCCTTGTAATGAATAAACTGCCAAATAACTTTTTTAATATATCAATTTATATATAATTTACATTAGCATAATCATCAAATGATTGGCTTTAGGATACAATTCCTAACAAACTCCCACTTAGCCTAAAGCTACTCATTACAGTATCTAATATCCATCTTCAATTTATAGTCATCAAACTCCTTGATGCGGAGTGCTTTAGTAAATGGGTCACCTAGGTTTTTCTTTCTATCAATCTTTTGAAGATTTATGTCACATCGGTCTACAATCTCTCGAATAAGATGAAACCGGCGCAGTATATGCTTGGTGCGCTGATGTGCTCGTGGTTCCTTTGCTTAAGCTATGGTACCAGTACTGTCACTATACAACAGGACTGATCCATCTATGGAAGGTGCCACTCCAAGCTCGGAGATGAACTTTCGCAGCCATACAGCTTCTTTCGCAGCATCTGATGCAGCGATGTACTCTGCCTCGCACACCAAATCTGCCACTGTATGTTGCTTGGAACTTTTCTAGCAAACAGCTCCACCATTTAGGATAAACACGAAACCGATACACTTTTGCTATCATCATGATCTGATTGGAAACTGAAATCAGTATATCCAACAAGTTTCAAATCAGACTCTCCATAAACTAACCACTGGTCCTTAGTATTTCTCAAATACTTAAGGATTATCTTAACAACTTGCCAGTGTTTTTCTCCTGGATCAGATTGGTATCTACTCACTACTCCTAGTAAGTATGCCACATCTGGTCTTGTACATGTCATGATGTACATAATCGATCCCACTACCGAAGCATTTAGAATTCGACTCATACGTTCTCTTTCATTAGGAGTTGTCTGACAATCCTTCTTAGAAAGATAAATTCCATGGCCTATCGAAAGATAGCCTTTCTTAAAATTCTCCATGCTAAACCTCTTTAGCACTGTGTCAATGTACGTAGATTGGGATAGACCAAGCATTCTCTTAGATCCATCTCTATAGATCTTCATCCCTAGGATGTAGGAGGCTTCTCCCAGATCTTTCATGGAGAATTGTGATGATAACCATGTCTTTATTCCTTGTAATGCAGGGATATCATTCCCGATTAAGAGAATATCATCCACATATAATACAAGAAATACAATAATGGAACTGTTAGCCCATTTATAAATGCAAGGTTTTCTTTATTCTTAATAAAGCCATAAGATTTGATCACTTTATCAAATCGTATGTTCCAACTCCTAAATGCTTGCTTAAGTCCATAAATAGACTTTTGTAGCCTGCACACTTTAGGCTCGTCTTCAGATATAAAACCTTTAGATTGTATCATATACACCTGTTCTTCTAAATCACCATTTAGAAAAGCGATTTTAACATCCATCTGCCAAATCTCATAATCTAAGTGTGCTGCTATAGCTAGCATAATCCGAATGGATTTTAGTATTGCCACAGGAGAAAATGTTTCATCATAGTCAATACCATAACGTTGACGATACCCATTGGCAACCAGACATGCTTTATAGGTCTCTACCTTTCCGTCTGTGCCTCTTTTCCTCTTGAAAACCTACTTACACCCTATGGGTTTTATCCCTTCGGGTGGGTCAACTAATGTCCATATATTATTGTCCTTCATGGAATCAAGTTCGGATTTCATGGCATCAAGCCATTTATTAGAGTCAGTCCTTTGCATAGCATCCATATAGGTGATCGGATCCTCGTTGTTCTCATCGAGTTCAACAGGATCTTCGTTCTGCACCAAGAAACCTAAGTATATGTCCGGTTGATGTGGTACTCTATCAGATCGCCTTAATAGTGCATCTATGATGGGTTTTAAGTTTGATCTAATCAACTCAGATTTTAAGGGTTCACTGGTTTGTGTTGTTCCTTCTACTTAATGAACTTCCTCAAGTTCAATATTAGAGCTATTTGTTCCTTCACTAAGGAACTCCTTTTCAAGAAAAACTGTTATATTACTAATAAACAACTTTTGTTCTTCAGTATTGTAGAAGTAATATCCTTTGTTTCTTTCGGATAGCCGATAAAAAAATATTTGTCAGATTTGGGTTCAAGTTTGTCTGATTTTGCACGTTTCACATAAGCCGGACACCTCCAGACTCTCAGATAGGTGATAACCGGTTTATGTCCATACCACATCTTATGTGGAGTTTTAGAAACAGACTTACTTGGAACCTTATTGAGAATATGACAAGCTGATTCTAATGCATATCTCCAAAATGATATTAGCAAGCTTGCAAAACCCATCATGGACCGAACCATGTCTAACAGAGTTTGATTTCTTCTTTCCGATATACCGTTATGCTGCGGTGTTCCTGGAGGAGTCCATTGGGAGAGAATCCCATTCTCCTTTAAATATGTCACAAAGTCATTTGAAAGGTATTCGCTTCCTCGATCTGATCGAAGGGTCTTAATACATTTTCCTATTTGTTGTTCTACTTCTTTATGATATAGTTTGAACATTTCAAACGACTAAGATTTATGTCTCATAAGATAGACATAATCGAACCTAGAAAGGTCGTCTGTAAAGTAATGAAGTAGTAATATCCACCTTTGGCACAAGTGCTCATTGGTCCACATACATCAGTATGTAGTAGACCCAATAGCTCTTTGGCTTTTTCACCTTTTCTAGTAAAAGATGACTTGATCATTTTACCAAGAAGATAGGATTCACATGTAGTTAATGATTCACAATCATCAACTCGAAGGATGCCCTCATGAGTTAACCTGTTTAATCTATTCTTATTGATATGACACAGCTGATGGTGCCAAAGATAAATATCTGGACATCAGTTGTTTTAGGGCGCTTACTTGATTTGTACACTATATTCACAGGATGTGATAATATATAAATGTCATTAGATAAATGCTCAGTCATTACAATGACTCCATTCATAATGATATTCAAAGTAACATCCTTTATTGAAATTTCATAATGACTTTTGGCCAGAAGGCTACAAAAATTACGTTCAACAAGAACGTTGGGCAAAAATGACAATCATTTAGTACAATGATATTTCTATTGAAAACTATTTCAGGAACTCCTAATGCCAGAACTGGAACTAATCTTCCATCGCCGACATTAAGGAATTTTTCATTGTCCTCAAATCTTCTAGTGACCTGTAGTCCCTGCAATGAATTGTAAATGTTAAAAGAACTCCCGGTATTCAATACCCAGGTCTGATTATCATATACAGAAAAATTACAAGGTGTTATCATATAAATACCTTGTTGAGCAACATCTTGCCCCTTTTTCTTCTTTGGCCTATTTTGATCAAGTGTGACAATGTAAAAAGGACAGTTCCTCTTCCAGTGCCCTTGCATCTTGCAATGAAAGCATTCGGCTTGACTTTTATCAACTTTCTTCTTCTACATCTGACCACTTATAGATGTCATAGCATGTTGCACCTTTTTTTATTCTTTTCTTCTTTCCTTTCCCAAAGGGTTGATGCCTTACCTTAGATCCTTCAACCACATTAACCAAACCCTTAGAGAGCTGGTTATCCTTCTCAAAGTTCTGTAACAACCCCAATAAACCATGGTAGTTGCCTCCAGGCTTTGTCATTCAAAAATGAGTAAGGAAAGGTCAGAAGGATGGAGGCAAGGAATTCAGGATCACATCTTTTCCCAACTGCTCATATAGGGGAAAGCCGAGCTTGCTTAGGAGTTCTATCTTCTCAATCATGTATAATACATGATCAATGACAGGAGATCCATCCCTCATTCGAGCATTAAAAATAGCATAACTAGTCTTGTGCCTTTCAACGTCGTCGGGTGTGCCGAAAGATTTATTCAACGCTTGAATGATTTCTTCTGGCTGAGCATTCTCGAACAGGCGACCGAATTCATCGTTCATTGCTGCTAGCATGATGCAACGCACGCTAGTTCTATCACTGAGCCACTTCTGATAAGTGTATCTCTCAGAACTTTGGGTGTTTGCATTAAAAACCTCTGGTGCAGGATTATTCAGAATATATAGAATCCTCTCATGCTCAAGGACGATCTTAAGTTTTCTAAACCAGCTATTGAAATTTAAACCATCAACTTGTCACTATCCAATAGGGACCTTAATGATAAATTAGTGGCTATGTTCTGCATAAGAAAAAACTAAAGTTTAGTAGTATATAAATTGATTCAGTCTAAAGACTTGGACTTTAGTCTAAAGATTTTTCCACTATTTTGTTCAAATTGGCAGCCTTCACACCCCAATTCGAAGAATTATTCTTAATTCTTTAGTGGGCACTAAGATCTACATAGACTATATACAAGCCCAAGTGAAGCTTGGCCAATCCATATGCATCTAAGAGTAGGTTCAAAACTAATTGTTTTCCCAAATAATTCTTAGTGATCAGTTTTTCCCCATGTTCCTCTTCAGCAGGCATGAAGTGCCTCCATTGAAAGTTTTGGTTAGGTCCAACCATTAAATGATATAATCAGTGTAACCTATCAATAGACAACCAAGCCCGAGTGAAGCTCGGCCCACCTGACTGTCTATGTAATAGTTACGCTGACTTATCATATAATAAATGATGATTCCGATGGTTGACAAGCACCAGGCATGGAGTGCCTCCAATGATTATCAAGACATCAGACTCATTATCACCCACCTTAATGGGAGGCTTTGATCTAGTTATTATATAACTATTTCATTTTAAGGACCTAATAATTTTAGAGGATTTAATAATTTGAAGATAAATTAACTAATCAAGTTCTCCCACTGAATCTATGAAGTCAATTTAATGAGACAAGATTATGTCAGTTTAAGTGGCACCTTAATCAGTCAGACTGATTTCCTTACAGACATGGGTCAACCCGAATCAGGTAAATGATCTGAATCATAAATGGTTCACCATGATGACCAGGTAAGTGAGACCGTTGGAAGGGATATGCCATTAACTCGTTAAAGACGCATCAATACGAGTAGCTCCCAATTAAAAACCATTCAATCGTTGATCCTAGAGCAACTTGCCAACTCACCTTGACATCATATGGTTAACCAATTTTGATTTGACCATCTAAGAGATTCATGCTCAACCATGGAGCCTAATCTACTTCCATTTGGTTTAATCAAAGAGAAGGACATGATTAACTAAAACTATTGTTTGATTTAGAGCATTCTTAACCTAATCTAATTAATTTAGATTTGATCAAATACTCCTTTAGTCCAGTTGATTTAAACCTTAGGTTCTAACCCTTTATGGACCCGATTTAGCTAACCCAAAAGATTAAATATATTTCATGTTTACATGTCATATATTCCAATCAAGCATCACTTGCATTATGTTACTACTCATAATTCCTATATTTAGATCATATCTAAAAAGATTATGAATTAATATTTGACATTCAAATAAAACTCTCATAAATATTTGTATGTTTCATAACATAGACTACAAGCCATCATATCTCATATCTATGTTTTATACTAAACATGCAAATATCATGCTTTTATACAATATCAATATGTATCAAATATAAAACCTCTCTTGAGAGTGTGTATAATCTATGTTTTGATGCCAAAGATCAATTTAAATTATCTTTTGACTAAGCATCAACCGCACGGCAATATGTCATAGAATACTCGTTGAATGAGTAATTTAGATTTTTAATCCATATGTGACTAGCCAGGTGAATCATTTTAGCCATAATTACATAATTAATAAGAACATTAATTTTTAAGCAATAAATTAGATCAAAACGAAACCATCGCTCTGATACCAATTGTTGGGAGAAATAATCCCCGAGGCATGCATATTTTAATTTTGATAACAATTATCAATGCGAAAATTTAAAGATTACATATTAATCTATCTAACATGCATCAAGATCATATCTTTTCCTTATATTATAAGATCGTTTGATCTAAATAATGCATATAAATTAAATAATTAAGATCATATCTTAATCTTCAAGATGAGAAGTCATACTACTGGTCTTGAAGCCTACCTTAAGATCTAAGGATCAAATCACTCACCTTAAGAACAGTAGGTAATTCCTTTGTGCTCTACAGTCGTTCAATCGTCCGGCCTCTAGTATCATCCACGCGAAGCCTCCGAATGATCGGATTTCCAGGAGTGATAGCTCGCGGAAAAATAATTTGTTGCTGATCTTGAATCCTCCCCACTTGAATCTTCTTCCAAGATCCACCAAACTTTTTCTGACACCAGAATTATACCAGGATTTTCTATTCTAACTATTTAGAAATTCAATCCATAACATCTCGTTGTTGTAATCTAGTGAGGGATGTCCTCCAATTTATAGGCTCAATTCTAACTCTTAGAATTCTGCCGTTCAGTTAAAACTAAAGAGACGTAACCTTTTGTTTAATTCCGACGTTCGGTGAAAACCAAAGACATGCAACCTTTTGTTTAATTTCGACGTTCGGTGAAAACAAAAGAGATATGAATTCTAATCACTTAGAATTCCATCGTCTCGTTAATTCAAAGAGGCACATTAATTCCACTTTAATTCTAACACTTAGAATTTCGACGGAAATGATTTGAAGAAGATTAAATTAATATATTAAATTATACATGAGAATTTAATCAAGTTATCTCATCATGTGAGATCCTTTTTGTGAGGGGTTTGAGTTTGGGTTTTGGTTTAAGCTGATTTAAATTTATTGGACTGAACCTACATAGATCATGGTTCTAGCCCAAATCAAATTTGTTTAGTCCTGAATCTATTTAAATCCAAATCAAGTCTAATTTCAAATCAATATTTAAAATTGACTAGTCCTTCTAATAGACTTAAACTAAATTGAATCTTATTCACTTGAACTTAACCCAATTGAGATAATTCAATCAATCAAATTGATTAATTAAATCATGTACGATTCTCAATTGTTAATCAGCAAATAGATCATCATAAGAAACTTCTATGCGTGTGACTCTCTAGGTTCGAGCCTAATCCGGTAGCATAGAAACAACTTTCTATACTAATCGATGTGCCCATCTAGCAATGGAACCCGATGTCCGGATAGGTCGAATAGTTGTCGAGCAAACTCCAAGAACCCTAAGAAACAGTTACCGTATAATTCATCCTCTTGACCACAAATGCTAAGGATGACTTATGAGCCTCTCAACTCTAAACAGCAAATCCATAAAGAGATTTCAATTTTAGTGATCATGTGACTTTCACATGAAGTGCTTTGGCCAAGGTCTTGCTAAATTGAAACACAAGTATTTCTCCTTTTAACGAGATAGGTCAAATTCCATCTTGATCCACAACTAACTACCACAAGTACTTGACTGCACCTAGTAACCTTTCGTAGCTGGATTAGAAATCCAGATGGTCCGGCACCTAAGTACAATGAGTTGCTTGTAAGTCACTGGTTGTGATCTTCAGGTCTGAAGGATACTTATACCTATATCTTCTCGGATTAACTCTTGACAACAGAATATCCAGAAATGAGTCATGTTTGGTGAAATGTATTTCTACACTTTCACTTATACGTCATACCAGTATCTCTACACTCCTTGGTTAAGAGGACAACCAACAAATATGATATACAACGTCCTATAATTGATAGTACTATGGCCCTATCATAGTATATCATTTGGTCGCGAACTCTTTTGAGGACCTTCAAAGATAAATCTTCCTTTATCGTAAAGGAAGATCATGAGGGCTTCATTACTATTAGGAGTTTTAAGAAGATGTCATTGTAATGAATAAACTGTCAAATAACTTTTATTAATATATCAATTTATATGTAATTTACATTAGCACAATCATCAAATGATTGGCTTTAATATACAATTCCTAACACCATGTTGATTGGACTCCGCGCCTCCTTCCTTAGCCGGATCACCTCCTACTCCAAAGCATAGATCCGAAGCTCCAATCTCTCCTCCATAGCTAGATCTGATCATTATTGTTGCAGATTTCGATACTCGACATCCCGAATCAGCCCTTCGTGTGCTTCCAACAGCTGATTTTGCGAACTCTCTACTAAGTAATTTGGAATAATGAGGTTGCCCAAAGGCTACAAAGACACTCATCTCTGTCCCTAACAAAGATCGCTCAAGTGCCCACCCTAACCTCACAAAACAAGAACTGACCTGGATGGCTCGCACCTGCGCGCGCACCGCCTGTGCATCTCGGCCACGTCCCGCCAATGCCTAAGTCCACCTGACTTAGACCCTCGGCACCTCGATCTCTACTGATCTGGTCACTCGCCAACCTCATGCATCCTCCACTGGTCGCTTGCTGGCTCCACCCGAACTCTACTCGGATAGCTTCAACACTTAGGATTGGATCCCATAGCCTAGGTCCGCACCTCCTTATATAGGAGCTCCCAGTCGACTTAAGCCACCACCTCAAACTGTTTGGATAACCCTTATCCAAAGTCCATCACACCAAAAATCCCAAAACAATCCTCTGCTAGGCTGTCTGGTCCATCTGCACGACCCGCGCGCGCCCGGCGCCCAGTGTCAGCGCGCACTCACATCTGCGTGCGCCCGCACATGGGAGCGTGCACGCCCAGCGCTGGCCCGCACATGCCCCTGCACATTTCAGCGCCTGACCATGGGCGCCCGGTGCCCAGCGTCGGCCCGCGCTCACGCGCATCAAGTGCCCAGGCATCGAGCCTAGGGCCTCTCCGCATGCCTCAAAGGTAGCATGTCATCCGTGATTCGGCCCGACCTGCGTGTGCACTAGCCACGCGCAACGAAGCCAAGGCCTCCTCTCAATATACTTACGCAGCATCCTGCATTGTGCCACCCCAAAGGTTCTGCAGACATGAGCAGCATTGCAGACTGGCACTGCCCATATGCAAAGCCCGATCTACACGCAACCTCACCGCGCACCGCACTGCCAGGACCGTAACATAAGATATAGTCAAAGTATTTTAAGCTTTTTTTATTATCATTGCATGAAAAATCTTTTAAAAAATTGATGATAATTCAACACTTTGAAATATACGATAGAGAGCATATATATTATTTACAAGGGCATATTCCAATTCTTATCTCTGTATAGTGTATAATGAATAACGCTTTTATCTTTATTGATTCATCAAAATATTTTTTAATAACATTTCTAAAACCCATAATTTTGAAGAAAAATTGCACATGAACTTGCTATTCCCTGATATTCATTTTTTCATCAAATTTTAAAACTTTACAATGGACATATTGTGGATTTGCAACCATATCTTATAGAAAAGAAAGGGTATGACAGTTCCTACAAACAGATCTTCAAGCAATCTTTTATTAGACCTGCAGGCAGACGATTTGGGGGCTTGAGAATGGCTTTCAACTGCAACTGCATCGTACGGCATGAGGATGAGCTTAGCCCAGCAATGGTGACACATACCGCTTAATCAAGTAGGTGGCTTTGGAGACCACTCATACCAGCAGCACAAAACTAGCTCCCATGCCCCCGTGGATCCAATCAGACGAACAACCTACGCAGGTTTAATGTTTTCCCATGAACTAAGGTGACAGAACGTTCAATCAAAACCTCTGCACTGCTCGGTGATTGTGCAAAATTTACAAGAGGAACTAGCATGCATAGCAATGGAAACAACAGAACAACAGGATTCCCAACCGGCATCACACAGGAACTTGCTCATCAGAAAATCTCGGAAGATGAACGAGCGAGTTGGCTCGTGTCACTCCTTCCAGGCCTGACCAACTCTGATCCTTTGCCATGCTATCTGCTCCGTTTTCATGAATCGCAACAGATATTCTAGTGTTTCCTGCTGACCTCACTGTGAAATTTCTATCCAAGATGGGTTCTTGGTTGTGTGCTTCGTTCAATTCAATTACAGAACCTTCATAGCTGCCGTAGGTCATGCTAGTGGTGCTATTCTCCACAGATTCAGATTCAGGATTCATTTTCTGATCAAAATATAAGCAAACCACTGCACAGTCATCCATTCTTGAAGTAGGGTATTGAAGCTTCCATTCACTAGCAGCAGATTCAATCAGGAACTTAGCAGCTGATGATCGGGTTGGAGATGAGGACACAATATCAACGACTTCCTTATTGCTAAGAACATCCCAGACCTGCAATGTCCACTCTTAGAACTGGTTAAGTGGTAAATATATCTGGGATTTAACTATGCACATTATTGTATCATATCTTTCTGCAGGTAAAAATTATTTAATTGCGCTTAAAAAGAACAATTAGTGACCAAAGTGCTTGAACAGCGCCTAAGAACAATTGTATTGCCTGCATGACAAGTTTATAAAAAGGTTATAAAAATTACATAACCTAAGAGGCTTATCTCTTTCAGAGAGTCGATTATAACCTGTGAATAAATCCTAACAAAAGGGGCATGGTGCAATTAAACGGAGAACCGAAAATAGCTGTGGAGAGACATATGAACTCATCTGGCCTCTGAGTCTTTTAACATGCAAGCCTATAAATACAAGCCTTCATTTTAACTGTGACAAAACTCGACCAAGTCAAATAGAATGCTCACTTATCAGATAGAACACTAAAAAGACTTTTATATCATATTGCTTTTCCACTCATCATGCTTCTGCTCACTAACCAATTTGTCTTAGATATATATTTTTTGCTTATCAGAGAACTGATCTGCATTTTGCTTCCTTTATTCAGCACTTACTAATAAAAGTTTAATCCACATTCTAAGCTCAAGGCAACGATGGCATAATGTCAAAGGTGCATCCCAAGATTTATAATGCTAAAAGCAATTATGACACCAGAAAAATGCAGATCTGAGTATTCATATAGTTTGGCATGAACATCACTACAAAAAGTGCTCTAGTTAATAGAAGAAAAACAAAGTCACTGCTGTGAGTGCTGTCTATATATGTCTAATTAGGATTCAAGACAGATAAATCACTATTGTGCAGGTCTTCTCCACTGTCACAGTTCTATCATGTCAGCTCCTTGGCTTTTTGGACCAAGCAAAAAAAAAAAATCAATTCTTTAAGTATCAACAATACAATGGAAGATCACAAACAAATACAAACAAAAAGGCCAGAAAGCCTGACTATTAGAGAACAATTCACCAAGGATGGCAATATTATTCTGACAAAAGCATAGTCACAAACAGTAACAATGAGATGCATTGGTCCCATGGAGAAAACACATTAATTCAGCATCATGCACATGGAAAACCTGGTGAAGATGTATATTATCAGTTACCTTGCAGAAAATAGATATTGGAGTCTGAAATCTCTGGATTCTATCTCATCTATTCACAGATCTTACTTAGTAAAATTAGATGCAATTAATATTTGGGGTATATAGTTAAATTGGTTCTCCCTATTTAGTACTTAAATGTTCTAGAGTGAATGTACCATTGACTCCATATCTTATCATTTTGCTATCTGAGAATGAAACTTTTATACAAGCTAACTTTTAGATGTATCAAAATAGTTTCTGCTTCTTGGGATATATTGAAATTTAAGCTGTATCTTTGAAAGAAAGTTTCTTGAAGAACTGGACTCCATGGAATTTGTACAGTTGCCTAGGTACTATTATTTGAACTTGTAGATTTACTTGAACCAAAGTAGATTATGTCTATATCTAAAGCATATAATATGAAGTTAAGCTCATTCATTCTTCCTTCCAACCAAAGTTTCCTTCACAAGCTAATTCTTTGAAACAAAAAGTGAAGAATGGAGAGATTATGAGGAATATTTAGCTGCATTACAACAAAATGGCTCTGATCATATCCTATTTGCCATAGGTTTCAACATATGACAGCTTCTTGTCATCACGGTCAAGACTAGACCATGACCAATATTATATTTATCTCAATAGTTTCAATGTGCTACTTTTCATGGACTGGTGCCATCAGTGGCAGAATGCATTCCATAATGAGATTTCATGCTCCAGTTAATTAATAAATAGTTTGCATGTAGGCCAGAAAACTGAACAGCAAGCACCATGTTCAATGCTATTATTGTTGGGGTATATGGCCATGCGAGAAAAAAGAAGCAATCAAGTTGAAACAACAGGGAATGGTCAAACATTAGTGAGACTACTTGTTCCTTCCATGTAAACTCAATGTGCTTACGAGATCCTGGCGTACGTAAGTTTGAAGTTTACAGGAATGCTAATTTCATTAAAAGGCAAGATCAGAGTCCTACGCAAATCAAAGAGAATAATGTTTTGTTGTCATCTCCTAACAATGCAATTGTTTGGTTTTTCGCACAAACGTTTGGAGCATGTATGGTAGAGTATATGTCAGCAGTTGAATGCTACCGAATGGAAAAAATCATTGATATAATAGAAAGGTTATAGTTTTTGAAAGAATTAATAGTTTGTCCATGATATTGATATTCGATAAGGATTAAGCATGAATGCCAGCCCGAGCTGCAAGGAAGAGAGAGGCAACTCACGCCGTCAGATGCAAGAACGACGAACTGGTCCCTTTCCGTGAGCGTCCACTGGAAGAACTCTGGCACCGAGATCACTCCATAATCCTTCAAGCAGAAATCCCCGAAAGCTCTAGCCATCGCCAGCCCAGGGGCATCATCAAACGGCAGCCACACCCTCGGCACCTCGGGCTCATCCTGCAGCGCAAACACCCTGCCCCTGCACCGTTTGATCCTCTCGGCTTCTCCTGGAGCAGAGAGAGCAGCAGCAAAGGTTGGCACGCAATAGAACCCAACAAATTTCAAATCGGGCAAGGGGAGGAACTGAATAGAAGAGATGGATTTCGTACTTGGGAGGTCGGGTTTGAGGTCGACCGTCAATTGCACAGAGACCATGGAGCCGCTGCCGTCATCCTTGGACCCCAAGACCGCACGGGAATCGCCGATGTTGCCCACATAAAGCTTGGAGCCCTAAACATGCAAGTCCGAGAAGTTTGGCGGATCAGAAGGGAGGAATGGGCGGTGGGGTTGGAGGAGGCTCTGATGTGGGGTAGAGTAGAGCGCACCAGCTTGAGCAGGGTGACGGCGGTGCTGCCGCTGCTGAAGCAATCGACTGTGGGGTGGGAACGGAGCTCCTTGTCCATGACCTTGTACGACCTCACGAACGCCTCTCTCAAGGCTGAGAATAACGCCTCCTCTTCCTCGTTTTCCTTCCCCGCCGCCGCCTCCCCGACGGGGGCCAGGGGACATGCCTCCTCCCAAGATATCCGAGTCCCGTGCGGCTAAGGGAAGAGAGGAGAGGAGTTTGAGCGGGAGGGCATCCCTGACCTTGCGCGCCACGAGGTGGCCCTGCGGCCCGTGACCGTCGAACACTCCGCAGAAGACGCCCCCTTCCACGCCGAAATCCTTAATCAATTGATCGATCAAAGATAGTAAATCCTTAAAAGTTAGATAGAAGAAGAGAAGAAGACAAGCAGCAACGGAGAGGCCCTTGCTGGTTGTTGCTTTAGCTTACCTCCCAGAGGATCATTGCGTCCTGGTTGACGCCTTTGCAGCCCTGTTGGGTGTAGATGGAGGAGATGCGGCTCCTTCCCTCGTTCGAGAAGATCCGCCCCGGCACCAGATGCAGATGCTCCTCCCTCAGCAACTTCGACCCATTGCTCCCCCCTCTCTGCTGGCCGGCGCCGTTCCTCTTCCTCCTAGAGGCGGCGGTGGCGCTGGTGCCGCCCGTGGCAGTGGAGACGGTGGTCTGGCAGTTCCCCATCAGGAGCCCCAATGCCACTACGTCCAACAGCAGCCCGCAGGCAGGCAAAGAAAGAAAGAGAGCGTCTTTCCTTCCTTCTTCCCCGCTAGTCCCTCTGAATAAGTAAACAGGGAGAGAGGAAAGAGCGGAAGAGAAGAGAAGAAGCAACGGTAGTCTCTATTTTACCCGGATGGGATTGGGTGCGTTGACGCCACATCACCGCCCCTTGAAGAGCATCCGGTCACCTTCTTCAGCGAATTCTTCATGCCTACAGACCTGCAAATAAGTCCTGAAAGTCAAAGATTTTGGCGAGAACCCTCTAACACTCAAGTCAGTGCTCTGAGCAACAGCCGTTCTGAGCAACAGCCGTGAGCTTGAGGAAGCTCGAAAGAGAAAAGAAGAGAGGGGCATAGAGCCGTGCTCTCTGTGGAAAAGAATGAGCGTTTAGGAGCATTATGAGAGTGTTACCTAGTCGGGGTCCCTCTTACCCTTTTTATAGATGCATGGAGTCCGTGGGCTTGGAGCGTAATCACTTGTCAGAACATTAATTGATGGCAGCACAGTGAAGCTTACCTCCATATGACGTGTCAAGCTGCAGGTTGTGTCCTGTCAGAGTAGGTGGTCGCAGGGCATGGCCGATCGTTACGGCGCTTGCCAAACATGTCCCCTATGTCACCTTTTTGGTTGTCCTATGCGGAGACGATAAAGTTAGTCATATGAGTCTCAAGGTACAGCCGTTGGGGGAGAAGGATGATGTTGAGTTGAAGCCAACTGTCCCTCATAAAACATTGATTAAAACATTGATTATAGAGTGCTTGTGTGGCACCATTCATGCTCTCTGATGAGTTTCAGAAAAGACCGATGGTGAACACTTGCTTGGCACTGTTCACGTACGAGGCTCTGTTCACTTGTATGGCATTGTTCACGGCCGGAGGGAGCTTGGGAGACCGAGAGCAGCACCATAAATGCCTTTATATAGGGAGAGAATAAGACAATAAATGCCTTAGAGCATTTGTATGCACGTCGGCCTGGAAGGTGTCTTGGACCTTGAAGGTCTCGGCCTTGGAGTTTGGGTTCGGTGGTTAGAGAGAGCAACGTAGTAGTCATAAATGCCTTTAATAAGGCAATAAATGCCTTAGAGTAATTGGGTGTACGTGGCTTTATGAGGCCATAAATGCCCTGTGAGAGATATACTGTGGCCGAAGGGCCCTTAGAGGCTAAAGCGGGTTCTGGAGGTCGGCCATCGGAGGTCGAGAATAAATGCTCTTCAAGCCATTATGACCATTTCTGCACCATTAAAGACTCCAGCCCATTGACCCGATCGGACATTAATGAGAAGCAAGGTGGCCTTTGGGGAACCCACGCACATAACGTGACCCTTTCTCCTTCTTATTCTCTTTCTTCGGTATGACGAGAGCAATGCCGTGAATGGAATGGGAGCTGAAGCCGAAGGGGGGCTCCGTCAGTTCCTTCATGATTCTCTAATAGCGTTGGATCAGCCACATCAGATGCCCCCTCGCCCCTAAAATGAAATGGGCCCACCCCAGCAAGGCGAAAGGGGCGTCACCTCCCAAGTGGCTGATCCTCACCTGACTTTAGGCCTTTAACTTTTGACATGAAGTTTGAATGTGGGTCCCCATCCATATGCTACTAAGGCAAAGATCCAATGAAGCCGCAATGATGCTCCTGAGACAGAGGGAGCCGTTGAGGTTGCAATAATGCCGCGGAGGCAGAGATCAAGCCGTTGAGGTTGTAATAAGGCCGTTGAGGCTAAAATAAGATGGCCGAAGCAGAAATAAAGCTGTGGGGGTTGCAATAAATTGCCTATGTGTATGTGATATCAACGTTGGAGTCAGTTTTTAGTTTTTGACGCCGAACTGGTCTCAGGCTTGAGTGTCGATGGTTCATCGGGCTTTGAGTGTTGGCCGAGTCAGGCTTGTTGTTGAGAGCCGATGGTTCGTCGCTCTGCCAATGGTACATTGGGCTTCGTGCCTGGCTGGCCTAGGGCTTTTTGTGCCGACTGGGGTTGGGCTTTAGTTGTTGAGAGCCGATGGTACATCGCTCTGCAAGTGGTACACCGGGCTTCATGCCTGGCTGGCCCAGGGCTTTTTGTGCCGATCGGGATCGGGCTTTAGTTGTTGAGAGCCGATGGTACATCGCTCTACCAGTGGTACACTGGGCTTCATGCTTGGCTGGCCCAGGGCATTTTGTGCCGACCGGGGTCGGGCTTTAGTTGTTGAGAGCAGATGGTACATCGGTCTGCCAGTGGTACACTAGGCTTCGTGCCTGGCTGGCCCAGGGCTTTTTGTACCGACCGGGGTCGGGCTTTAGTTGTTGAGAGCCGATGGTACATCGCTCTGCCAGTGGTACACTAGGCTTCGTGCCTGGCTGGCCCAGGGCTTTTTATGCCGACCGGGGTCGGGCTTTAGTTGTTGAGAGCCAATGGTACATCGCTCTGCCAGTGGTACACTGGGCTTCATGCTTGGCTGGCCCAGGGCTTTTTGTGCCGACCGAGGTCGGGCTTTAGTTGTTGAGAGCCGATGGTACATCGCTCTACCAGTGGTACACTGGGCTTCGTGCCTGGCTGGCCCAGGGCTTTTTGTGCCGACCAGGATCGGGCTTTAGTTGTTGAGAGCCGATGGTACATCGCTCTGCCAGTGGTATAGTGGGCTTCGTGCCTGGCTGGCCCAAGGCTTTTTGTGCCAACCGGGGTCGAGCTTTAGTTGTTGAGAGCTGATGGTACATTGCTCTGCCAGTGGTACACTGGGCTTCATGCCTGGCTAGCCCAGGGCTTTTTGGATGCCAAAGCGAGGTTGGACTTGGATGTTGATGCAAGGTAGATCTTCCCTGCATGACATTTTTAAGTATTAATGAAAGAGAACTGTCTTAAGTGCAATGTACTTAGCTCTTGTAGCTCCCATGTTTTCCTTTTACGGGTTTGAGCACTTTCGTCTGCTGGTGACCTGCCCCCCAGGGAATCATGTTAGTTGGATTGGAGGTGTCGTTGCCCTTACTTGGGCCTTCCCTCGCATTGGAGGCCAGGACGAGATGTCTATGGCCGGAAAGAAGCTAGAAACCAGGACAAAGCTGGAGGCCGTTGAGGAAAGCTTCGACAGTTGGCTGTCGTTGAAGACGAGTGGCTGGGAGAGTCCATCGAGGACTTTGCTGAGAGTTTATATCAACGGAGTAAAAAGGCCGACGGAATTGCTAGAAGGGCCCTTTGCCTAGCTCTTTCCTTGAAGAGATTGATTGCCCTCGGTGCTGAAGCTTGAAAGCAGCTAAAACGAAATCCGTAAAAGGTCCTGGGCTCAGTTTGGCTTTTGGGTGTAACAGAGAGAAGGAGAGAGGAAAGTTGGAGTCAATAGTCAAAGCCTTTTGCCCTCATTTTCCTCCTTGCGTTAATTGCAACAATACCTCTCGGCTTACTACCGTAAGAGATTAAAATGCCCATAAATACTTGAGGAGTTAGATTTGGGTGGCAAGGAGTGGCGCTCTTGCTGGCTAACGAGCCTGAGCCTTAAATGGACGTTGAGCTTGAGTTTGAGGTTGCTCTTGCTCCTGAGCTTATTGCCACGCGGCCATGGAATATCGCTCCCATAGCTTTTGAACAATTGCCGTTAATGCTTGAATCTTCAGGGTGAGGGTGACCCGGTGATTTGCTTGAATGGCGTGAACTGGTGGTGATTGTGGAATAGAGAACTAGCATCTTGTTGCTCAATTTGTTGAGGTTGCCCCCCAGTGTTACTGGTGAAAGCTTCCTGGATTTTTGTCATCACCCTCTTCACAATCCACCATTTTGATGAAAAAGGGATGAGGATCTGCAAACCAGCATCGCTGACCCTCCCCCTACCTAGCGCGCCAATATGTTGACGTCAAATCACTGCCCTCGAGCGTCCGCGAGCGTCCGGTCGCTTCCTCCAACGAGCTCCTCACGCCTGCGGGCCTGCAAACAAGTCCCAGGGGCCGGATATTCCGGCGGGGACCCTCCGATGCTCAAGTCAGTGCTCTGGGCAACGGCTGTGAGCTTAAGGAAGCTTGAAAGAGGGAAGAAGAGAGGGGCATAGAGCCGTGCTCTCTGTGGGAAAGAATGAGCGTTTAGGAGCGTTATGAGTGTGTTACCTGGTCGGGGTCCCTCTTACCCTTTTTATAGATGCATGGAGTCCATGGGCTTGGGGCATGATCACTTGTCAGAACATTAATTGATGGCAGCATAGTGGAGCTTACCTCCATATGACGTGTCAAGCTGCAGGCCGTGTCCTGTCAGTGTAGGTGGTCGCAGGGCATGGCCGATCGTTACGGCGCTTGCCAAACATGTCCCCTACGTCACCTTTTTGGTTGTCCTATGCGGACAGTGATGGGTGATAAAGTTAGTCGTGTGGGTCCCAAGGTACAACCGGGGGAGAAGGATGATGTTGAGTTGAAGCCAACTGTCCCTCGTAAAACATTGATTATAGCGTGCTTGTGTGGCACCATTCATGCTCTCTGATGAGTTTCAGAAAAGACCGATGGTGAACACTTGCATGGCACTGTTCACGTACAAGGCTCTGTTCGCTTGCATGGCACTGTTTACGTACGAGGCTCTGTTCACTTGCATGGCACTGTTCACGGCCGGAGGGAGCTTGGCAGCAGGTCCGAGGCCAAGTGAGAGTTGAGATCGAGAGGAGCACCATAAATGCCTTTATATAAGGAGAGAATAAAGCAATAAATGCCTTGGAGCATTTATATGCATGTTGGCCTTGGAGGTATCGGTTGTCGGCCTTGGAGGTGTGAGGCCTTTGAGGTATCGGCCTTGGAGGTGTCGGCCTTGAAGGTTGGGTTCGGTGGTCAGAGAAGAGCAAAGTGGCAGCCATAAATGCCTTTAATAAAGCAATAAATATTTAGAGTAATTGGGTGTACGTGGCTTTATGAGGCCATAAATATCTAGTGTAAGAGATATACCGTGGTCGAAGGGCATCTTTGAGGTTAAAGCAGGCTCCGGAGGTCGGCCATCGGGGTCGAGAATAAATGCTGACTGGACATTAATGAGACGCAATATGGCTCTTAGGAAATTCATGCACATAATGTGATCTTTTTTTTATTTTATTTTTTCGATATGACGAAAGTAATACCATGGATGGATATTGTGAGCCGAAGGAGGCTCTGTTAATTTCCTTTCTTTACAATTCTTTAATAGCATTAGATCAGCTATATCAGGAGGGTGGGTTGCGATGGGTGTCATCTCAGCGAAGATAGGAGCGGACGGAGGGCCGCATCGGAGAAGGGACGACTTTGGGGACAGAGCAGACGAAACATGAGAAGAAAACATCGACAGCACCAATACCAACAACGGCAACACGTCAAAACCAAAGGCGTGTAAGGGCGGGCGAGCGACTCGTCTAACGGGACGACTTCGACGACCAAGAGAGCACGAAGAGCGGATGCAGTTACCCTTTACCATATTATTAATTTGAAGGAAAATAAAAGGAGAGAGATGTTGCGGTTGTAGGGATCGGGGAGGTCGGCAATTTGCCACTCACGAAAAGAAAAGTTAAGTCAACGCGAGACCTCATGCACCGTGCAGTCCCTTTCTTTCCTTTATTTTTTCGATCTCTCCGTTTTTCTTGTTTTTTTTTTTTTTTTTTTTTTTTTTTTTTTTTTTTGTTTTCTGACCAGTCGAACTGGCCATCCGTTTAAGGATCACTGACCACCGTTCGGGGATCTGATTAATTGGTGATTCTTGTTAGTATTTTTTTTTTAATTTTTGTTAGTATTTTTTTTTTTGTTACAAACGGACGATCACACAAGTCTAGCATGAGTTAACCCAGACATCAGAATACAAAATCTGAGATAAAATCAAAGAACAAGCATCACCCAATCTCTAGGACCAGAAACCGAAATGATGGGCAACAACTACCCAATCAGCTGCTGAGTTAGCTTCCCGGTAGATATGTCTCACTTGGACTCTAATAGCCTGATGGAGCAAAGATCTGATGTCACATAACAAAGGGTTAGCAGGCTCAGGGTCGCCGACGTCCTGCCGAAGCCAACGCACCACAGTAAAAGAGTCCCCTTCAATAATAAGATGGCAGCTGCCCAGACTGCGGATAGCATAAGATATGCCAGCCCACGCAGCATATAACTCAACTAGTGGTACTGACAGGTCAAGAGATCCAAAACCACCAGCCGCAATCATCGATCCATCCGGGTCACGGATCATGAAAGCCGATCCAGCCAACCGACTTTGAACACTGCCATCAAAGTTAATCTTGACAGATCCTAGTAGGGGGGTTCCCAAGAAACGAAGACCGTGCGCCGGTGCGCTGCCGCGCAGCAGGGAAATCCCAGATACTATGTTTATCAACATCAAGGCCAGACTGATGGAGCATATACTTGGCAGAGAGGGACAGGGCTGACCGGAGCGTCCTGTGGGGAGGGGTACTAACATTGAAAAAAATTGTCTTGTTTCGAGACAGCCAAACCTGGTGAGCAATATAAGCGGTCGAAGAGTTCAATCGCTACGTGCCCCCCTGAGCGTCCTGCCGAATCATCTTCAGAAAAGCAGAACGACAAGAGCCACTACTATCACTCCAGAACTGAAACCCTGCTACCTGCCAGACCAATCTGACACTATCGCACATAAAAATAGCATGGTCAGCAGTCTCCTCGCCAGTCCGCATAAGGGGCATATAGGCTGGATCATCATACCCCTGGATGAAAGCAAAGAGCAAGTCGGAAGACAGTCCCAAGCCAGCTTCCAAATGAACAGTCGCACTCTATGGTGAATAGGAAGCTTCCAAATCCAAAGGACATCCAGCATATGCATAGCCTGTGGCCTGTACTCCTGAATAAGATCTCTAATCGGAGCACGAGTGTATAGGATCTCATCCAGAGTCTGATGTCCGAGGCACAGTCCGGTATAAGGGGGATGGAAAGAATACGTCGGGATAGCTCTGCCCCAAATAAAGTGGCAACCCAGGAGGCTAGCCAGATAGTACGATCCTGAGCAATTAGGTCACTGACTCTCATACCGCTAGCAATGTCAGTGCTCACAAAGGTAGGCCATCAGGACAAGGGAAGATCAGCCACCCACATATCCCTAATCACATCAACAGAAGTACCATCCCCTATCATCCATGAAACATGGGATAGAATGTCCTGAGCATGATGACACACCTCTTTCCAGAAGAAAGAGCAGTCACGAGTAGGCTGGGGAGGTGTATAAGTGGTCCAATCACCATACTTCGCACGCATAAACGAGCTCCACAAACAGTCAGGATCAAGCAAAAATCTTGTCGCGTGCCTGGCAGCCAACGCCTCCCTCCTCACAATGAGGGACTGAATCCTAAGCCCTCCCTCTGAAATTGGCCTACAGACAATATCCCAAGCCACCAAGTGGATCCCATGACCATCCTGCATCGATCCCCAGAGGAAGTCTCTAAACCATCTCTCCATCCGCCTCAAGCAGGTCACCGGAACGGCTGCGTTAGATAGAATGTAGAGGGGAAGAGAAGTGAGCACATAACGAATAAGGGTGATCCTGGCCATCATAGATAACCCTGTGACCTGCCACCCATCCATCCGAGCACGGACCCGATGCTTAAGGTCAAGGAAGTCAGAACAATGCGGTCGTCTCCCCGTAATAGGAATACCCAGATAGGAAATTCGATCCGCCTAAACAGAGATCCCCAACCTCCGTTTAATGACCTGTCTCAAGGAAGGACTGGTCTTCGGGCTGAAGCAAATCATAGATTTATCAAGATTAACTTTCTACCCAGAAGCCATGCAGTAAGACTGAATCACTAAACAAAACGCCGTAGCATTACTAATAGTGGCTCTCCCCACCAAGATACAGTCATCAGCAAAGAGCAAGTGAGAAAGCGAGGGCCCTTGGGGACCCGCACTATAGGGAACAATAGCTGAGGCCTGTTGAGCCTAATGTAAAGCCCTGGAAAGGGCATCCGCTGAAAGAATGAACAGGAAAGGTGAAAGGGGGCAGCCCTGCCTGAGACCAACAGCAGAATGGAAGTAGTCTGTTAGGCCGCCGTTAACAACGATAGAGAAGGACGGCCGCTGAATACAGGCTCTAATCCAGGCAATAAAAGGCTCAGCAATCCCAAACTCCTGAAGAGCTCTGTATAGGAGCTCCCAGCTGACTCTATCATAGGCTCTTTCCATGTCCATCTTAATTGCCATCAAGCAATGATGAGTAGGAGCTCTATGGAGATTATGCATAACCTCTTGAGCTAAGAGGACATTATCAGAAATGCACTGTCCTCTGAGAAAAGCCGAGAGATGATGCGAGGGATGACAACTCTCAAGCGAGAGACCAGGAGCCGAGCACAAATCTTATATAGGGTGATGCACAGACTGATAGGACGAAAATGTTGAGGCTTGGAAGCATCAGGTCGTTTCGGCACCAGGACAATAAGAGTCTGATTCCAGTCAGAGGGAAGAGAGTTGGCCTGAAAGACAAGTTGGATAGCCTGCAGAACATCTTGTCTCACGATAGTCCAATAATGACGAAAGAAGAAAAGGGGAACCCATCAGGCCCCGGAGCCTTATCAAGACCTAGGTTCTATAAAGCCTCCCGAATCTCTTCAGAAGAAACTGGCCTTATAAGATAGTCGTTCTCCTCTGTAGTGACCTTGACGGGGTGGGCACAGGACACACAGGGAACCTAACCCCTGAGGTCTCAGACCATCGAGAGCGAAAGAACTGAATAAGCTGGTCCCCAATAACCTCAAAGTTGCCCTGGACATTACCCTCCTCATCAACAAGCCGCCGAATCTGATTCGCCACTCGGCGCTTTAAGGTGACATGATGGAAGAATCTAGTGTTCTGATCGCCTTCCTTGATCCACTGAACACGGGACCTCTGCCTCCAATAAATCTCCTGCTGGCGGAGGAGGAAGTGATGGAGAGCAAGGCTGGACCGGAGAGTAGTAAGGTCAGAGTCTAGAAGCCCGCCAAGCCGATCTTCCTTGTCCTGTAGAGAGGCAATAGTGTTCTCTAACTACTCAATCTTCCTAACAATGTCACCAACCTCCTCTCTATTCCACCTGGACAATCGACGCCTTGCCAATTCAAGATGCCGGGAAAGTCTGTAAGTAGAATTCCCTCTAACTAGAGTACGCCAGACCTGAGAAATTAGGGAGCGGGTTACAGAATAAGAAGTCCAAAATTTCTCAAATTTAAACTGGCCTCTGCTCTGAATGGCAACATCAGTAGTAATTAGGATAGGATAATGATCAAAGGCAATCCGAGAAAGATGAGTGACAGTGGTAGAAGGAAAGGACCGAATCCAATTGGTCGTGGCCAAGACCCTGTCTAACCGCTCTGACACTCTAGCAGCTCCATGACGATTATTGCACCAGGTAAAATGGGCACCCTGGAACCCCAAATCCAGCAGATTAGCAGAGGCTATGAAAGTCCGAAACTCCAAAATACCAACAGTTTCCACGAATTGCCTTGCCCCTCTCTTCTCATTAGCCTCCGCAATACAATTAAAGTCTCCAGCACATAGGATAGGAATGCCTTGAGAAAGCAGAGATAGGAGCTTGTCCCAGAGAATCCGGCGGATCTGGAAGTCAGTGCTGGCATAAACCCCTGATAGAAGCCACGGGGACAGCGATCCCTCGGAAATAACAAGAGCCACCTACTGCCATAGATATGAAAAGCATCAACTCTAATATCAGCAGACCTCCACAACACCAAAATGCCGCCAGATAGACCCTTGGACTCAATAGCATAAGAAGACCAGGATCTAGATATATGTCTTCTAACAAAAGCCAGACTATCACCAGACAAACGAGTCTCCAGCAAGACACAGATATCACAAGTATGAAGCTGCATCAGCCTCCCAAAAGATGAGCGAAATGAAGGTTTCAGGGCTCCTCTAACATTCAATATGAGGATCTTCATTCAGAAGGTGGGGGGCCCACCACATCCCCTAACATCTCAGTAACAGGTGAGCAGGTTGTAGGGATCACTCCCTCCAAGGGACACTGATCCGGAGTATCAATAACATTTGCTGTGGTTTTCGGTTGAATGGCCTGTTTAAGTAGAGAAACTACAGTATCATGGGACAGACCCTCCTCATGCATCATCTGGGGGGCATCCGAGGGACCATCTAAGCCCCGAGCCTCCGCAGTTCGATTAGCCATAGACCCGAAACCCCGAAAGGTCTCAGGTCCATTAAACTCAGCCATGGGCACATATAAAGTGAGGGAGGATTGCACTGTTCTTTTCCCCGAAAGTTTCCTTTTTTCCTTTCCGATTATTGGAAACAACCCGTGGGGCCAGAGATTCAACAGGTTCAACAGGTCGAGCCTGCTTGAGTGGGCCCGTATTGGCTTCTTTACGGCTCCTCGGCCTACCAGTCGATTTGTCAGAGCCCAGCAAAGCAAAGGGGTTGACTGAGATCACTGGTGGCTGTTTTAGAGCAGTATCAATCCCAGCTAAGGCTTCATGGAAACCGGCACGGCACGCCCCTCTCAGACGACACAGCTAACAGGGAAATTGGCACGGCGTGGGAACCCCCCCTGAGGCACTTTGCCCAGCATCGCCCAAACCATGGATCACCCCTAAATTCACCTCCCTGGTTCAATACCAGCCTGCGCCCCAGAGCAGAGGCCCTCATCCTCAGGCACCACAGCCCTACGAGGTCTCCGAGCAAACTTCTTCGAAGTTTGCCAAGCATCAGAATAACCAGCCCCCCCCCCCTTGCTGGACCTTCGAAGCAGGAGCAGCGACCGTAGCCGGAGGGGATCGCCGCCGCCGGAGGGCCGCCATCCAAGGCCCGAACACCAGACAGTCTGAGGAAGAAGCATCAGATGGAGAAGAAGAGCAGTTGCCATCCGGGTGCACCGATCCACAGGCTGCGCATATACCCTCCAAATGCTCGTAGATGAACTGTTGCCAGAACGGCAACGCAGAACCACGAACCCTTGCTCCCGGCCTCAAGGGTTTGCTCAGGTCCACCCGAACACAGGTGCGAGCAAACCCCCCTCTCTTTCTTTCCCTGGTAGCATCATCTATATATTGGAAGACGCCTGCAACCGAGATGATTGAGCTGATAATCTCCTCTAACCAGTACTCTATCGGAAGGGAAGGCAGCCGTATCCACAACAAAGCAGAGGCCAAAGAACCTTTCGACGACACAAATTTGGGACGCCATTCCTCCATTGCAATCAACTGACCGTTGGCCATCCAAGGTCTAGCAAGAGCAATCTCCTTAGCAGAAGGATCAGCAAACCAGAAGAGGTAATGGCGGTGGGCCAAGCTGACGGCTTCCACATCGCCAGAAATCTCAGCTCGCCGGAACTCCCGTAGAATGGCCTCCATCGGGACCCAGCGTGAGAGACTCCGCGCAATCACCACTTTCAGCCTCCACTCCGAAGATTCATCCTCCAAAAGTTGAGCCGGGACCTGGATCACCTCCGAAAACCTCTGTTCCAGAGCCTCGACTTCTGCCGTAGAGGGTGAAGATGCCACACATTCAAAACGGCTGTCAAACCTCCGATACCAAGCCCCCGCCCCCTTCCTACCTCCATCCGAAGCCGCTGGGTTGACATTCGGGATGGAAGCCATCATCCACAGGAAGCAATCAGTCCGGCGACGACGATCACCGGAGATCGGTTGCCAAGAATCCAAAGCACGAATCTAAAAGCACCTGTAGAAAACAGAGCACGCAGTCGCCAGATGCATGAACTCTAAAGCACCGCTTGAACTTTTTTGTTAGTATTTAAATATGACTTATAATCAATGTTTTAGAAATCGATCGAACAACGAATTGATTTAACATTTAGATCATGAGATAAAGTAATTTGATCGAATCAAATAATAATATAATTAATTTTTAATTTAATAATATAAAAATAATTATTAATTTAAATAAAAATTAAAATATAAAAAAATTAATTTTAATTTTATGTATTAAAATTAAAAGTTTTAAAATCAAGATTGAATAAATTTTTTGAATCTTGATTAGTTTAATAATTTTTTTTTAATTTTTATTGAATTATATAAAAATTAATTTTAATAATAAAATCGGATCAAATGATCGATTGGATCGGTTCAATACTCATTTCAATTTTCAAAACCATGTCTATAACTACCATAGCCTAAAATGAAGTCCTTAAAGGGCATTATGATCTTTCTAAAGCAGGGTGGATGATCCTTCTAGCAGAAGATCGGATCACATCACGCACTACAAGAAATTTTTATTTTAGCGATGCCAAATGCGTCGCTAAATCGATTTAGCGACGCAATACCGTCGTCACTGTAACTTTCATCGCAAAATGCTATTTGTCGCAATTTCGTCGCTATTTAGCGATGAAATAGCGACGCATTTATTGCGTCGCTATTTTGCGATGAATAGCCCATCGTCGCAAATTAACGACGCATTTGCAACGCAAAATTATGCATCGCAATTTAGTGATGCAAATATGCGTCACTAATGCGTCACAAAAATTAAATTTTATTTTTTAAAAAAGTTTCAACAATAAATTAATTTCTGATTGGAATTTTTTAAAAAAAAATTTATAAATTAGCGTAGCAAATGCGTCGTAAAATTTTAAATTTTTTTTAAATATTGCAATTAAAAATTAATTTATCATTGCAAATTTTTTTAAAAAATAAAATTTAATTTTTGCGACGCATTAGCGACGCATATTTGCGTCGCTAAATTGCGACGCATGATTTTGTTGCAATTTAGCGACTCAAATTGAGTCGCTAATGCATCGCAAAAATTAAATTTTATTTTTTTAAAAAATTGCAACGATAAATTAATTTCTGGTTGCAATATTTAAAAAAAAATTAAAATTTTGCGATGCATTTGCAATGCAAATTTATAAATTTCTTTTTTTAAAAAAATTTCAATCAGAAATTAATTTATCGTTGCAATTTTTTTAAAAAAATAAAATAAATTTATGCGATGCATTAGTGATGCATTTTTGTGTCGCTAAATTGTGACGCATCAATATGTGATGCATCGCAATTTAGCGACGCAAATATGCGTCACTAATGCGTCGTAAAAATTAAATTTTATTTTTTAAACAAAATTGCAACCAAAAATTAATTTTTTTAAAAAAATAAATTATTATTCAATTTAGCAACGCAATATGCGTCGCAAATTTATTAAATCATTTTTAAAAAAATTATAACGAAATTTTTTTTTGTTAAAAATAAATATTTAAAACTCTTAATGCAATTTAATTTTATTCATTTGAAACATTATCGCTAACATTCATTACAAATTTTTGATAATGCATAAATTTTTTTTTATTAATAATGACATGTTTGGATACACAAAACAGAAAATAAATACATCAAGAATCCGCACTGTCACGATCACGGAAAGGCTACGGAGGCTGAAATGAACCCTGCGATATTTGGCGAACAAAATCTTCCATCCGACGCATCTGCTCTCTAATGTCCGAAAGCTCATGTTGAACCTCATGCTGAACCTCCTACCGAATCTTATGCTGAACCTCCTGCCGAAGCTCCTGTTGAACCTCCTCCGTAATAGATCTTCGAATATCATCTAAATGATCACAAGGAATATCGCTAGAATAGTGCGAAGTGGAGCCGAAAAAATATTTAGAAGCTTTAGTGCCCAGACCGTAGTCCCTACGGTCTCGCAGTTGGGTACCAACAGCTTCAAAAACACACATCGACTCTCCTCTGGTGAGAGTTCGACGGGCGGCCCACCATCAGTGGAGTCGACCTGCGATGCCTGGGACTGAAGCTCCTCGACTCGTGCCTTTGAATTATAAATGATTAAATATACGAACCTGAATAAAGGTTAAGAAATTAAACAGTTACAATATAAGTCAAATTTCTTACCGCAACCTCCTGTGATCATGCATCGACCCAGGTACCGTCCTTCCTGGTGTGTGTCGCCCTGAATAGGTTGAACTCACCAGGATTTCTACCCTCTCGCTCAGACTACAAAAGTAGAAGAAATGATATAAATGTAAGTATATGCAAATAACTAAATTAGTAATTAAATTATTGATGTTTTCTTACCATACGGCGTCTGTGCTCCTAATGGAAATGGACCCCACAGTGTGGCAAGAGAGACTCGTGCCACGACCAGCTTTCTCGGATCGGCGGTTCATGGTGGCTGATGCGGACCTCCTTTGTCAGGCCTTAGACTGCCACACCTGCTGCCAGTCGTGCCAAATACCCTCCGGCACATGCACAGGGTGATCGCCTGATCTCCTCCAATGATGAAGCATGTCGGAGTATCGGCGTGCCGCAAGAGCATTCCATGCTGCCCTAACAGCTCTTCTGCAGTACTGATTAAGTTCTTCTCTCAACTTTGCAGTGTCTTTGGTTTTTCCCGGGATGTTTAGCACCATATTAAATATGTTGTCAAAGAAATTTTTCTCAATATGCATAACATCCAAGTTGTGCCGGATGAGATTTGTGCTCCGATACGGCATATCCCAAAAAATACTCCGTTTCTTCCAGCTGTGTTCTTTACATATACGGCCATTGACTCTATCTGCATCGGCTTCCCAAGCATACCTCAACCCTAAATGCTCTATAGTATCAAATATATCTGTGCCAGACCTAACCGGTTCGGCAAATTTTGTGACTGCTTTGTTCTTCTGGAAGGTGGTCAAGTTCTGCCTATAAGGATAATTTGGAGACAAGAACTTTCCATGATTATCAAACCATGATTGCTTACCACTCTTCTGTAATGTGAATGCATCAGAATCATTCATACAGTAAGGGAACGCCATACGCCCAGCAGTGCTCCAACCTAACAACATTGCATATGCCGGGAAGTCACTGATTGTCCACTTCAAAGCAGCTCTCATGATAAAATTTTGTTTCATTGAAATGTCGTAGGCCATGACTCCAGTTTCCCACAACAATTTCAATTCGGCCACCAAAGGTTGCAGGAACACATCAAATTTTTTCTTTGGATTTGATGGTCCTAGAACCAAAACTGTCAAAAACATTGCAGTATCTTTCATGCACTTCCATGGAGGAAGGTTATATACAGTCAGTATCATGGGCCAGAAGAATACTGTCGGCCCACTTGACCAAATGGTTGGAAGCCATCGATACAAAGACCTAATCTCACATTCCTTATATCATCGGTGAAATCAGGATGAATGTCATTAAAATGCTTCCAAGCTTTTGAATCTGATGGATGCCGCATTTCATCTTCTTTAAATTCATGTTCGGCATGCCATCTCATATCAGCAGCTGTAACCTCAGATCTGTATAATCTTTGCAGGCGCGGAGTCAGAGGAAAGTAATGCATCCTCTTATAAGACACACTCTTCCTCCTACTTGTACTAGCAACCCCTTCATCGTTGGTGTACCTCGATTGCCCACAATCTTACAACATCTTAGGTCTGAGTCTTCACCCCAATATAACATACAATTATTCAAGCAACAATCGATCTTATTAACTAGGAGCCCAAGGCCACGCAACAACTTCTTCGTTGAGTAAAAACTATCTGCTAAAACATTATCATTTGGCAAAACTTCCTTCATTAATCCAGCTACTGCATTGAACACCTTTTCTGATAATCTATGTTCTACCTTAATATTCAACAACCAAGCAGCCATAGACAATTGGAAATGACTCTCACAACCAGGATACAATTCTTGATTTGTAGCACGAAGCATATCGTAAAATTACTGTTCATCTAGATTTGGTTCTTCCATAAATGTATTCTGATTGAATTCATTACCCGATGCATTCATCACCATTTCTTCGTATCTGTTTAAATTCGCACATGGTTCATCAATGGGAATAGAAACTTGTTGGCTTGTAACAGCTGCACCCATTTCCTCTGTTTCACCATGACAATACCAAATATCATACCCAGGAACAAAATCTTTTTTACACAAATGCACCTTCCTAGTTTCAACATCCATGTACGCTTTATTCTGACATCTGTATAAGTTGCAGGGCACCTAATCCTAGGCCCATCCATCCATTCAGGTTGGATATATGCAAATCCAATAAATTCTTCCAGTCCATTCAAAAAATCTGGATTAAGCAGACCATCTTTTAATCTTGCATACATCCAAGAGCGAGGTCTGCTCATTTTCGAACAACTTATACAATTTTCTGATGAACCAATAAACAAAACCATAATATAAAACAATATTAGTATTAATAATTTTATGACTAAATTAGTTATGTTACACATCCTAGGTAAATAATAACCATTTAAAAAAATGTAAAACAATAGATCAATTTTGTTTTTAATGATTGCAACCAATTGATTAGGCCAGGCCCTGCTAAGGTCCCTCCTTTGCAAAGCCGTGCCACGTAGAGTTTGTGAGACTTCACGAGTATACATGTGTCCTAAATTAATTTCACCTTCACTTCATATCTAAAAGGTAAGGCCCTATCTCATTCAAGATTATTTTTGTGATATGGTATTCTGCTATTCATTATCATCGTTTACGTTAAAATTTCAGCAGCATTTTCCATATGTTCTCCTAAATGCGTGGCATATATGCCACACTAGAAGAACGTATGAGGAAATACAAACCACAATCTCAATAGACGATAATTAAAAGCAGACTAACATATCGCAAAAAATAATCTCAAACTGTCCACTAGGACAATTTGAGAATTTGTAAGACTACGTCTTGCAAATTCTCAAACAGGTCTAAAGGTTTCAGTGCTGCGAGATATAATATTCTTAAGAAAAATAATTTAAGAATTTGCAAGATTATGATCTTACAAGTTCTCTTGATTGTATACATATTTTGATTGTGGTCTACAGTTACAAACTTATAAAATTGATATTACGTCAAAGATAACAACCTTAATCCAATAGTTATGCATAGTAATATGTAATAATACTATGGTTTCAATATTGGACAGGCTGGACCGAAACTTTCCATAACATATCAACCGTGGCACATCTATTAAATTCATATATAATCTAATCCCCAACATACATATCCCAATATGAAGGAATTGTAACTTAAATTAAAGCCTAATTCACAACAATTCATAATGACAATAATATGGAGTAAACTACCATGCATAGTTTAATAGACTATAATGATGTTCAATATAATGATGTTATAGATTCATTATATTAATATTATAATATCATATAATATAATTTTTTTAAATATTAATATAATACTATAGTGTATTCCATCGCTATTGTAAAATATTATTATTATATATAATGATATTACTGCATGCGATTTTCTAAATTTAATTGATATAATAATATGATTAAATAAATTATTAGGTTAATATATTAAAACAACTTATTAATAATATTTTTAATAATAATTGTTGCTGCCAAATCACTTTTGAGGAGTGTCAGTCGACAGAAATGCTTTGTTGGCCTTCAAAAATGACAGGGACCGCCTCCTTTAGCCGAAAACCTGCAAGAAAAGTTTTGGACCGGTGGTTCCGGCAGGGACCCTCTGACGCTCAAGTCAGCGATATGGAGAACATGGATTTTTTAATGAAAAAGTAGAGATTGAGTCCCCTCCTCGTTGGGGGTCGGGGTCTTTATATACCTGTTTGGGGTCCCTCTTACCCTTCATCCATAAAAGCCGAATCATATCTTCCGTTAAGATCGGCTCCGTAGGTAGGCGCACAGCTGCTAAACGTATGCCATAAGTATCGGTAATGGCCCATAGTATGGCAGTAACCGCCCATGATCTTGGCAACATAGAACGGGTTGACAGGCCACGTGGAAGTCCTGCGTGAACAGCGATGGGTGATAAGGTTAGTCATGTGGGCCCCAAGGTGCAGCCATTGGGGCAGAAGATATCGTTTAGAGTTAAGCTAGTTGTCCCTTATAGAGCATTAATTATGGAGTCATAGCACTATTCACGTGCAAGGCATTGTTCATGTACATGACACTCATGACGAGGGGAATAGGCCGAGGCCGAAGGGGCTAACGTGGCAGCCGTAAATACCTTAATACATGGAGAGAATAAGGCAATAAATGCCTTAGAGCAAGTGGATGCTCGTGACCTTTGAGGCCATAAATGCTATAAATATAGTAGAGAATAAGGCAATAAATGCCTTTGAGAAAGTGGATGCACGTCGGCCTCAGGCCGACGCCGAGGCGCTGTTGAGGCTGACGCGAGGCCGAGGCCGACGCTGTTGAGGCAGACGCCGACGCCGAGGGGTTGTTGTCACCGGGCTTTCAATCGGCACGTGCAAGCGCCCCCTAGGATCACTAGGTCCTTGCGTCTACCGGTGATGGCGCTAGAGGAACACCTCTCCCCTAACCAGCCTTACCCCAGATTAAAATAAATAAATTCCCCCGAAGAACACGTCCCACCCAAGCACAAGATATACGGGGTAAACTCTACCCCAACCCCTTTTAATTAATAAGAGGACAATGACAAGTAAGAACGGGCCTCTGCCCTACAACTCTCTCCCTACACAAAGAAAGCTCTCACCTTGCCAAAAAGGCTTACAAGACGCTCTTGCTGCCCCCTGGTCGTCCGCACTCCACACGGCGCGACCGCTGCCACTGCACGCTCCTCGCTGCACGCTGCACGCCCGAGGATGATCTGCGCGCCGGCTCTCCGCTCGCTGCTCTTCACTGAGTTGCTGAGCGCCCCGCTGCGTTGCTACTCTGCTGCTACACGCACGGTTGCTGGCTGATTGGACTCCTCCCAATCGCCGAGTCGCTGCACGCTGCAGCCTTGAGTCAATTGGATCCACTCCGCTGGATTCTCAATTTCTGGACTGCCTCTCGCTGGCTGGACGTCCACCTCTTTATATAGATGCTAGGCCACCGCTTCATGGCTCTATCCTCTCCCTAGGATAAGCCTTATCATTATCTCTAAGTACCGCCCAGCTAAGGATAACTCTTATCCTTATCTAACCAGCTGCCGCCCACTTTGGATAAGCCTCATCCTTAATCCAACCAGCTGCCGCCCACTTTGGATAAGCCTCATCCTTATCTCTAAGTGCTGCCCAGATTTGGATAACTCTTATCCAAATCTGGTTGCTGCCTTATCTCCTCCAACTGCAATCCTTATCCAATCCAGCTGATCTTATCTCCTTCTCAAGATAATTCTGCGTGCTGGATGGATAATCCCTCTAGATGGCTGATCTTCTAGATGCTGCTGCAAGTAGATAAATCCTCTAGAAGATGCTGCTGGACGCCAAGAGATAAATCCCGCTGATGCTGATGGGCGCGCACCACCCTGGCGCGCGCTGCTGGCTGCTGGGCGCGCGCCCTCCTGGCGCGCGCGCTGCTGGCGGGCGGGCCTCCTGCCCGTCCGCTGTGCTGATGCTGGTGAGGTTGGGCGCACCGCTGCGCCCAGCTGGCACTCGCTCGCCCGCTCGCCCGCTCGGCGCCGCCTGCGCTGGGCGCAGCCAACCTCTCTGGTGCCCGCGCCTGCGCGCACGGCTGCGCCACGGCCCTCCTGGCCGCGCGCACACTTGGGGTGGTAACAATTCTCCCCCCACTGAGATGTCGACGGCCTCGTCGACCGCCATGCCTCCGCGCATGCCTTGGCCCTCCTGGCCAAGTCTCCCGAGTCCCAATGTGGCCACCTACCACGCGCACCCCCTGATGCCTCCTCGGTTGGACAGCCTTCTCACCGGGCCGTCCCGCCTGCAGCCTCCTACCACAGGTCTCCATGCCTAGGCTCTCCCACGCGATGCCTAGGTGTGAGGTTGTCGCACAACCTCAGGTCTGGTGTGGTCGTTTCTTACAACGACCCTTCGCAATCGTCCTCCGCCATCCCTCCACTGGAACGAAGTAAGGACGCCTACCTGTCCGGATCAGGATGCCCCTTCGATGAGGCATGACCACGGCCTTACTCTGGATGAAGAAATCCATCCCGAGTATCAAGTCGTAGTCGTCGATAGGCAAGACCGTCATGCTGCAGCTCCCAGTCCATGAGCCTCCAATGTGGCCTCCGCCTGGCCCAAAGACTCCATCTCCTCGGAGCGACTGGCTTTACCCTACAAGGCTGGGATAGCGCTCCAAGCTCCAACCTGCGCGCCGCTCCTTGGCTCACAAAGTTGTGTGTCGCGCCGGTGTCAACCAAGGCCCGCACTGACCTTCCGTTGACCCGAGCCCTCACGAACATCATACCTTGGCGTTGGTCTCTCGCGGCCAAAGTATGGATGCACTGTAGCGGGGCCATCCTCGCTACTGGCTCCTCCCCCGAACTCTCGGACGCCTCGTCTGCATGGGTGGTGACGGTCGCTACCATCACCTTTCGTGGACACTCCCATGCGCGGTGCGCTCCTCCGCACACGAAGCATCCAGCGAAATTCGCCGGTCCTTTTGGCTTTGCTGCTGCATGTGGGACTCCTTCCCTCTTGTCCTTTCGACCCCGCGGTGGTGACGCACTATTGCGCTTGCCCTTGCCCGGGCCACCGCTGCCCGAAGTCGTAGCGCTGCGAAAGTCCACCAGCGCCTCTGCTGCTACGAAGGCTGAGGGAATATCCCTCACCTCCCTCCTGCGAAGCTCGGCCTGCGCCCACCCTGTAGACCAGCGAGGAAGTTAAATAACTTATCTTCCTCGACATGTTGGACACCTCCAGAAGTAAGTTGCTAAACTGCGCCACGTACTCCCGGATGCTCCCTGTCTGCTGCAACTTCCTCAGGTTCTCCCGAGCAAGCCACGCTGCGTTGCTTGGTTGGAACTGCGCCTTCAGTTCCCTCTTGAAGATCTCCCACGTCTCGATCCTGGGACGCCCCGCACGGTCATCCTCAGCCGTTCTGGTCCTCCACTAGAGCTTGGCGTTCCCCTCCAGGTATGTCGTGGCCCGATCCACTGATCGGCTGCTGGGATCTTTGCCGCACGGAAGTAGTTCTCCATGTCCCACACGAAGTTTTCTACTTCCGTCGCGCTCCTGACTCCGCCGAAGGCCTTAGGCTCCCGGACCTTCGCTTCCTTTGCCGGAACGCCGACCATGTTGACTGGACTCCGCGCCTCCTGCCTCAGCCGGATCACCTCCTGCTCCAAGGCATGGATCCGAAGCTCCAATCTCTCCTCCATGGCCAACTCGGATCGCTGCTGTCGCACGGTGCGATGCTCGATGTCATGGAGTAGCCTCTCATGCTTCTCCATCAGCTGCTCATGCGAAGTTCGCAACTCCTCCAACTGCATGCCCAACTCTGTGCACACAGCTACAAGGTTCATGGTCGATCCCTCCCCTGGATCTCCCACGATCCCCTCCAACCGGGTCATGTGGTCTCCTACCGCTCTCGCCATCGATTGGGTCTGCTTGTTGGACTTGTCTTCAACCGGGCTCTGATACCAAATTGTTACCGGGCTTTCAATCGGCACGCGCAAGCGCCCCTAGGATCACTAGGTCCTTGCGTCTACCGGTGATGGCGCTAGAGGAACACCTCTCCCCTAACCAGCCTTACCCCCAGATTAAAATAAATAAATTCCCCGAAGAACACGTCCCACCCAAGCACAAGATATACGGGGTAAACTCTACCCCAACCCCTTTTAATTAATAAGAGGACAATGACAAGTAAGAACGGGCCTCTGCCCTACAACTCTCTCCCTACACAAAGAAAGCTCTCACCTTGCCAAAAAGGCTTACAAGATGCTCTTGCTGCCCCCTGGTCGTCCGCACTCCACACGGCGCGACAGCTGCCACTGCACGCTCCTCGCTGCACGCTGCACGCCCGAGGATGATCTGCGCGCCGGCTCTCCGCTCGCTGCTCTTCACTGAGTTGCTGAGCGCCCCGCTGCGTTGCTACTCTGCTGCTACACACACGGTTGCTGGCTGATTGGACTCCTCCCAATCGCCGAGTCGCTGCACGCTGCAGCCTTGAGTCAATTGGATCCACTCCGCTGGATTCTCAATTTCTGGACTGCCTCTCGCTGGCTGGACGTCCACCTCTTTATATAGATGCTAGGCCACCGCTTCATGACTCTATCCTCTCCCTAGGATAAGCCTTATCATTATCTCTAAGTATCGCACAGCTAAGGATAACTCTTATCCTTATCTAACCAGCTGTCGCCCACTTTGGATAAGCCTCATCCTTAATCCAACCAGCTGCCGCCCACTTTGGATAAGCCTCATCCTTATCTCTAAGTGCTGCCCAGATTTGGATAACTCTTATCCAAATCTGGTTGCTGCCTTATCTCCTCCAACTGCAATCCTTATCCAATCCAGCTGATCTTATCTCCTCCTCAAGATAATTCTGCGTGCTGGATGGATAATCCCTCTAGATGGCTGATCTTCTAGATGCCGCTGCAAGTAGATAAATCCTCTAGAAGATGCTGCTGGACGCCAAGAGATAAATCCCGCTGATGCTGATGGGCGCGCGCCACCCTGGCGCGCGCTACTGGCTGCTGGGCGCGCGCCCTCCTGGCGCGCGCACTGTGGCGCTGGGCGCACGCCCTCCCGGCGCACGCCGCTGTGCTGGCGCGCGCGCTGCTGGCGCGCGCGCTGGCGGGCGGGCCTCCTGCCCGTCCGCTGTGCTGATGCTGGTGAGGTTGGGCGCACCGCTGCGCCCAGCTGGCGCTCGCTCGCCCGCTCGGCGCCGCCTGCGCCGGGCGCTGCCAACCTCGCTGGTGCCCGCGCCTGCGCACACGGGCTGCGCCACGGCCCTCCTGGCCGCGCGCACACTTGGGGTGGTAACAGATTGTCACCGGGCTTTCAATCGGCACGCGCAAGCGCCCCCTAGGATCACTAGGTCCTTGCGTCTACCGGTGATGGCGCTAGAGGAACACCTATCCCCTAACCAGCCTTACCCCCAGATTAAAATAAATAACTCCCCCGAAGAACACGTCCCACCCAAGCACAAGATATACGGGGTAAACTCTACCCCAACCCCTTTTAATTAATAAGAGGACAATGACAAGTAAGAACGGGCCTCTGCCCTACAACTCTCTTCCTACGCAAAGAAAGCTCTCACCTTGCCAAAAAGGCTTACAAGACGCTCTTGCTGCCCCCTGGTCGTCCGCACTCCACACGGCGCGACCGCTGCCACTGCACGCTCCTCGCTGCACGCTACACGCCCGAGGATGATCTGCGCACCAGCTCTCCGCTCGCTGCTCTTCACTGAGTTGCTGAGCGCCCCGCTGCGTTGCTACTCTGCTGCTACACGCACGGTTGCTGGCTGATTGGACTCAACTTGTCACCGGGCTTTCAATCGGCACGCGCAAGCGCTCCCTAGGGTCACTAGGTCCTTGCGTCTACCGATGATTGCGCTAGAAGAACTCATCTCCCCTAACCAGCCTTACCCCCAGATTAAAATAAATAACTCCCCCGAAGAACACGTCCCACCCAAGCACAAGATATACGAGGTAAACTCTACCCCAACCCCTTTTAATTAATAAGAGGATAATGACAAGTAAGAATGGGCCTCTGCCCTACAACTCTCTCCCTACACAAAGAAAGCTCTCACCTTGCCAAAAAGGCTTACAAGACGCTTAGCTGCCCCCTGGTCGTCCGTACTCCACACGGCGCGACCGCTGCTACTGCACGCTCCTCGCTGCACGCTGCACGCCTGAGGATGATCTGCGCGCCGGCTCTCCACTTGCTGCTCTTCACTGAGTTGCTGAGCGCCCCGCTGCGTTGCTATCTGCAGCTACACGCACGGTTGCTGGCTGATTGGACTCCTCCCAATCGCCGAGCTGACTCCACCCTTCGCTGGGTCGCTGCACGCTGCAGCCTTGAGTCGCTGGATCAATTCCTCCGCTGAATTGAATTTCTGGACTGCCTCTCGCTGGCTGGACGTCCACCTCTTTATATAGATGCTAGGCCACCGCTTCATGGCTCTATCCTCTCCCTAGGATAAGCCTTATCATTATCTCTAAGTACCGTCCAGCTAAGGATAACTCTTATCCTTATCTAACCAGCTGCCGCCCACTTTGGATAAGCCTCATCCTTAATCCAACCACCTGCCGCCCACTTTGGATAAGCCCATCCTTATCTCTAAGTGCTGCCCAGATTTGGATAACTCTTATCCAAATCTGGTTGCTGCCTTATCTCCTCCAACTGCAATCCTTATCCAATCCAGCTGATCTTATCTCCTCCTCAAGATAATTCTGCGTGCTGGATGGATAATCCCTCTAGATGGCTGATCTTCTAGATGCCACTGCAAGTAGATAAATCCTCTAGAAGATGCTGCTGGACGCCAAGAGATAAATCCCGCTGATGCTGATGGACGCGCGCCACCCTGGCGCGCGCTGCTGGCTGCTGGGCGCGCGCCCTCCTGGCGCGCGCGCTGTGGCACTAGGCGCACGCCCTCTCGGCGCATGCCACTGTGCTGGGCGCACGCGCTGCTGGCGCGCGCTGGCGGGCGGGCCTCCTGCCCGTCCGCTGTGCTGATGCTGGTGAGGTTGGGTGCACTGCTGCGCCCGCACGCTTGCCCGCTCGGCGCCGCCTGCGCCGGGCGCTGAGAACCTCGCCGTTTGCCCTCGCCAACCTCGCTGGTGCCCGCGCCTGCGCGCACGGGCTGCACCACGGTCCTCCTGACCGCGCGCCTACTTGGGGTGGTAACAATTCTCCCCCCACTGAGATGTCGACGCCCTCGTCGACCACCATGCCTCCGCGCATGCCTTGGCCCTCCTGGCCAAGCCTCCCGAGTCCCAACGTGGCCACCTACCACGCTCACCCCTGATGCCTCCTCGGTTGGACAGCCCACTCACCGAGCCATCCCGCCTGCGCCTCCTGCCGCAGGTCTCCATGCCTAGGCTCTCCCACGCGATGCCTAGGTGTGAGGTTGTCGCACAACCTTAGGTCTGGTGTGGTCGTTTATTACAACGACCCTTCGCAATCGTCATCCGCCATCCCTCCACTGGAATGAAGTAAGGACGCCTACCTATCCGGATCAGGATGCCCCTCCGATGAGGCATGACCACGGCCTTACTCTGGATGAAGAAATCCATCCCGAGTATCAAGTCGTAGTCGTCGATAGGCAAGACCGTCATGCTGCAGCTCCCAGTCCATGAGCCCGCCTCCAATGTGGCCTCTGCCTGGCCCAAAGACTCCATCTCCTCGGAGCCGATTGGCTTTACCCTACAAGGCTGGGATAGCGCTCCAAACTCCAACCTGCGCGCCGCTCCTTGGCTCACAAAGTTGTGTGTCGCGCCGGTGTCAACCAAGGCCCGCACTGACCTTCCGTTGACCCGAGCCCTCACGAACATCATACCTTGGCGTTGGTCTCTCGCGGCCAAAGTATGGATGCACTGTAGCGGGCCATCCTCGCTACTGGCTCCTCCCCCGAACTCTCGGACGCCTCGTCTGCATGGGTGGTGACAGCCGCTCGTCACCTTTCGTGGACACTCCCGTGCGCGGTGCGCTCCTCCGCACACGAAGCATCCAGCGAAATTCGCCGGTCCTTTTGGCTTTGCTGCTGCATATGGGACTCCTTCCCTCTTGTCCTTTCGACCCCGCGGTGGTGACGCACTCTTGCGCTTGCCCTTGCCCTGGCCACCGCTGCCCGAAGTCGTAGCGCTGCGAATGTCCACCAGCGCCTCTGCTGCTACGAAGGCTGAGGGAATATCCCTCACCTCCCTTCTGCAAAGCTCGGCCTGCGCCCACCCCTGTAGACCAGCGAGGAAGTTAAACAACTTATCTTCCTCGGACATGTTGGACACCTCCAGAAGCAGGTCGCTGAATTGCGCCACGTACTCCTGGATGCTCCCTATCTGCCGCAACTTTCTCAGGTTCTCCCGAGCAAGCCACCCTGCGTTGCTCGGTTGGAACTGCGCCTTCAGTTCCCTCTTGAAGATCTCCCACGTCTCGATCCTGGGACGCCCTGCACGGTCATCCTCGGCCGTTCTGGTCCTCCACCAGAGCTTGGCGCTCCCCTCCAGGTATGTCGTGGCCCGATCCACCTGATCGGCTGCTGGGATCTTCGCCGCACGAAAGTAGTTCTCCATATCCCACACGAAGTTCTCAACTTCTGTTGCGCTCCTGACTCCGCCGAAGGTCTTAGGCTCCCGGACCTTCGCTTCCTTTGCCGGAACGCTGACCATGTTGACTGGACTCCGCGCCTCCTGCCTCAGCCGGATCACCTCCTGCTCCAAGGCATGGATCCGAAGCTCCAATCTCTCCTCCATGGCCAAATCGGATCGCTGCTGTTGCATGCTGCGATACTCGATGTCGTGGAGCAGCCTCTCATGCTTCTCCATCAGCTGATCATGCGAAGTTCGCAACTCCGCCAACTGTATGCCCAACTCTGTGCACACAGCTACAAGGTTCATGGTCGATCCCTCCCCTGGATCTCCCACGATCCCTCCAACCGGTCATGCGGTCTCCTACCGCTCTCGCCATTGATTGGGTCTGCTTGGACTTGTCTTCAACCTGGGCTCTGATACCAACTTGTCACCGGGCTTTCAATCGGCACGCGCAAGCGCTCCCTAGGGTCACTAGATCCTTGCGTCTACCGGTGATGGCGCTAGAAGAACTCCTCTCCCCTAACCAGCCTTACCCCCAGATTAAAATAAATAACTCCCCCGAAGAACACGTCCCACCCAAGCACAAGATATACGGGGTAAACTCTACCCCAACCCCTTTTAATTAATAAGAGGATAATGACAAGTAAGAATGGGCCTCTGCCCTACAACTCTCTTCCTACACAAAGAAAGCTCTCACCTTGCCAAAAAGGCTTACAAGATGCTCTTGCTGTCCCCTAGTCATCCGTACTCCACACGGCGCGACCGCTGCCACTGCACGCTCCTCGCTGCACGCTGCACGCCCGAGGATGATCTGCGCGCCGGCTCTCCGCTCGCTGCTCTTCACTGAGTTGCTGAGCGCCGCTGCATTGCTACTGCTGCTACACGCACGGTTGCTGGCTGATTGGACTCCTCCCAATCGCCGAGCTGACTCCACCCTTCGCTGGGTCGCTGCACGCTGCAGCCTTGAGTCGCTGGATCAATTCCTCCGCTGAATTGAATTTCTGGACTGCCTCTCACTGGCTGGACGTCCACCTCTTTATATAGATGCTAGGCCACCGCTTCATGGCTCTATCCTCTCCCTAGGATAAGCCTTATCATTATCTCTAAGTACCGCCCAGCTAAGGATAACTCTTATCCTTATCTAACCAGCTGCCGCCCACTTTGGATAAGCCTCATCCTTAATCCAACCAGCTGCCGCCCACTTTGGATAAGCCTCATCCTTATCTCTAAGTGCTGCCCAGATTGGATAACTCTTATCCAAATCTGGTTGCTGCCTTATCTCCTCCAACTGCAATCCTTATCCAATCCAGCTGATCTTATCTCCTCCTCAAGATAATTCTGCGTGCTGGATGGATAATCCCTCTAGATGGCTGATCTTCTAGATGCCGCTGCAAGTAGATAAATCCTCTAGAAGATGCTGCTGGACGCCAAGAGATAAATCCCGCTGATGCTGATGGGCGCGCGCCACCCTGGCGCGCGCTGCTGGCTGCTGGGCGCGCACCCTCCTGGCGCGCGTGCTGTGGCGCTGGGCGCACGCCGCTGTGCTGGGCGCACAAGCGCTGGCGGGCGAGCCTCCTGCCCGTCCGCTGTGCTGATCCTGGTGAGGTTGGGCGCACCGCTGCACCCGCACGCTCGCCCGCTCGGCGCCGCCTGCGCCGGGCGCTGAGAACCTCGCTGTTTGCCCTCGCCAACCTCGCTGGTGCCCGCGCCTGCGCACGGGCTGCGCCACGGTCCTCCTGACCGCGCGCCTACTTGGGGTGGTAACAATGAGGGCCGTCGCGCAGCCCGGGCGCGCAGGCGCGGGCACCAGCGAGGTTGGCAAGGGCAAACGGAGAGGTTCTCAGCGCCCGGCGCAGGCGGCACCGAACGGGCGAGCGTGCGGGCACAGCGGTGCGCCCAACCTCACCAGATTAACACAGCGGACGGGCAGGAGGCCCGCCCGCCAGCGCGCGCGCCAGCTCGGCGCCGCCTGCGCCGGGCGCTGAGAACCTCACCGTTTGCCCTTGCCAACCTCGCTGGTGCCCGCGCCTACGCGCCCGAGCTGCACCACGGCCCTCCTGGCCGCGCGCCTACTTGGGGTGGTAGGAGACCGCATGACCCGGTTGGAGGGGATCGTGGGAGATCCAGGGGAGGGATCGACCATGAACCTTGTAGCTGTATGCACAGAGATGGGCATACAGTTGGCGGAGTTGCAAACTTTGCACGATCAGCTGATGGAGAAGCATGAGAGGCTACTCCACGACATCGAGCATCGCAGCGTGCGACAGCAACGATCCGATTTGGCCATGGAGGAGAGATTGGAGCTTCGGATCCACGCCTTGGAGCAGGAGGTGATCCGGCTGAGGCAGGAGGCGCGGAGTCCAGTCAACATGGTCGGCGTTCCGGCAAAGGAAGAGAAGGTCCGGGAGCCTAAGACCTTCGGCGGAGTCAGGAGCGCGATGGAAGTAGAGAACTTCGTGTGGGACATGGAGGCCTACTTCCGTGCGGCGAAGATCCCAGCAGCCGATCAGGTGGATCGGGCCACGACATACCTGGAGGGGAGCGCCAAGCTCTGGTGGAGGACCAGAACGGCCGAGGATGACCGTGCGGGGCATCCCAGGATCGAGACGTGGGAGATCTTCAAAGGGAACTGAAGGCGCAGTTCCAACCGAGCAACGCAGGGTGGCTTGCTCGGGAGAACCTGAGGAAGTTGCGGCAGACAGGGAGCATCCAGGAGTACGTGGCGCAGCCCAGCAACCTGCTTCTGGAGGTGTCCAACATGTCCGAGGAAGATAAGTTGTTTAACTTCCTCGCTGGTCTACAGGGGTGGGCGCACGCCGAGCTTCGCAAGAGGGAGGTGAGGGATATTCCCTCAGCCTTCGTAGCAGCAGAGGCGCTGGTGGACTTTCGCAGTGCTACTACTTCGGGCAGCGGTGGCCAGGGCAAGGGCAAGCGCAAGAGTGCGTCACCACCTCGGGGTCGAACGAGCAAGAGGGAAGGAGTCCCACATGCAGCGGCAAAGCCAAAGGGACCGGCGACTTTCGCTGGATGCTTCGTGTGCGGAGGAGCGCACCGCGCATGGGAGTGTCCACGAAAGGTGACGGTAGCGGCCGTCACCACCCATGCAGACATGGCATCCGAGAGTTCGGGGGAGGAGCCAGTAGCGAGGATGGCCCCGCTACAGTGCATCAGTACTTTGGCCGCGAGAGACCAACGCCAAGGTATGATGTTCATGAGGGCTCGGGTCAACGGAAGGTCAGTGCGGGCCTTGGTTGACACTGGCGCGACACACAACTTTGTGAGCCAAGGAGCGGCGCGCAGGTTGAAGCTTGGAGCGCTATCCCAGCCTTGTAGGGTGAAGCCAGTCGGCTCCGAGGAGATGGAGTCTTTGGGCCAGGCGGAGGCCACATTGGAGGTGGGCTCATGGACTGGGAGCTGCAGCATGACAGTCTTGCCTATCGACGACTACGACTTGATACTCGGGATGGATTTCTTCCTCCAGAGTAAGGCCGTGGTCATGCCTCATCGGAGGGGCATCCTGATCCGGACAGGTAGGCATCCTTACTTCGTTCCAGTGGAGGGATGGTGGAGGACGATTGCGAAGGGTCGTTGTAAGAAACGACCACACCAGACCTGAGGTTGTGCGACAACCTCACACATAGGCATCGCGTGGGAGAGCCTAGGCACGGAGACCTGCGGCAGGAGGCGGCAGGCGGGACGGCTCGGCGAGGGGGCTGTCCAACCGAGGAGGCATCAGGAGGGTGCGCGTGGTAGGTGGCCACGTTGGGCCTCGGGAGTTTTGTCCAGGAGGGCCAAGGCATGCGCAGAGGCATGGTGGTCGACGAGGGCGTCGACATCTCAGTGGGGGGAGAATTGTTATCACCCCAAGTGTGCGCGCGGTCAGGAGGACCGTGGCGCAGCCCGTGCACGCAGGCGCGGGCACCAGCGAGGTTGGCAGCGCCCGGCGCAGGCGGCTCCGAGCGGCCGAGCGGGCGAGCGGGCGAGCGAGCGTCAGCTGGGCGTAGCGGTGCGCCCAACCTCACCAGCATCAGCATAGCGGACGGGCAGGAGGCCCGCCCGCCAGCGCACGCGCCAGCAGCGCGCGCGCCCAGCATAGCGGCGTGCGCCGGGAGGGCGTGCGCCGAGTGCCACAGCGCGCGCGCCAGGAGGGCGCGCGCCCAGCAGCCAGCAGCGCGCGCCAGGGTGGCGCGCGCCCATCAGCATCAGCGGGATTTATCTCTTGGCATCAAGCAGCATCTTCTAGAGGATTTATCTACTTGCAGCGGCATCTAGAAGATCAGCCATCTAGAGGGATTATCCATCCAGCACGCAGAATTATCTCGAGGAGGAGATAAGATCAGCTGGATTGGATAAGGATTGCAGTTGGAGGAGATAAGGCAGCAACCAGATTTGGATAAGAGTTATCCAAATATGGGCAGCAGCTGTTTGGATTAAGGATGAGGCTTATCCAAAGTGGGCGGCAGCTGGTTAGATAAGGATAAGAGTTATCCTTAGCTGGACGGTACTTAGAGATAATGATAAGGCTTATCCTAGGGAGAGGATAGAGCCATGAGGCGGTGGCATAAGGGGCGCCCAGCAGCTATATAAGGAGGTGGACGTCCAGCCATTGGGAGGCAGTCCAGAAATTCAATTCAGCGGAGGAATTGATCCAGCGACTCAGCAATCCAGCGTGGATTACCCAGTGAAGGGGGAGTCACCAGCGGCGATTGGGAGGAGTCCAATCAGCCACAACCGGCATGCAGCAGTGAAGCAGCATCGCAGCGGGGCGCTCAGCAACTCAGTGAAGAGCAGCGAGCAGAGAGCCGGCACGTAGATCATCCTCGGACATGCAGCGTGCAGCGAGGAGCGTGCTATGGCAGCGGTCGCGCCGTGTGGAGTACGGACGACCAGGGGGCAGTAAGAGCGTCTTGTAAGCCTTTTTGGCAAGGTGAGAGCTTTCTTTGTGTAGGGAGAGAGTTTTAGGACAGAGGCCCGTTTCTTACTTGTCATTATCCTCTTATTAATTAAAAGGGGTTGGGGTAGAGTTTACCCCGTATATCTTGTGCTTGGGTGGGACGTGTTCTTCGGGGGAGTTATTTATTTTAATCTGGGGGTAAGGCTGGTTAGGGGAGAGGAGTTCTTCTAGCGCCATCACCGGTAGACGCAAGGACCTAGTGACCCTAGGGAGCGCTTGCGCGTGCCGATTGAAAGCCCGGTGACAAAAGCGCAAGAGTGCGTCACCACCGCGGGGTCGAACAAGCAAGAGGGAAGGAGTCCCACATGCAGCGGCAAAGCCAAAGGGACCGGCGACTTTCGCTGGATGCTTCGTGTGCGGAGGAGCGCACCGCGCACGGGAGTGTCCACGAAAGGTGACGGTAGCGGCCGTCACCACCCATGCAGACATGGCATCCGAGAGTTCGGGGGAGGAGCCAATAGCGAGGATGGCCCCGCTACAGTGCATCAGTACTTTGGCCGCGAGAGACCAACGCCAAGGTATGATGTTCGTGAGGGCTCGGGTCAACGGAAGGTCAGTGCGGGCCTTGGTTGACACTGGCGCGACACACAACTTTGTGAGCCAAGGAGCGGCGCGCAGGTTGGAGCTTGGAGCGCTATCCCAGCCTTGTAGGGTGAAGCCAGTCGGCTCCGAGGAGATGGAGTCTTTGGGCCAGGCGGAGGCCACATTGGAGGTGGGCTCATGGACTGGGAGCTGCAGCATGACAGTCTTGCCTATCGACGACTACGACTTGATACTCGGGATGGATTTCTTCCTCCAGAGTAAGGCCGTGGTCATGCCTCATCGGAGGGGCATCCTGATCCGGACAGGTAGGCGTCCTTACTTCATTCCAGTGGAGGGATGGCGGAGGACGATTGCGAAGGGTCGTTGTAAGAAACGACCACACCAGACCTGAGGTTGTGCGACAACCTCACACCTAGGCATCGCGTGGGGGAGCTAGGCATGGAGACCTGCGGTAGGAGGCTGCAGGCGGGATGGCTCGGCGAGAGGGCTGTCCAACCGAGGAGGCATCAGGAGGGTGCGCGTGGTAGGTGGCCACGTTGGGACTCGGGAGACTTGGCCAGGAGGGTCAAGGCATGCACGGAGGCATGGCGGTCGATGAGGGCATCGACATCTCAGTGGGGGGAGAATTGTTACCACCCCAAGTAGGCGCGCGGCCAGGAGGGCCGTGGCGCAGCCCGTGCGCGCAGGCGCGGGCACCAGCGAGGTTGGCGAGGGCAAACGGCGAGGTTCTTAGCGCCCGGCGCAGGCGGCGCCGAGCGGGCGAGCGTGCAGGCGCAGCGGTGCGCCCAACCTCACCAGCAGCCCAGCACAGTCCAGCACAGCGGATGGGCAGGAGGCCCGACCGCCATCGCGCGCGCCAGCAGCGCGCGCGCCCAGCACAACGATGTGCACCGGGAGGGCGTGCGCCCAGCGCCACAGCGCGCGCGCCAGAGGGCGCGCGCCCAGCAGCCAGCAGTGCGCGCCCATCAGCATCAGCGGGATTTATCTCTTGGCGTCCAGCAGCATCTTCTAGAGGATTTATCTACTTGCAGCGGCATCTAGAAGATCAGCCATCTAGAGGGATTATCCATCCAGCACGCAGAATTATCTTGAGGAGGAGATAAGATCAGCTGGATTGGATAAGGATTGCAGTTGGAGGAGATAAGCCAGCAATCAGATTTGGATAAGAGTTATCCAAATCTGGGCAGCACTTGCAGATAAGATGAGCAGCTGTTTGGATTAAGGATGAGGCTTATCCAAAGAGAGCAGCAGCTGGTTAGATAAGGATAAGAGTTATCCTTAGCTGGACGGTACTTAGAGATAATGATAAGGCTTATCCTAGGGAGGGGATAAGACCATGAGGCGGTGGCATAAGGGGCGCCCAGCAGCTATATAAGGAGGTGGACGTCCAGCCAATGGGGGGAATTCAATTCAGCGGAGGAATTTATCCAGCGACTCAGCAATCCAGCGTGGATTACCCAGTGAAGGGGAGTCACCAGCGGCGATTGGGAGGAGTCCAATCAGCCACAACCGGCGTGCAGCAGTGAAGCAGCATCGCAGCGGGACGCTCAGCAACTCAGTGAAGAGCAGCGAGCAGAGAGCCGGCGCGCAGATCATCCTCGGGCGTGCAGCGTGCAGCGAGGAGCGTGCAGTGGCAGCGGTCGCGCCATGTGGAGTACGGACGACCAGGGGGCAGCAAGAGCGTCTTGTAAGCCTTTTTGGCAAGGTGAGAGCTTTCTTTGTGTAGGGAGAGAGTTGAAGGGCAGAGGCCCATTCTTACTTGTCATTATCCACTTATTAATTAAAAGGGGTTGGGGTAGAGTTTACCCCGTATATCTCTTGCTTGGGTGGGACGTGTTCTTCGGGGGAGTTATTTATTTTAATCTGGGGGTAAGGCTGGTTAGGGGAGAGGAGTTCTTCTAGCGCCATCACCGGTAGACGCAAGGACCTAGTGACCCTAGGGAGCGCTTGCGCGTGCCGATTGAAAGCCCGGTGACAAACTCTACCCCAACCCCTTTTAATTAATAAGAGGACAATGACAAGTAAGAACGGGCCTCTGCCCTACAACTCTCTCCCTACACAAAGAAAGCTCTCACCTTATCAAAAAGGCTTACAAGACGCTCTTGCTGCCCCCTGGTCGTCCGCACTCCACACGGCGCGACCGCTGCCACTGCACGCTCCTCACTGCACGCTGCACGCCCGAGGATGATCTGCGCGCCGGCTCTCCGCTCGCTGCTCTTCACTGAGTTGCTGAGCGCCCCGCTGCGTTGCTACTCTGCTGCTACACGCACGGTTGCTGGCTGATTGGACTCCTCCCAATCGCCGCTGGTGACTCCCCCTTCACTGGGTAATCCACGCTGGATTGCTGAGTCGCTGGATAAATTCCTCCGCTGAATTGAATTCCCCCAATGGCTGGACGTCCACCTCCTTATATAGCTGCTGGGCGCCCCTTATGCCACTGCCTCATGGTCTTATCCCCTCCCTAGGATAAGCCTTATCATTATCTCTAAGTACCGTCCAGCTAAGGATAACTCTTATCCTTATCTAACCAGCTGCTGCTCTCTTTGGATAAGCCTCATCCTTAATCCAAACAGCTGCTGCCCAGATTTGGATAAGCCTCATCCTTATCTCTAAGTGCTGCCCAGATTTGGATAACTCTTATCCAAATCTGGTTGCTGCCTTATCTCCTCCAACTGCAATCCTTATCCAATCCAGCTGATCTTATCTCCTCCTCAAGATAATTCTGCGTGCTGGATGGATAATCCCTCTAGATGGCTGATCCTCTAGATGCAGCTGCAAGTAGATAAATCCTCTAGAAGATGCTGCTGGATGCCAAGAGATAAATCCCGCTGATGCTGATGGGCATGCGCCACCTTGGCGCGCGCTGCTGGCTGCTGGGCGCGCGCCCTCCTAGCGCGCGCGCTGTGGCGCTGGGCGCACGCCCTCCCGGTGCACGTCGCTGTGCTGGGCGCGCGCGCTGCTGGCGCACGCGCTGGCGGGCGGGCCTCCTGCCCGTCCGCTGTGCTGATGCTGGTGAGGTTAGGCGCACCGCTGCGCCCAGCTGGCGCTCGCTCGCCCGCTCGCCCGCTCGGTGCCGCCTGCGCCGAGCGCTGCCAACCTCGCTGGTGCCTGCGCCTGCGCGCATGGGCTGCGCCACGGCCCTCCTGGCTGCGCGCACACTTGGGGTGGTAACAATTCTCCCCCCACTGAGATGTCGACGCCGTCGTCGACCGCCATGCCTCCGCGCATGCCGTGGCCCTCCTGGCCAAGCCTCCCAGTTGAAGACAAGTCCAAGCAGACCCAATCGATGGCGAGAGCGGTAGGAGACCGCATGACCCGGTTGGAGGGTATCGTGGGAGATCCAGGGGAGGGATCGACCATGAACCTTGTAGCTGTGTGCACAGAGTTGGGCATACAGTTGGCGGAGTTGCGAACTTCGCATGACCAGCTGATGGAGAAGCATGAGAGGCTGCTCCACGACATCGAGCATCGCAGCGTGCGACAGCAGCGATCCGATTTGGCCATGGAGGAGAGATTGGAGCTTCGGATCCATGCCTTGGAGCAGGAGGTGATCCGGCTGAGGCAGGAGGCGCGGAGCCCAGTCAACATGGTCGGCGTTCCGGCAAAGGAAGCGAAGGTCCGGGAGCCTAAGACCTTCGGCGGAGTCAGGAGCGCGACGGAAGTAGAGAACTTCGTGTGGGACATGGAGAACTACTTTCGTGCGGCGAAGATCCCAGCAGCCGATCAGGTGGATCGGGCCACGACATACCTGGAGGGGAGCGCCAAGCTCTGGTGGAGGACCAGAATGGCCGAGGATGACCGTGCGGGGCATCCCAGGATCGAGACGTGGGAGATCTTCAAGAGGGAACTGAAGGCGCAGTTCCAACCGAGCAACGCAGCGTGGCTTGCTCAGGAGAACCTGAGGAAGTTGCGGCAGACAGGGAGCATCCAGGAGTACGTGGCGCAATTCAGCAACCTGCTTCTGGAGGTGTCCAACATGTCCGAGGAAGATAAGTTGTTTAACTTCCTCGCTGGTCTACAGGGGTGGACGTAGGCCAAACTTCGCAGGAGGGAGGTGAGGGATATTCCCTCAGCCTTTGTAGCAGCAGAGGCGCTGGTGGACTTTCGCAGCGCTACTACTTCGGGCAGCGGTGGCCAGGGCAAGGGCAAGCGCAAGAGTGCGTCACCACCGCGGGGTCGAAAGGACAAGAGGGAAGGAGTCCCACATGCAGCAGCAAAGCCAAAAGGACCGGCGAATTTTGCTGGATGCTTCGTGTGCGGAGGAGCGCACCGCACACGGGAGTGTCCACGAAAGGTGATGGTAGCGGCCGTCACCACCCATGCAGACGAGGCGTCCGAGAGTTCGGGGGAGGAGCCAGTAGCGAGGATGGCCCCGCTACAGTGCATCCATACTTTGGCCACAAGAGACCAACGCCAAGGTATGATGTTCGTGAGGGCTCGTGTCAACGGAAGGTCAGTGCGGGCCTTGGTTGACACTGGCGCGACACACAACTTTGTGAGCCAAGGAGCGGCGCGCAGGTTGGAGCTTGGAGCGCTATCCCAGCCTTGTAGGGTGAAGCCAGTCGGCTCCGAGGAGATGGAGTCTTTGGGCCAGGCGGAGGCCACATTGGAGGTGGGCACATGGACTAGGAGCTGCAGCATGACGGTCTTGCCTATCGACGACTACGACCTCATACTCGGGATGGATTTCTTCCTCCAGAGCAAGGCTGTGGTCATGCCTCATCGAGGGGCATCCTGATCCGGACAGGTAGGAGTCCTTACTTCGTTCCAGTGGAGGGATGGCGGAGGACGATTGCGAAGGGTCATTGTAAGAAACGGCCACACCAGACCTGAGGTTGTGCGAGAACCTCACACCTAGGCATCGCGTGGGAGAGCCTAGGCATGGAGACCTGCGGCAGGAGGCGGCAGGTGGGATGGCTCGGCGAGAGGGCTGTCCAACCGAGGAGGCATCAGGGGGTGCGCGTGGTAGGTGGCCATGTTGGGACTCGGGAGACTTGGCCAGGAGGGCCAAGGCATGCGCGGAGGCATGGCGATCGACGAGGCCGTCGACATCTCAGTGGGGGGAGAATTGTTACCACCCCAAGTGTGCGCGCGGCCAGGAGGGCCATGGCGCAGCCCGTGCGCGCAGGCGCGGGCACCAGCGAGGTTGGCAGCGCTCGGCGCAGGCGGCGCCGAGCGCGGCGAGCGAGCGCCAGCTGGGCACAGCGGTGCGCCCAACCTCACCAGCATCAGCACAGCGGACGGGCAGGAGGCCTGCCCGCCAGCGCGCGCGCGCCCAGCAGCCAGCAGCGCGCGCCAAGCGCGCGCCCATCAGCATCAGCGGGATTTATCTCTTGGCGTCCAGCAGCATCTTCTAAAGGATTTATCTACTTGCAGCGGCATCTAGAGGATCAGCCATCTAGAGCGATTATCCATCCAGCACGCAGAATTATCTTGAGGAGGAGATAAGATCAGCTGGATTGGATAAGGATTGCAGTTGGAGGAGATAAGGCAGCAACCAGATTTGGATAAGAGTTATCCAAATCTGGGCAGCACTTAGAGATAAGGATGAGGCTTATCCAAAGTGGGCAGCAGCTGTTTGGATTAAGGATGAGGCCTATCCAAAGTGGGCGGCAGCTGGTTAGATAAGGATAAGAGTTATCCTTAGCTGGGCGGTACTTAGAGATAATGATAAGGCTTATCCTAGGGAGAGGATAGAGCCATGAGGCGGTGGCCTAGCAGCTATATAAGGAGGTGGATGTTCAGCCAGCGAGAGGCAGTCCAGAAATTCAATTCAGCGGAGGAATTGATCCAGCTACTCGAGTCTGCAGCGTGCAGCAGCCCAGCGAGGGGTAGAGTCAGCTCGGCGATTGGGAGGAGTCCAATCGGCCACAACCGGCGTGCAGCAGTGAAGCAGCATTGCAGCGGGACGCTCAGCAACTCAGTGAAGAGCAGCGAGCGGAGAGCCGACGCGCAGATCATCGCGCAGCCAGGAGGGCCGTGGCGCAGCTTGGGCATGCAGGCGCGGGCACCAGCGAGGTTGGCAAGGGCAAACGGCGAGGTTCTCTGCGCCCGGCGCAGGCGGCGCCGAGCGGGCAAGCGTGCGGGCACAGCGGAGCGCCCAACCTCACCAGCATCAGCACAGCGGATGGGCAGGAGGCCCGTTCGCCAGCGCGCGCGCCCAGCACAGCGGCATGCGCCGAGAGGGCGTGCGCCCAGCACCACAGCGCACGCGCCAGGAGGGCGCGCACCCAGCAGCCAGCAGCGCGCGCCAGGGTGGTGCGCGCCGCATCAGCGGGATTTATCTCTTGGCGTCCAGCAGCATCTTCTAGAGGATTTATCTACTTGCAGTGGCATCTAGAAGATCAGCCATCTAGAGGGATTATCCATCCAGCACGCAGAATTATCTTGAGGAAGAGATAAGATCAGCTGGATTGGATAAGGATTGCAGTTGGAGGAGATAAGGCAGCAACCAGATTTGGATAAGAGTTATCCAAATCTGGGCAGCACTTAGAGATAAGGATGAGGCTTATCCAAAGTGGGCGGCAGCTGGTTGGATTAAGGATGAGGCTTATCCAAAGTGGGCGGCAGCTGGTTAGATAAGGATAAGAGTTATCCTTAGCTGGACGGTACTTAGAGATAATGATAAGGCTTATCCTAGGGAGAGGATAGAGCCATGAGGCGGTGGCCTAGCATCTATATAAAGAGGTGGACGTCCAGCCAGTGAGAAGCAGTCCAGAAATTCAATTCAGCGGAGGAATTGATCCAGCGACTCAGCAATCCAGCGGGGAGTCACCAGCGGCGATTGGGAGGAGTCCAATCAGCCAGCAACCGTGCGTGTAGCAGCAGAGTAGCAACGCAGCGGGGCGCTCAGCAACTCAGTGAAGAGCAGCGAGCGGAGAGCCGGCGCGCAGATCATCCTCGGGCATGCAGCGTGCAGCGAGGAGCGTGCAGTGGAAGCGGTCGCGCCGTGTGGAGTGCGGACGACTAGGGGGCAGCAAGAGCATCTTGTAAGCCTTTTTGGCAAGGTGAGAGCTTTCTTTGTGTAGGGAGAGAGTTGTAGGGCAGAGGCCCGTTCTTACTTGTCATTGTCCTCTTATTAATTAAAAGGGGTTGGGGTAGAGTTTACCCCGTATATCTTGTGCTTGGGTGGGACGTGTTCTTCGGGGGAATTTATTTATTTTAATCTGGGGGTAAGGCTGGTTAGGGGAGAGGTGTTCCTCTAGCGCCATCACCGGTAGACGCAAGGACCTAGTGATCCTAGGGGGCGCTTGCGCGTGCCGATTGAAAGCCCGGTGACAAGTTGGTATCAGAGCCCGGTTGAAGACAAGTCCAACAAGCAGACCCAATCGATGGCGAGAGCGGTAGGAGACCGCATGACCCGGTTGGAGGGGATCGTGGGAGATCCAGGGGAGGGATCGACCATGAACCTTGTAGCTGTGTGCACAGGGTTGGGCATACAGTTGGCGGAGTTGCGAACTTCGCATGACCAGCTGATGGAGAAGCATGAGAGGCTGCTCCACGACATCGAGCATCGCAGCGTGCGACAGCAGCGATCCGATTTGGCCATGGAGGAGAGATTGGAGCTTCGGATCCATGCCTTGGAGCAGGAAGTGATCCGGCTGAGGCAGGAGGCGCGGAGCCCAGTCAACATGGTCGGCGTTCCGGCAAAGGAAGCGAAGGTCCGGGAGCCTAAGACCTTGTGCGGAGTCAGGAGCGCGACGGAAGTAGACAACTTCGTGTGGGACATGGAGAACTACTTTCGTGCGGCGAAGATCCCAGCAGCCGATCAGGTGGATCGGGCCACGACATACCTGGAGGGGAGCGCCAAGCTCTGGTGGAGGACCAGAATGGCCGAGGATGACCGTGCGGGGCGTCCCAGGATCGAGACATGGGAGATCTTCAAGAGGGAACTGAAGGCGCAGTTCCAACCGAGCAACGCAGCGTGGCTTGCTCGGGAGAACCTAAGGAAGTTGCGGCAGACAGGGAGCATCCAGGAGTACGTGGCGCAATTCAGTAACCTGCTTCTGGAGGTGTCCAACATGTCCGAGGAAGATAAGTTGTTTAACTTCCTCGCTAGTCTACAAGGATGGGTTCAGGAGAAAGCCTCACCACCAGACCTGAGGTTGTGCGACAACCTCACACCTAGGCATCGCGTGGGAGAGCCTAGGAGACCTGCGGCAGGAGGCTGCAGACGGGATGGCCCGGTGAGGGGGCTGTCCAACCGAGGAGGCATCAGGGGGTGCGCGTGGTAGGTGGCCACGTTGGGACTCGGGAGACTTGGCCAGGAGGGCCAAGGCATGCGCGGAGGCATGGCAGTCGACGAGGGCATCGACATCTCAGCGGGGGGAGAATTGTTACCACCCCAAGTAGGCGCGCGGCCAGGAGGGCCGTGGCGCAGCCCGGGCGCGCAGGCGCGGGCACCAGCGAGGTTGGCAAGGGCAAACGGCGAGGTTCTCAGTGCCCGGCGCAGGCGGCGACGAGCGGGCGAGCGTGCGGGCACAGCGGTGCGCCCAACCTCACCAGCATCAGCACAGCAGACGGGCAGGAGGCCCGCCCGCCAGCGCGTGCGCCAGCAGCGCGCGCGCCCAGCACAGCGGCGTGCGCCGGGAGGGCGTGCGCCCAGCGCCACAGCGCGCGCGGCGCGTGCCAGGGTGGCGCGCGCCGCATCAGCGGGATTTATCTCTTGGCGTCCAGCAGCATCTTCTAGAGGATTTATCTACTTGCAGCGGCATCTAGAAGATCAGCCATCTAGAGGGATTATCCATCCAGCACGTAGAATTATCTTGAGGAGGAGATAAGATCAGCTGGATTGGATAAGGATTGCAGTTGGAGGAGATAAGGCAGCAACCAGATTTGGATAAGAGTTATCCAAATCTGGGCAGCACTTAGAGATAAGGATGAGGCTTATCCAAAGTGGGCGGCAGCTGGTTGGATTAAGGATGAGGCTTATCCAAAGTGGGCGGCAGCTGGTTAGATAAGGATAAGAGTTATCCTTAGCTGGACGGTACTTAGAGATAATGATAAGGCTTATCCTAGGGAGAGGATAGAGCCATGAGGCGGTGGCCTAGCATCTATATAAAGAGGTGGACGTCCAGCCAGTGAGAAGCAGTCCAGAAATTCAATTCAGCGGAGGAATTGATCCAGCGACTCAGCAATCCAGCGGGGAGTCACCAGCGGCGATTGGGAGGAGTCCAATCAGCCAGCAACCGTGCGTGTAGCAGCAGAGTAGCAACGCAGCGGGGCGCTCAGCAACTCAGTGAAGAGTAGCGAGCGGAGAGCCGGCGTGCAGATCATCCTCGGGCGTGCAGCGTGCAGCGAGGAGCGTGCAGTGGCAGCGGTCACGCTGCGACCGCCATGTGGAGTGCGGACGACCAGGGGCAGCAAGAGCGTCTTGTAAGCCTTTTTGGCAAGGTGAGAGCTTTCTTTGTGTAGGGAGAGAGTTGTAGGGCAGAGGCCCGTTCTTACTTGTCATTGTCCTCTTATTAATTAAAAGGGGTTGGGGTAGAGTTTACCCCGTATATCTTGTGCTTGGGTGGGACGTGTTCTTCGGGGAATTTATTTTTTTAATCTGGGGGTAAGGCTGGTTAGGGGAGAGGTGTTCCAATCTAGCGCCATCACCGGATGCATGCAGTTGGCGGAGTTGCAATGACCAGCTAGTGGAGAGGTAGTCCAGAAATTCAATTCAGCGGAGGAATTGATCCAGCGACTCGAGACTGCAGCGTGCAGCAGCCCAGCGAGGGGTAGAGTCAGCTCGGCGATTGGGAGGAGTCCAATTTGCCACAACCGGCGTGCAGCAGTGAGGCAGCATCGCAGCGGGGCGCTCAGCAACTTAGTGAAGAGCAGCGAGCGGAGAGCCAGCGCGCAGATCATCCTCGGGCGTGCAGCGTGCAGCGAGGAGCGTGCAGTGGCAGCCAACCCTAACGCCGAGGGGCTGTTGAGGCCGACGCGAGGCCGAGGCCGACGCCGAAGCGCTGTTGAGGCCAACGCAAGGCCGACGCTGACGCCGAGGGGCTGTTGAGGCCGACGCAAGGCCGAGGCCGATGCTGAGGCGCTGTTGAGGTCGATGCCAACGCCGAGGCGCTGTTGAGGCCGACGCCGATGCCAAGGGGCTATTGAGGCCGACGCCGAGGCGCTGTTGAGGCCGACGCGAGGCCGACGCCGATGCCGAGGGGCTGTTGAGGCCGACGCTGAGGCGCTGTTGAGGCCGATGCGAGGCAGAGGCCGACGCCGAGGCTGTTGAAGCCGACGCGAGGCCGACGCCGACACCGAGGGGCTGTTGAGGCCGACGCCGAGGGGGCTAACCATAAATGCCTTAATACATGAGAGAGAATAAGGCAATAAATGCCTGGATGCTTGTGGCCTTTAAGGCCATAAATGCTATAAATACGATAGAGAATAAGGCCATAAATGCCTAGCAAGTGGATGCAGCCGAGGGCCGATGCGAGGCCGACGCCGATGCCAAGGCGTTGCTAAGGCCGAGGCTGACTTAGATGAGGCCGAGACTTGGAGTGCCAAGGCGAGATTTCCGTGACACTCCATCTTATTAATTGCTCTTAAGTTAATATTGACATTTTTGCACCATTAAATGCTCTAGCCCATAATGGCCCTTTTTTTTTCTTTTGTTCTCTTTCATTATGACGAAACATTTGTTGCAGCCAAAAGCAATGTCGTGGATAGAATTAAATATCCATTGCGTCTTTTCAAAGAAAGCCAAGTAGAGTAATGAGGCCCGCCTAGGAATTAAGCCATTCGCAAAGGGAGGATGGCCGTCTAGGAAAATCATCTGGAAATTGCTATCTCGAGAGGATACCATCCAAAAATTGCTGTCTTTATTGCCCATAGGGTCAAGTGGCCCCATCAAATTCCCCCCACACTCCTGAGCTTGTGTGCACCGCGTTAGCTAAGCGAAAGGAGTGTAGGACTTTTTATCTTCGCATCTGCCCTTTCCTATCAACTTCAACTATGATTCCTTTCAAGTGGGAAAACCCCTTTCCTTTGGCGCGGCCTTATGTAGACGTCTTTACGCTCTTTGGAGCCATGCTTTTTTCTTGTTCAAAAAACTTTTAAGCAAAGTTTGAGGGTAAGTGGGTTACCCTTGACTGGCAGCCAGTAATCCTCTCCCTATGCAAAGCCCGGAGGTGGATGCCCGTCAACTGTGAGTTAGGGAGTCAGTTTCTCCAAACTGTGAGTTGACTTTGAGTCTTCTACCTTTGTCATAAAATTTGAAAGTGGGTGCCCGTCAACTGAGCTGGGGAGTTGGCCTCTCCCAACTATGAGTTATCTTAGGGCTTCTTGATGGCCGAAAGTGACCAGTAATATGTTGCAGGTATATAATTTAGATAAAGTCTTACTCAATTGGCCATTGGCCATTGAGGCAGAGCCAGAGCTGCTCTGAGGCCGTTGAGGCTGTGATAAAGCTGCTGAAGTTGTAATGAGGCCACGAAGGCAGATGAATGGAGCCACTGAAGCCGATAGAGCCGCTGTGACTGCAATAAAACCGCCTTGGAGGTTTCGTGACCGGCCCGCGTGGTGACCCAAGAGTTGATAAAGTCGTTGGGTTCCTTTTAACCCCGAAGGGTGACTTGAGAGTTGGAGAGTCATCAGGTGCCTTTTCCCCTATGCCGACGATCTTTGTTGCCAATGCTGGAGTTAGTTTTTAGTTTTTGGTGCCGAGCTAGCCTCGGGCTTGAGTGACGATGGTTTATCGGTCTTTGAGTGCTGACCGGAGTCGAGCTTTAGTGTCGATGGTACATCGGGCTTTAGGTGCCGAGCTAGAGTCGGGCTTTGGTGCCGATGGTACATCGGGCTTTGAGTGCCGAGCTGGAGTCGGGCTTTGAGTGCCGACGCAGAGCCGGGCTTTGAGTGCCAACACGGAGCCGGGCTTTGAGTGCCAACGCGGAGCCAGGCTTTGAGTGCCAATGCAGAGCCGGGATTTGAGTACCGACGTGGAGCTGGGCTTTGAGTGCCGACGTGGAGCCGAGCTTTGAGTGCCGACGCGGAGCCGGGCTTTTAGTGCCGATGCGGAGCCGGGCTTTAGTGTTGATGCAGAGTTGGTCTTCCCTGCATAATATTTTCAAGTATCAATGAATGAAATACTATTAAGTATGGTGTACTTAGCTCTTGTAGCACCCCTATTTCCTTCTGCTGATTTAGATACTTCAGTCTGCTGGTGGTCTGCCCCCCAGGGAAATAGGCCAAGGGGCTGAGACCGTGGCCGAGGGAGCTCGCTTGGCTGAGGGAGCTAAGAACAAGCGGGATAGCCGAGGCTGAATGGAATAAGCCGAGGCTGAATGGAATAAGCCGAGGCCGACGCGGTTGGGACCGAGAGGAAGCCGGGTGGCTAGGACGAAGTTGGGAGACGAGGCTGAGGGAGTCCAGCCGCCTGGGAGCAGATAGGTGTCGAGATGGATCCGAGGCACCTGGGAGCAGGAGGCAGGGATGGAGCCAGGAGTCCCCATGATGGTGTCGACCTTGTGGCAGAGCTTGGCCTGGACATCCATGTGGAGAACCAGCTCTATTATGGCCCATTCATCCAATAGCGTCGTAGTCTCCATGCCCTGAGAGACCATCTCCCAGGGAGGGAAGCACGCCCATGAATTCGGGAATGGAGAGCTGGTTATGTGGAGCTAGCCTTGGACGACTGGGAACAGCCAGGAAGAAACTCGGAAGCCGGAGCCCGTGGAGAGGACCGGGACTGTCGCGAGAGACCGAAGGTGAGGAGTTGGGAGCAGCCGGCACGAAGGCAGGTTCACGGACCTTCGGAGGCGGAACAGTTGGGATGGGGTTGTCATGCCCCTCGTGCTGACAGCCTTCCGCTTGCTTTTTTCTAAGAGGCGATGGAGGGGCCTGATGCTGTAGCGGAGGAGCCGAGAGGCAGCCTCCATAACAAATGAAACTGGAGCTCCTTTCTCCCTCCCTTGGTGCCGGATCGGAGAGAGATCGAGGGAGTCTCACACAAACTAGTTAGAGATGGACTGAGAGCTGGTTGCTAGGATGATGTTATAGGTGACATCGAAGGCGCCAGAAGTCAGGTCGATGCAGGGAGGGAAACGGAAGCTTTCCCCGATGTGGGACTAGGACCAGCCTTGACCTGGCCCAACCCCCTCCTCCGATTCCCTTGGTTACCTTTTGAGTTGGGATGTGGACCAGAGAAGGATAGTAATCCTCATGTCAGCTGACATGAATGTGTCTTGCTCCTGTGGCGTAGTGCCACAATGTCAAGCCTGATAAGTCGACGACATAATGCTGGGAGACGTCCTAGTGTTTGGCAAAACCAAGAATCGGAAGACATGGCCTTGGATGGACATCACCATGTGCCAGGTTGCAAGAGGGGAGAGAGGGTATCAGAGTGCGGTACTCTCTCGAAAAGTGGCCCCTCAGTATTTGCTAACAGTTCAAGGAGCGGGAGCAGCCGAGGGGCGCTCGGCACTGAGGCCGAGCGAAATCTACTGAGCTCGAGGAGGAGAAGCCGATTCACTGAGGCCAAGCCCAGATGTTGTCTTTATCGCCCATGGGGTCAAGTGGCCTCATCAAATGCCTTCATACTCCTGTTGCTCAGCTCGTTGAAGGTGCCCCCCAGCATAACTAGCGAAAGCTTCTTTGATTCTTGTCATCACTATCTTTATGATCCACCATTTTGATTATAGGGGGATGAGGATCTGCAAACTAGCATCGCTGATCCACCCCTACCTGGCCCAAATCACTTTTGAGGAGTGTCAGGCGACATAAATGCTTTGTTGGCCTTCAGAGGAATGACAGGGACCGGCTCCTTCAGCCGAAAACCTGCAAAAAAAGTCTCGGACCGGTGGTTTCGGCGGGGACCCTCTGACGCTCAAGTCAGCGATACGGAGAACATGAATTTTTTAATGAAAGAGTAGAGATTGAGTCTCCCTCCCTCGTTGGGGGTCGGGGTCTTTATATACCTGTTGGGGTCCCTCTTACCCTTCATCCATAACAGCCGAATCATATCTTCCGTTAAGATCGGCTCCGTAAGTAGGCGCACAGCTGCTAAACGTGTGCCATAAGTATCGGTAATGGCCCATAGTATGGCAGTAACCACTCGTGATCTTGGCAAAAGAGAACGGATTGACAGGCCATGTGGAAGTCCTGTATGAACAGCGATGGGTGATAAGGTTAGTCATGTGGGCCCCAAGGTGCAGCCATTTGGGCAGAAGATGTCGTTTGGAGTTGAAGCTAGCTGTCCCTTGTAGACCATTAATTATGGAGTCATAGCACTATTCACGTGCAAGGCACTGTTCATGTGCATGATACTGTTCACGTGCATGACACTGTTCATGTCATGGCCGAAGGGAATAGGCCGAGGCCGAAGGGGCTAACGTGGCAGCAGTAAATACCTTAATACATGGGAGATAATAAGGCAATAAATGCCTTAGAGCAAGTGGATGCTCGTGGCCTTTGAGGCCATAAATGCTATAAATATGGTAGAGAATAAGGCAATAAATGCCTTTGAGAAAGTGGATGCACGTCGGCCTCGGCTGCCAATATCGACGCCGAGACATTGTTGAGGCATATGCCGACGCCGAGGGGCTGTTGAGGCCGACGCCAACGCCGAGGGGCTGTTGAGGCAACGCCAAGGGGCTATTGAGGCCGACGCGAGGCCGACGCCGAGGCGCTGTTGAGGCCGACGCGAGGATGACGCCGAGGGGCTGTTGAGGCCGACACGAGGCCGAGGCCGACGTCGATGCCGAGGCGTTGTTGAGGCCGACGCCAACGCCAAGGCACTGTTGAGGCCGACGCCGAGGCGCTGTTGAGGCCGATGCCGACGCCGAGGCACTGTTGAGGTTGACGCCGAGGCCGAGGGGCTGTTGAGGCCGACACCGAGGCGCCGTTGAGGCCAACGCGAGGCCGATGCCGACGCCGAGGGGCTGTTGAGGCCGACGCGAGGCCGACGCCGATGCCGAGGGGTTGTTGAGGCCAACGTGAGGCCGAGGCCGACGCCGATGCGCTGTTGAGGCCGACGCCGAGGGGCTGTTGAGGCCGACGCCGACGCCGAGGGGGCTAACTATAAATGCCTTAATACATGAGAGAATAAGGCAATAAATGCTACACAAGGGGGCTGTTGAGGCCTACGCGAGGACGAGGGGGCTAATTATAAATGCCTTAATACATGAGAGAGAATAAGGCAATAAATGTTTGGATGCTCATGGCCTTTGAGGCCATAAATGCTATCAATACGATAAAGAATAAGGCAATAAATGCCTTGGCAAGAGGCCGACGTGAGGCCGACGTGAGGCCAACGCCGAGGGCTGACGTGAGGCCAACGCCGATGCCAAGGCGTTGCTGAAGCCGACGCCGAAGCCGAGGCTGACTTAGATGAGGCCGAGACAAGACGAGGTGACTTGGAGTGCCGAGGCCGCCGAGATTTCGTGACACTCCATTCTATTAATTGGGTTTCTGCACCATTAAATGCTCTAGCCCATTATGGCTTTTTTTTTCTTTCTTTTGTTCTCTTTCATTATGACGAGATGTTTGTTGCAGCCGGAAGCAATGTCATGGATAGAATTAAATGTCCATTGCGTCTTTCAAAAGAAAGCCGAGTAGAGAAGTGAGGCCGCCTAGGAATTAAGCCATCTTCGAAGGCTATCGAGGATGGTCGTCTAAGAAAATCATCTCAAAATTGCTATCTCGAGTAGATACCATCAAAAATTTATGTCTTTATTGTTGGACCAAAATTTTCCATAACGTATCAACCGTGTCACATCTATTAAAGTCATATATAATCTAATCCCCAACATAACATATCCCAATATGAAGAATTGTAACTTAAATAAAAGCCTAATTCACAACAATTTCATAATGACAATAATATAGAATAGCATATGTCAGATGTTCACTAGTAAACTACCATGCATAGTTTAATAGACTATAATGATGTTCAATATAATGATGTTATAGATTCATTATATTCTAATATTATAATATCATATAATATAATTTTTTTAAATATTAATATAATACTATAGTGTATTCCATCACTATTGTAATATATTATTATTATATATAATGATATTACTGCATGCGGTTTTCTAAATTTAATTGATATAATAATATGATTGAATAAATTATTAAGGTTAATATATCAAAACAACTTATTAATAATATTTTTAATAATAATAATTAAATAATTTAATCAGTAAAATTAGTTATACAATATATTTTGTAATATAAAAAAATAATTTTTTATAATAATTTTTTTATGTTAATAAAATTTTTTTGTATAATATTTAATAATCGGGATGGGGTGGGGAAAACCCTTCCTCTTTTTTTTTTTGCTGGCCTGGCCATAGTGGCTAAGCCGCGACCGATGACGGCCATGGCCGCCGTGGTCGTCAACGAAGGGGGGGTGGGGAAAACCCCCTGTAAATTTTTTTTTTTTGGCCTGGCCACCGTGGCCAGGCCACGGCTGGCCACAGCAGCGGCCTCGTCACCGTGGCCGGCAATGAGGGGGGGTGGGGAAAACCCCCCTGTTAAATTTTTTTTTGGGCCTGGCCACCGTGGCCAGGCCACGGCCGGCCACGGCAGCGGCCATGGCCATCTTCTCCTGCCATGGCCGAGGCTGTGGCCGGAGAAGATGGTCACGGCCGTAGCCGTGGCCGGCAACGAAGGGGGGGGGGCAAACCCCCCCTGTTAATTTTTTTTTTTGGCCTAGCCACCATGGCCAGGCCACGGCCGGCCACGGCCATCACCGTGGCCGGCAACGAAGGGAGGGGAGTGTTGAAAACACACCCCTGTTAATTTTTTTTTTGGGCCTAGCCACCGTGGCCAGGCCACGGCTGGCCACGGCACCGGCCGTGGCCGTCTTCTCTAGTCATGGCCGAGGCCGTGGCCGGAGAAGATGGTCATGGCCATAGCCGTGGCCGGAGAAGACGGTCACGGCCGTAGCCATGGCCGGCAACGAAGGGGTTGGGAAAAACCCCCCTCCTGTTAATTTTTTTTTTAGGCCTGGCCACCGTGGCCAGGCCACGGCCGGCCACGGCACCGGTCGTGGCCGTCTTCTCTGGTCACGGCCGAGGCCATGGCCGGAGAAGACGGTCACGGCCGTAGCCGTGGCCGGCAACGAAGGGGGGGGAAACCCCCCCCCTGTTAATTTTTTTTTTTGGGCCTGGCCACCGTGGCCAGGCCATGGCTGGCCACGGCAGTGGCCGTGGCCGGAGAAGACGGCCTCGGGAGGGGCGGGGGAGGAAATGGGGGAGATGGGAGGGAGGGGAGGGATGGAGCTAGAGGAGGTTTACCCGGAAATAGGGATCGCCGGCGAGGTGGTCGGGTGCCAGAGAGACGTCGGAGCAAGGTGCTCGGGTGCCGGAGAGCCGCCGAAGGTGGGGAAGAGGGAGGAGGAGAGAGATCGGTTGGGTGGGTGAGGGCAGAAGCCGTGAGAAGAAGAAGAAAAATGAAGGGAGCGAGGGGGAGGGGAGTTAATATATAAATTAGGATTAGCGAGCATAGTTGCGTCGCTAATCCATCGCTAATTAGTGATGCAAAGAATGCATCGCTGACGTGTCGCTAAATCACTCATTTGGCGGGAGCTCACGGCGGGAATTTTTTTTTGTGTGCATCGCTAATGCGTCGCTATTTTTTTTTTGTATGCATCGCTAATGCATCGCTAAATAGCGACTCAATTAAGTGTGTCGCTGAATTAACGAATTTTTTAATTTTCTGTGATATGCGTCGCTTATTAGTCGCTAAATAGCGCCACAACTACCTGCATCGCTGAATTAACAAAAATTTTTTAATTTTCTATTTTTTTAATTTTTGGATTTATTAGTTAACGATATTTTTAAGTAACGAATTTTTAATTTTCGATCCGACGGTTGCGATCGATCCTAACCATGATCCTGATCGGCAATGATCGAATGGACCGTTGCGATCCATCCGATCAGCAACGATCCGACAATTGCAATCGATCCCAGCCATGATCCTGATCGTTGATGATCGAACGAACCGTTGCGATCCGTCCGATCCACGACGATCCGACGGTTGCGATCTAGCCGAGCCATGATCCCGATCGGCGATGATCGATCGGACCGTTGCGATCCATCCGATCCGTGATGATCCGACGGTTGCGATCTAGCCGAGCCATGATCCCGATCGGCGATGATCGATCAGACCGTTGCGATCCATCTGATCGGCAACGATCCGACGGTTGTAATCGATCCAAGCCATGATCTCGATCGGCGATGATCGATGAGACCGTTGCGATGCATCCGATCGGAGACGATCCAATGGTTGCGATCGATCCGAGCCATGATCCCAATCGGCGATGATCGATCGGACCATTGTGATGCATCCGATCGGAGATGATCCGACGGTTGCGATCGATCCGAGCCATGATCCCGATCGGCGATAATCGATCGGACCATTGCGATACATCCGATCGAAGATGATCCGATGGTTGCGATTGATCCTAGCCATGATCCCAATCGACGATGATCGATTGGACCGTTACGATCCATCCGATCGGCGACGATCCAACGGTTGCAATCCATCCGATCGGCGAGGATCCAACGGTTGCGATCGATCCAAGCCATGATCCCGATCGGCGATGATCGATCGGACCGTTACGATCTATCCTATCGGCCACGATCCGACGTCTGCGATCGATCAAAGCCATGATCCCGATCGACGATGATTGATCGGACCGTTGCGATGCATCCGATCGAAGATGATCCGACGGTTGCAATTGATCCTAGCCATGATCCCGATCGGCGATGATCGATTGGACCATTGCGATCCATCCGATCTGCGACGATCCAACGATTGTGATCCATCCGATCGGCAAGGATCCGATAGTTGCGATCGATCCAAGCCTTGATCCCGATTGGTGACGATCGATCGGACCGTTGCGATTCATCATATCGGCAACGATCCGACATTTGCGATCGATCCAAGCCATGATCCCGATCGGCGATGATCGATCGGACCGTTGCGATGCATCCGATCGAAAATGATCCAACGGTTGCGATGGATCCTAGCCATGATCCCGATCGGCGATGATCGATTGGACCATTGCGATCCATCCGATCGGTGATGATCCAATGGTTGTGATCCATCCGATCGGCGAGGATCCGACAGTTGCGATCGATCCAAGCCATGATCCCGATCGGCAACGATCAATCGGACCGTTGCGATCCATCCTATCAGCCACGATCCGACGTTTGCGATCAATCCAAGCCATGATCCTGATCAGCGACGATCGATCGGACCGTTGCGATGCATCCGATCAGAGATGATCCGATGATTGCAATCGATCCAAGCCATGATCCCAATCGGCGAAGATTGATTGGACCGTTGCAATCATCCGATCGGAGATGATTCGACCGTTGTGATCAATCCAAGCCATGATCCTATCGGCGATGATCGATTGGACCGTTGCGATCCATCCGATCGGCGATGATCCAACGGTTGCGATCCATCCAAGCCATGATCCTGATCGGCGCCGATCGATCGGACCGTTGCGATCCATCCTATCAGCCATGATCCAACGGTTGCGATTGATCCAAGCCATGATCTCGATCGACGATGATTGATCGAACCGTTGCGATGCATCCGATAAGAGATGATCCGATGGTTGCAATCGATTCGAGCCATGATCCGGATCGGCGATGATCGATCTGACCGTTGCGATGCATCCGATCGGAGACGATCCGATGGTTGCATTCGATCGGAGACATGATCGCGAAAGGCGATGATCGATTGACCGTTGCGATGCATCCGATTGGAGACGATCTGATGGTTGCGATCGATCTGACCTATGATTCAGATCTGCGATGATCAATCGAACCGTTGCGATCCATTCGATCAGCGACGATCGACGGTTGCGATCGATCCAAGCCATGATCTTGATCGATGATGATCGATCGATCGGACCGTTGCGATGCATCCGATCCGAGATGATCCGATGGTTAAGATCGATTTGAGCCATGATCCCGATCGGACCGTTGCGATCCATCCGATCGGGCACGATTCGACGGTTGCGATCGATCCAAGCCATGATCCCGAGTGGACCATTGCGATCATCAGATCAGCGATGATCCGGCGGTTGTGATCGATCCAAGCCATGATCCCGAGCGATAAATTAAAAATTAATTTTTTTGTAATTGCTTTGCTAATGAGTCGCTAAATTAATGATTTTTTAGAATTTTTTGAATTTTTGCATCGCTAAATAGCGATGCATTTTGTTGCATCGCTAAATTAACGATTTTTAAAAGTATTTAAAATTTAAAATTAATTTTTTTTTTATTTTTTTTCAATTGCGTCGCTAATGCATCGTTATTTAGCGACGCATTTTGTTGCGTCGCTAAATTAACGATTTTTTAAAATTTCTTGAATTTTTGCATCGCTAATGCATCGCTATTTAGCGATGCATTTTGTTGCATCACTAAATTAATGATTTTTTAAAATTGTTTAAAATTTATAAATATTTTTTTAATTTTTTTTGAGTTGCGTCGCTAGTGCATTGCTATTTAGCAACGCATTTTGTTGCATCACTAAATTAACTATTTTTTTAAATTATTTAAAAATTAAAAATTATTTTTTTAATTTTTTTTGATATGCGTTGCTAATGCGTTGCTATTTAGCGACGCATTTTATTGCGTCGCTAAATTAACGATTTTTTAAAATTATTTAAAATATATAATTATTTTTTTTTAATTTTTTGAATTACGTCGCTAATACATCGCTATTTAGCGACGCATTTTGTTGCGTCGCTCAATTGATGATTTTTTAAAATTATTTAAAATTTAAAATTTAATTTTTTTATTTTTTTGAATTGCGTTGCTAATGCGTCGCTATTTAGCGACATATTTTATTACGTCGCTAAATTAATAATTTTTTAAAATTATTTAATAATTAAAATTTATATTTTTTATTTTTTTTGAATTGCGTCGCTAATGCGTGCTATTTAGCGATGCATTTTATTGCATCGCTAAATTAACGATTTTTTAAAATTATTTAAAAATTAAAATTAATTTTTTTAAATTTTTTTGACTAATGCGTCACTAATGAGTCGCTATTTAGCGACGCATTTTGTTGCGTCGCTAAATTAACGGTATTTATAATTTTTTAATTTTTATGTCGCTAATTCGTTGCTAAATTGTGACGCATCTTTTCTGCATCGCTAATTGCATCATTATTTATTTTTATCGCTAATGCATCGTAATTTTGATCATAATTTAGCGATGCAAAAATGCGTCATTAAAATAGCGTTGCTATTTTAATATTTTTTTTTTTTGTAGCGACGAATGAACGAACCAGAGGGAAAGGAAAATGGATTATACGGGGCAGAGCCGGCAGGGAAGGAAATAATATCGTTGTGGCCACGACTTCGGGCAGGGCGACAGCTCGGAAACAAAAGTTTCAAGTCAATAAAATAAAATAAAATAAAATAAAAATAAAAAGAAGGTATGAAATGGATTGGATATGATGGAACACCAGATCAAGCTGATCAAAATCAGGCTTAGGATTGCGTTCTAAGTTTAGGATAGCTAAATCTCATTCTCACGTACAAATTCGATCTATCCATTATTTTTCTGTTTTTAATCAAGCCGATCTAGTCTCAAGAAAACCAACTTTGGTCCACTTATTTGGATGGAGAGAGGGTTCGGCCAAGCTATGGCTCAAAATTATTTTAGGCTTTGGATTGAATTCGAATCTAAATTTTTTGAAAAATTAGATCTGAGCTTGACTTAATATCAAGCTCAAGCTGGATCAAAACATAATCAAACTGTTCCATAATAATTCATTTGAACCAAGAATTGAATCGATGGAGTCAATTTTTAATTTTTAAATATTTACATTAAAAAATCAACATTTAAAATAGTTATAGCTAATCATTCTAAAAATATTGCTACCATATGAGAGATATCTTCATGCAACTGATAAAAAAAATTAATATAAAATTTAGAAAGCATACCACATTATAAGATTTTGAGATTATATTTGAATCAGAACCTTCTTAGTGCTTCGAAATAGACTTCAATCAAGCCTAGTAATGACCCAATTTTGATCCAAATTTATGTTGTGCATTAATTTAAAATCAAGTTCAATTAGTTTGGATCTAGTTCATGATCTAGCCCAAAGTTAGTTTACCCCAAGAAAACGATTTTATGCACCGCCTTCGATGCACGATCACATGCACCGAGCGCGACCATTGGCTGCATGCCCATGCGGACGAGCATGCCATGGCTCAATGGGCCGTGACCACCCCATGCGCACCCGTACGGGCATACAGCCAATGAGCGCGCTTGGTATGCCCTTCATGCATCGGAGGCGACGAAGACTTTTTCTTACCCCAAAGCCCATTGATTTGAGCCCACTTTCAACTCATACTAATTAGTTCAAAATTCTTTTTTCCACATTTAGACTCTAATTTTTAATAAAAAATTATACTATATTTTAATCAACATCAATTTAATTTTCTTATACAATAAAAAATATGCTTTAGTAATGTAAAAGGAAAAAAATCAACAAAAGAGCTAATATAATTAGGATTTCTTTTCTTTTTATAAATTAGATTGCTGTTATATGAATTATGTGTACAATATCAAGTCAAACCGTTAAATTATGATATATAGGCCCTGTGTGGTTCGTAATTCAGAAAATTATTTTTGAAAGCATAGATTGTATCTAAAAATCTAAGTTGTATTTTGTTGATTTTTAGTATTTGAGAATATGTTTGGTTGGTATTTTTGAAAACTATTTTCAAGAAAGAAAGAAGGAAAAAGCGAATCCGTGAGTTTCGAGCTTTTTAAGGAAGAAAGGATAAAATCTGAAAATTATCTGATATAAATCCGAAGAAAATATCGCTTCAAAATAATATTTTAAAATTTTTTTCATACTATGAGTTAGATTTTTTATTTTTGATTTCTTATTTTTAAAAATAAAAAATTCAACCAAATAGGCCTTTAGATTCTCTCTCTCTCTCTCTCTCTCTCTCTTTTTGTGTGCGTGCGCACGATCGAGCGAGCGCTGGCCACTTGGCCATTATAAGCTCTACCACAAGATTTAATTTCCTCAATCTTAGGTTTATATTTGGCATCTCGTATCAGAATGAAATGTTAAAACAGCAACCGAAAGAGTTCACGCTTTGCCTCGCAATCTGAAGCTTTTGAGTATGAAAGGCGCCGTGAGATCATCTTTGTCACAAATAAAATTCAGAGAAGCATCCTTACCAACCGAAAAATAAATTCAGACAAGCATGAGATGTTCTCCGAATACTTACAAGTATCGTTGTGAATCCAATTTACACACCTAATCCGATTGATGATGACCAATGGACAACCTCGGATTGCACGGAACATGATGTTATGGCCTTATTTTAGTGAACGTGGGGGTCATGTGGAGAGTATTAACTCCTAGAATTGCTTGAATACAGTAAGGCAGGCATTCAAATCGCTTGCTAACATTAAAATCTCTGGTCATATTGGATTGACGTGGCTACATTTATATAACAAAAAGAAGAGACCCTGGCTGCAGCCGTATTTTGCTGCACTCCTTTGGAATCTCCAAGTCAGAATCATCGGCTTTCACTCTTCCATGAGGGGCTCAAGAAGTTCTCAAATCTTGATTAAGAGTTTCCTCTGGTAACGTTTTCAGTTGCCTTCCGTCAATTCGACATGCTCGTACTCTTTTGTAGTTTAGTAATGGTCCCACTAGGCGGCAAACAAACAAAAGGGATTTTTTTTTCTTCTGAAATTATACATCGCATATTAGGAGCGCGCCCCCCCCCCCCCACACACGTTCACTCAACTATCTTGATTATCCGCAGAAAGGAATGACAATCCCCCCCCCCCGTGCCCACACGTTCACTCAACTATCTTGATTATCCGCAGAAAGGAATGACAATAAAACAGCATGAAAATGAAATGAGGACGGATGGAAGCAGGAGCCACTTCCTATCCCCATATCCACCATTATATTTTAGCCTCCCATTCTTTTTCACGTTCTTGCTAATAGAGCTGGAGACTTTCTCATTCCTATCTTCATCCCTATTCCATAAGAATCTTTTCAGATCACCGGCCTCGAGCGTCCGGTCACTTCCTCCAGCGAGCCCGGGGTCCTCCGGCGAGCTCCTTGCGCATGCGGGCCTGCAAACAAGTCCCGACGGCCGAAGATTCCGGCAGGGATCCTCCGACGCTCAAGTCAACGCTCTGGGCAACAGCCGTGAGCTTGAGGAAGCTCGAAAGAGAAAGAGAGAGAGAAGCTCCGAGAAGAGCTCTCTCTGTGAGCGTTTAGGAGCGTTATGAATGTGTTATCTGGTCGGGGTTCCTCTTACCCTTTTTATAGATGCATGGAGTCCGTGGGCTTGGGACGTGATCACTTGTCAGAACATTAATTGATGGCAGCACAGTGGAGCTTACCTCCATATGACGTGTCAAGCTGCAGGCCGTATCCTGTCAGAGTAGGTGGTCGCAGGGCATGACCGATCGTTACGGCGCTTACCAAATATATCCCCTACGTCACCTTTTTGGTTGTCCTATGCGGACAGTGATGGATGATAAAGTTAGTCGTATGGGTCCCAAGGTACAACCGTTGGGGGAGAAGGATGATGTTGAGTTGAAGCCAACTGTCCTTCGTTATACATTGATTATAGAGTGCTCGTGTGGCACCATTCATGCTCTCTGATGAGTTTCAGAAAAGATCGATGGTGAACACTTGTATGGCACTGTTCACGTACGAGGCTTTGTTCACTTGCATGGCACTGTTCACGGCCGAAGGGAGCTTGGCAGCTGCAGGTCCGAGGCCAAGCGAGAGTTGAGACCGAGAGGAGCACCATAAATGCCTTTATATAGGGAGAGATTAAGGTAATAAATGCCTTGGAGCAATTGTATGCACGTTGGCCTTGGAGGTATCGGCCTTGGAGGTATCGGCCTTGGAGGTGTCGGCCTTGGAGGTCTCGGCCTTGGAGGTCTTGGCCTTGGAGGTGTCGACCTTGGAGGTCTCGGCCTTGGAGGTGTCAACCTTGGAGGTGTCGGCCTTGGAGGTCTCCGCCTTGGAGGTGTCGGCCTTGAAGGTTGGGTTGAGGTCGGAGGAGAGCAACATGGCAGCCATAAATGCCTTTAATAAGACAATAAATGCCTTAGAGTAATTGGGTATACGTGGCTTTATGAGGCCATAAATGCCCTGCCGAAGGGGGGCTCCGTCAATTTCCTTCCTTCACGATTCTCTAATAGCGTTGGATCAACCACATCAGATGCCCCCTCACCCGAAGGGGGGCTCCGTCAATTTCCTTCCTTCACGATTCTCTAATAGCGTTGGATCAACCACATCAGATGCCCCCTCACCCCTGAGACGAAGCGGGCCCACCCCAGCAAGGCTAAAGGGGCGTCACCTCCCAAGTGGCTGATCCTCACCTGACTTTGGGTCTTTAACCTTTGACATGAAGTTTGGATGTGGGTCCCCGTCCACATGCCATTGAGGCAAAGAGCCAATGATGCCGCAATGAAGCTCTTGAGACAGAGGGAGCCGTTGAAGCTACAATAATGCCGTGGAGGCAGAGATCAAGCCGCTGAGGCTGTAATAAGGTCGTTGAGGCTAAAATAAGATGGCCGAAGCGGAAATAAAGCCGTGGGGGCTGCAATAAATTGCCTCTATGTATTTGATATCGACGTTGGAGTCAGTTTTTGGCTTTTGATACCGAGCTGGTCTCAGGCTTGAGTGTCGATGGTTCATCGGGCTTTGAGTGCCGGCCGAGTTAGGCTTGTTGTTGAGAGCCGATGGTTCGTCGCTCTGCCAGTGGTACTCGGGCTTATGGTGCCGGCGCTTGGGGTCGGCCGAGGCCTTCCCTGCTGGACCCGGGCTTATGGAGCCGACGCTTGGGGTCGACTGAGGCCTTCCCTGCTGGACTCGGCCTTTTTGTGCCGACTGGGTCGGGCTTTAGTTGTTGAGAGCCGATGGTACATCGCTCTGCCAGTGGTACACTGAGCTTCATGCCTGGCTGGCCCAGGGCTTTTTGTGCCGACCGGGGTCGGGCTTTAGTTGTTGAGAGCCGATGGTACATCGCTCTGCCAGTGGTACACTGGGCTTCGTGCCTGGCTGACCCAGGGTTTTTTGTGCCGACCGGGGTCGGACTTTAGTTGTTGAGAGCCGATGGTACATCGCTCTGCTAGTGGTACACTGGGCTTCATGCCTGGCTGGCCCAAGGCTTTTTGTGCCGACCGGGGTCGAGCTTTAGTTGTTGAGAGCTGATGGTACATCGCTTCACCAATGGTACACTAAGCTTCGTGCCTGGCTGGCCCAGGGCTTTTTGTGCCGACTGGGGTCGGACTTTAGTTGTTGAGAGCCGATGGTACATCGCTCTGCCAGTGGTACACTAGGCTTTGCACCTGGCTAGCCCAGGGCTTTTTGTGCCAACCGGGGTCGGGCTTTAGTTGTTGAGAGTCAATGGTACATCTCTCTGCCAGTGGTACACTGGGCTTCATGTCTGGCTGACCCAGGGCTTTTTGGACGCCAAAGCGAGGTTGGCCTTGGATGTTGATGCAAGGTAGATCTTCCCTGCATGACATTTTTAAGTATTAATGAAAGAAAACTATCTTAAGTGCAATGTACTTAGCTCTTGTAGCTCTCATGTTTTCCTTTTGTGGGTTTGAGCACTTTCGTCCGCTGGTGACCTGCCCTCCAGGGAATCATGTTAGTTGGATTGGAGGTGTCGTTGCCCTTACTTGGGCCTTCCCTCGCATTGGAGGCCAGGACGAGATGTCTGTGGCCGGGAAGAAGCTAGAAACCAGGACAAAGCTGGGGGCCGTTGAGGAAAGCTTTGACAGTTGGCTGTCGTTGAAGACGAGTGGCTGGGAGAGTCCATCGAGGACTTTGCTGAGAGTTGATATCAGCGGAGTAAAAAGGCCGACGGAATTGCTAAGAGGTTCCTTTGCCTAGCTCTTTTCTTGAAGAGATTGATTGCCCTCGGTGCTGAAGCTTGAAAGCAGCTAGAACGAAATCCATAAAAGGTCCTGGGCTGAGTTTGGCTTTTGGGTGTAACAGAGAGAAGGAGAGAGAGGAAAGTTGGAGTCAACAGTCAAAGCCTTTTTCCCTCATATTCCTCCTTGCGTTAGTTGCAACAATACCTCTCAGCTTACTACCGTAAGAGATTAAAATGCCCATAAATACTTGAGGAGTTAGGATTTGGGTGGCAAGGAGTGGCGCTCTTGCTGGCTAACGAGCCTGAGCCTTAAATGGCCGTTGAGCTTGAGTTTGAGGTTGCTCTTGCTTCTGAGCTTGTTGCCATGCAGCTATGGAATATCGCTCCCATAGCCTTTGAACAACTGCCGTTAATGCTTGAATCTTCAGGGTGAGGGTGGCCCGGTAATTTGCTTGAATGACGTGAACTGGTGGTGATAGTGGAACAGAGAACTAGCATCTTGTTGCTCAGTTTGTTGAGGTTGCCCTCTAGCGTTACTGGTGAAAGCTTCCCGGGTTCTTGTCATCACCCTCTTCACGATCCACTATTTTGATGAAAAAGGGATGAGGATCTGCAAACCAGCATCGCTGACCCTCCCCCTTCCTGGTGCGCCAATCTGTTGACGCCAGATCATCGGCCTCGAGCATCCGTCGCCTCCTCCAGCGAGCCCGGGGTCCTCCAGCGAGCTCCTTGCGCCTGCGGGCCTGCAAACAAGTCCTGGGGGCCGAAGATTCCGGTGGGGACCCTCCGACGCTCAAGTCAGCGCTCTGGGCAATGGCCGTGAGCTTGAGGAAGCTCGAAAGAGAAAAAGAGAGAGAGAGGCTCCGAGAAGAGCTCTCTTTGTGAGCGTTTAAGAACGTTAGTGTGTTACATGGTCGGGGTCCCTCTTACTATTTTTATAGATGCATGGAGTCCGTGGGCTTAGGGCGTGATCACTTGTCAGAACATTAATTGATGGCAGCACAGTGGAGCTTACCTCCATATGACGTGTCAAGCTGCAGGCCGTGTCCTGTCAGAGTAGATGGTCGCAGGGCATGGCCGATCGTTACGGCGCTTACCAAATATGTCCCCTACGTCACCTTTTTGGTTGTCCTATGCGGACAGTGATGGGTGATAAAGTTAGTCGTATGGGTCCCAAGGTACAACCGTTGGGGGAGAAGGATGATGTTGAGTTGAAGCCAACTGTCCCTCGTTATACATTGATTATAGAGTGCTTGTGTGGCACCATTCATGCTCTCTGATGAGTTTCAGAAAATACCGATGGTGAACACTTGTATGGCACTGTTCACGTACGAGGCTTTGTTCACTTGCATGGCACTGTTCACGGCCGGAGGGAGCTTGGCAGCTGCAGGTCCGAGGCCAAGCGAGAGTTGAGACCGAGAGGAGCACCATAAATGCCTTTATATAGGGAGAGAATAAGGCAATAAATGCCTTGGAGCAATTGTATGTACGTTGGCCTTGGAGGTATCGGCCTTTGAGGTGTTGGCCTTGGAGGTGTCGGCCTTGGAGGTGTCGGAGGTTGGGTTCGGTGGTCGAAAGAGAGCAACGTGGCAGCCATAAATGCCTTTAATAAGGCAATAAATGCCTTAGAGTAATTAGGTGTACGTGGCTTTACGAGAGATATATAGTGGACGAGAGGGGGCTCCGTCAGTTTCCTTCCTTCACGATTCTCTAATAGGATCAGCCACATCAATTATATTTTAAAAATAAAAATAAAATATTAAGTTTTAAATAAAAAATAAAATAGATTTACATAAATTTATCAAAATTAAAAACTTCATGAGTTAGTACATAAGAATATATTAAATCATAATCTCAAAAATATAATAACATAAGTTTATGACTGTGAGCTATTTTATAAAATAAATACATCTAACTATAAGTTTTAATACAAATAAATAAGATAAGCATATGTAGTCTTAAGATATTTTAGAGTTATATATGATTATATTTAGGTTATTAAAATAATATAATAATATATAAATAATATATAATATGCAGAGATAGAAATGGGGATCAGAGAGCTCATGGGGTGGAAGCATCTCCCCATCTTCATTTACAAGAATAATTTTTTTTTCATCTTCGTCGCTATATATAGAAAAAAATTTCTTTACTCCTGCTCCATTTAGGGTAGGTCCTCATGGAAATCAAGGAAAATGAAAAAAATTACCATCCTTGCTCGTAGATTGAGTTAGAGGAAATTATTTTTCAAAAAAATCACTCAACCTTAAGTAGCTTTTGCCTAATTTTTCGAACATATATTGCATGTCCAGTAAAAAGAGTTTTTCCATTAGGGTCCTCAAGCTGATGATCCTTGCCCTCCTATGCAGGTGGAAGAAGTGATAACTACTAGGGATTGAAATGGGGTGAGGAATCCAATTCATATAGGGAACCATCTCATAAGGTGGGTTCGGAAGGATGAAATGGGAATAAATGTGGAGATAGGGAGGATTTTTGAAAGCTAGTCGAGTTTGGGGACACAAGTTGTGAGTAGAGTCTATATCTTCGAACCCATTCTTGAGATCCAATCATTTTATTTGAATATAAATATTAGGTTTGGATTCTTATATATTCGATTTAGGCTTTTAAATTTAATTTTTTAATTATTTTAAATATCTACCAATATATAATAAATTTTGAGCTTCAAATAAGTTGTTTTTATATAATAGAGGTAAGTTCAAAGTTAACAATTCAATTCTAAAAATAAAATAAATGAAGAATCAATTTTTTCATAGGATAAGGAAAATTAGCCCCCATTCGATGATTGGGATAGGAGTGGGGAGTAAGCTTGAGAATGAGGAATATATCTTCTGCTCTAAATCTCGTATTGCCATCCCAAATTACTATGACACCTAAAGTTACAGTGGTAAAAAATCAACTTGCATAAATATCACATAAAAGAGACCTCTATTTACATCTAAACCAAGCTTGAGAGGCTTTGAATCTGATGGGGGCTGATCCACAAAGCTTTGATGGTTCTCTCTAGCCTCGCAAACAATGCTGAAATGGGATGCATGGTCTAGCCAAGGTTCATTGCAAAATCAATTTCTCATATTACCATTGTACACATCTGATGATGCATGATTATCTCGAGCTGACATTCTTGAGCGTTAGTGGATACTCCATAAATGTGCTGAGGCAGCTTTACTTCCGCATCGAGATCTGCAAGAAGTTTCGAGGATCGGATATTTCGGTAGGGACCCTTTGATGCTCAAGTTAGTGATCAAAATCACAACCGTGAGCCTAAATAAGCTCGAGAAAGAGAGAGTTGAAAAGATGAGAAAACTCCATAAATGTTTTGTTTGTATTCCTCCCTTGGCCAGGGATCCCTCTTACCCATTTTATTGATGCGCAAAGTCTATGAGACTTGCTTGGGAAGCTTGGAATCTTATGATAAGCCACGACTTTGTGAATGGAATGTCAGAATTAGTAGGATTTATCCCATGTGATTGGTACTTTATGGAAGATGATAACTTTTTGAGCTCATCTGATCCGGATCATTAAATCTTCATGATGAATGATGATTTTTTGGGCTCATCTGATCCGGATCATTAAAGCTTCATGATGGATGATGACTTTTTAGACCTGTGCCAGAACTAGTGGAGCTTGCCTTATTAGACACGTATTAGCCAAAGGTGGTTGGTGGGCTCGGCCTGGTCAGAAGCGAAGGCTTGCCTGGGAAGCTAAAGCTAAACACAAAGATGAGGCCACTTTAGAAATGGGGCCGCCTAGGAGCCGAGGCCGCCTTAGAATGGGGCTGCCTAGGAGCTGCGGCCGCCTTAGAACTGAGGCCTCCTTAGAACAGGAGCCACCTAGGAGCTGGGGCCACCTTAGAACTGGGGCCGCTTAAAAACTGGTCTGCCTTAGAACTGGGGCCACCTAGGAGCTGTGACCGCCTGAGAACTGGGGTCGCCTAGGATCTAGGGCCACCTTAGAACTGGGGCCGCCTAAGAGCTGAGGCCGCCTTAGAATTGGAGCCACCTTAGAACCGGAGCCGCTTGAGAACTGGGGCGACCTTAGAACTGGGGCCGCTTAGGAGCTGGGGCCACTTTAGAACTGGGGCCGCCTAGGAACTGGGGCTGCCTGAGAACTAGGGCCGCTGGCATCCTATCGACTTTCGTCATCATGTAATTTTGGCCGTTAACCTATATGTGGATTTTATCAGCCACATCATTACCCCTCCTTCTGAGTCTTGACGCTCATGCGCGTAGTACTTACCAAAAGAAAGGAGCGCAAAATCTTTCATTTTTGTTGAACCTTGTGCACCATAAATTAATAGAGGCGGGCTTGTGCCCCCGAGGAGGTAAAGTCTCCTCGAAGTCTCTTCATCATTTAAGGAACGGCACTAGAAGTGATTGGTCTGCGAGAAGATTAAGAAAAATATCCCTCGATCAACGAAAAAGGTGAGGCACTATTATTGGATCGTTCTTATTCATGTCCCATCATTGGGCGCAGATCGCGCCCCTCAAGCATCACCAAGGCATTGTACTCGAGTAGCGAAGAGTTTTTGGATAGCTGGACGCTGCCTTTACTTATGAGTCTCCACATGGCATTGTCGTGGGTGGGACGTTTCAAAAATTATGTATAAAGATTGTCCCACCTATCCTTTCAAGCCTTTCACGTCTCCAATATCTTCTTTGTGCCTTCTTCGCCTTCTAAGTCCTGAGTTCTTGCTTCTGTCTTTCTAATCTTTGGGTCAGTTCTTTTTACCTTCTTTGTTCCTTTCTTTTCTTCCTATGGATCCCAGTTCCAGTAGAAAGGAAAAGAGTCCCATGGTCGAACCCTCCGAGGATGAGATACTCCCGGCACAACACCGAGCTCCTGTGGTATTTCCATCCGTGACTGCCTAACGGCCGCAGCCCTAACACCACCTAGGGTTTCTCCTCCATCACCAAGTCATCTGGTATCTCCTTCGGCTACCACTCCTGAGTCTGTCGATCTGAAGGGGATAGTCTCCACCATGTCTCCTCAAGATATAAAGAACCTTAAGGCCCAGTATGGGGTTTCCGATAGCATCTGTCTCTCTGCCCTCCATTCTGGTGACAAGGTAACCTTCAGCCAGTCTGGTGGGGTTGCCCTGTATGAGAATTTTTTTAGGAGTGGGCTCTGTCTTCCCTTTCATCCTTTCTTCCTTAATCTCTTAGATAGGTATAACATCATCTCGGTGCAGTTAACTCCGAACTCTATTCGGATTATCTGTGCTTTTATTGTGCTCTGCCATTTTCATGGCATCTTTGCCTGAGTTTCCTTGTTTCAGGCTTTGTACAAACTCCGTAATCCCAATAAAGCTGAGTGGTGGAGCTTCTCTTCGAGGCCCAAAAGAGTCCTCAAACTCAACTTGCCCTCCAAAATCAAGGGATGAAAGTCTCGATTTTTCTATGCCCATATGGATGGAGTGAGAATGGGTTGGGGCATTCCCAACACCAGCCCTAATAAGAACTTGATAATCAATGAAGAAGATCGAGAATTCTTTGACTCGCTGATGTCTTCTGACATTCCTCCCTATCGAGAGTTATTATCGGAGAGCAACCTCTGTGAGGCTGGCGCGGAGCCGGCATTGCCACCACCGCTGCCCAATAAGCGCTATACCCTTTAGTCATTTTCATTTTTTCTTTCTCTATTTTTTTTTACATTCTGATTTTTGCTTCTTTTTTTTGCAGCAATGAAGTTTTCTCCCAAATACTTGATGACGGGCATCCGAAGGAGGAGAGAGGCCACTGGCGACACAGCGAAGGCAGCGCCCAAGAAGCCTCGCCGAAAAGAATAGGGCGGGTCATCCTGGGGCCCCACGGCTCCCTCTGAGGGTTCACCAATGGGAAGCCAAGAAGGAGAGTCTCTCCGCTGAAGTGACAGTAATGGGGCCTTCCCCTATTGAAGTTAAGGTGAAACCGTCGAGGGACGAGTCTCCGACCACTGCCGAGCCGAGAGGCGAAGCAACACCGGAGGTGAGAGTCGGGACACTTTCCATTGTGGAGGTTGAAGATGATGCCCCACCGGCTGCCTGATCGATGCCAAAAGAAGAAGGAACACCCCCCACTAGTGCCCCAAGGAGCCGACCATTTTGGATGTCTACGATACACCGTGGTCAGCAGGCGGAGCGTGTATTGAGCCACTTCAGCCTCCCAAACTTTCAGGCCGAGCTTCTCCATAAGCCGATCGCCGATGCCCTAGATATCCTCTTCACCAATGCCCTCCAGATAAGCTTTTCTGCTTCAGATCTCCTTACATTGAATTTGATTTAAGCCCTGATTGATTGATTCATACAGATGTTCAACAGCCTTTTTGTCCTCTAGGATGCCTGTATTGGAGTCGCCAATAATTGTGGACATGCTCAACAGGGGTTAATTCCTGCTAGGACCCAGGCCGACGGCCTAGCCAAGGAGTTGGCTGAGGTCCAGGCCTGAGAGACGAAGGTGGCCGGCGAGCTTCGAGCTGCTCAAGAGGAGAGCTGCTTTTCAAAGGCTCAGATTGAGGAAGCCGAGAGAAAGGCCAGAGTTGTCTAGGCCAAATTGGCGGAGGCCATGACGAGGCTTAGGCCGACTGAGGAAAGGTTGGAGGACACTCTCTTTAAGTTGGATCATGCCGAAGAGAGGGCTGATAAGGTCGAGTCCAAAGCCCGGGCTACCATGGAGAAGTAGGCTTTTGCGAAGGTGGACGCTCGAACTTCCTGGGAGAAGATGACTACCGCTAAGGCCCAAGCCCAAGAGGCTATGAAGAAGTTGGCCGCCATCGAAGCCCAAGCTACGAAGAAAGTAGCCGCCGTCGAAGCCCAAGCTCGGGAGGCCATGGAGCACTACAAAGGCTCTACGGATTTTGCCATAGAGTTGAGTGAGGCAGCCATTGACGCCTTCCTCTATGGCTTCGAGAAGTGTAAGGAGAAGATCTCCCGGATCTTCAAAATAAGCAGCCTTGAACACATTTGGCTTGAGAACGAAGAGAAGGATCCAGAGAGTGGTGACACTGAAGATGGACCGGGACCCGCCGAGCCTTAGAGTTTATATATATATTTTGAAACTTTTGTAATCTGACTAGTGTCGGTCTTTTTGTATGATACTGAAATGAGATTAATGAAAAAAAATATTTTGACTTAGCTTTTCGTTGTGCTTTAGTCTCTTGGTGATCATGTCTTGGCTTTAGCCTTTAGACTCGACTAGGTATGGCTTCGATCTCTTTGGTATACTTTGAGAGTCAGCACCCTGATGCATAAATTTTATAGGGACACTTAGGCGCACCTCTGCTTCTTGGGCATATGCTGAAGTGCTCCTTGGGTGCTAATACCTCGGGGTTTCTCAACCGGCTTGGGAGTTGACTTGGGGCCATGGGGACCATAGGTTTTGAACCGCCTCAGAGGTTTCTCGGCCAGTCCGAAGGTGTCCTTATGATCTCGGGGCCATCGAGAGCCTTTTGAAACTACCTCGAGGGTTTCTCGGCCGATCCAGGAGTTGAATCAAGGCCATCGGGACCATAGGTCTTGAATCGCCTGGAGGGTTTTTTAGCCGGTCCGAAGGTGTCCTTATGATCGCGGGGCCATCGGAAGCCTTTTGGAACTACCTCGGGGGTTTCTTGGTCAGCCCGAGAGTTGACTCAGGACCATCGGGATCATAGGTCTTAAACCGCCTCGGGGTTTTTTCGACTAGCCGGAAGTATCCTTATGATCGCAGGGCCACCAAGAGCCTTTTGAAACTTCCTTGGGGGTTTCTTGGCCAGCCCGAGAGTTGACTCGGGGCTATCGGGACCATAGGTCTTGAACCATTTTTGGGGCTTCTTGACCAGCCAAGGGGTGTCCTTATAATCATGGAGCTGTTAAGAGCCTTTTGGAACTGCCTCAGGGGTTTCTCAACCGGTCCGGAAGTTGCCTTGGGGTCGTCGGGATCATAGGTCTTGAACCATCACGGGGGTTTCTCGGCCAGTCCGAGGGTGTTCTTATGATCGCAGGGCCGCCAAGAGCCTTTTAGAACTGCCTCGAAGGTTTCTCGGTCGGCTTGGGAGTTGAGTCGTGGCCATCGGAACCATAGGTCTTGAACCACCTCGGGGGTTTCTCGGTCGGCCCGGGGGTATCCTTATGATCGCAAAGCTGCCGAGAGCCTTTTGGAGTTGCCTCGGGGGTTTCTCGATCAGTCCGGGAGTTGACTTGGGGCCATCGGACTATAGGTCTTGAACCACCTTGGGGGTTTCTCGACCGGCCTAAGAGTTGACTCGAGGCCGCTGGGACCATAGGTCTTGAACTACCTCGGGGGTTTCTTGGCCGGTCCAGGGGTGTCCTTATGTTCGTGGGTTCGTCGAGAGCCTTTTTGGAACTACAAAATTTTTCAAGCCGGACAGAAAAATAAAATTTGAGGCTCTTCTTATATTCATCAGTTGAATACACTCACTATTGATAATACCGACGAAGGTTGTCCGTATTCCAAGTGCACGAGATTGGTTGCCCGTTGAGCTCTTCGATTCGATACGCTCCTTGATAAAGTGCTTTGGTGACCCGATAGGGCCCCTCTTAATTTGGAGATAGTTTGCCTCCTTCGGTTGGCTTAGATACCTTAGCTCTTGTGAGAATTAGATCTCCAAGGCAAAATATACTGAGGCAGACCCGAGTGTTATAATATTTTGCTGCTCGCTAGCAAAAGATTGCCATCTTAAGCCGCGTTTGATCTCGAGTCTCATCGATTATGTTGAGGCTGGTCCTTAGTTGATGAAGATTGTCCTCTTCCTTGTATGACTCCACTCGGGGACTTGAAAGGCCAATCTCCATCGAAATGACTGCTTTAGATTCGAAGACAAGACTGAAAGGTGTTTTTCCTGTGGGATCCTTGGAGTCATATGATATGCCCACAGCATACTTGGGAGTTCCTCCACCCATTTATCTTTGAACTCATCCAGTCGGGTTCTGAGTCCCCGAAGGATGGTCTGATTCATAACTTCTGCTTCTCCATTGGATTATGGATGTCCAACAGAAGTGAATCGGTGATAGATACCCAGATCAGTGAAAAAAGTCTTGAATGCAGCATTATCGAACTGTCGACCGTTATCGGTGATGATAGTGTGAGGAATCCCAAAATGATAGATTATAGACTTCCAAAAAAATGTCCTCACATTGCTCTCGATGATTTTTACTAATGCCTCGACCTCAACCCATTTAGTGAAGTAATCGATGGCGACAAGTAAGAACCTTCATTGACCTAAAGGTGGGGGGAACGGTCCAAAGATATCCATTCCCCATTGAGTGAAGGGCCACGGAGCAGAGAGCGGGCTCAACTGAGAGACTGACTATCACTGGACATTAAAATATCGCTGGCAACTATCACACTTCTGGACTAGCTCAGCAGCATCCTTCCGCATAGTGAGCCAATAATATCTCTGGCGAAGAACCTTATGCGCCAGTGATTTACCCCCCAGATGGTTCCCACATATGCCCTCATGGATCTCTCTGAGGATATAATTGGTGTATGCAGAACCAGCACATTTGAGGAGGAGATAAGATAAGGACTTCTTATATAATTGCTCATTCAGCAGTACGAACTTGAAAGCCCTCCACTTGAGCAGTCTGGCCTCTGCATGATCAGCGGGGAGAGTACCATCAGTGAGATATTGGATGTAGGCATCCATCCACGTTGACTCCTGTGTGAGTAGTAGAACTTCTTATGCTGCATTAATACTTAAAGTTTTTAGGTGCTCAATGTATGTTCTTCCCAAGGTATTGTCCACCAAAGTGGCTAACAGCGACAAAGTGTCGGCTCTAGCGTTTTCACTCCTAGGAATATAATTAATAGTGAAATAAGACAATGAGAATGTTAGTGACTTGACCTTATTCAGATATCAAGACATAATGGGGTCTCGAGCCTCATACTCTTCGGTAATTTATTCGGAGATGAGCTGGGAGTCGATGAAGGCTCTGAGATGCTTTACTTCGAACTCCTGTGTGAGCTAAATTCTGGCCAATAAGGCCTCATACTCGGCTTGGTTATTTGAAGCTTTAAAGAGAACCGGAGAGCATACTCCAGCACTATACCCTCTGAATTTGCGAGAATAAGACTAGCTCCACTTTCTTGAGAATTAGATGTGCCATCAACATGGAGGATCCAGGTCTTCGCCGCTCCCTCACTAGCATCTGAACATGCCATTGGAAAATCTTTAGGTTGTTTCTCAGTCTAGGTGCATTCCACTAGGAAGCCCACCAACACCTGGGACTTCAGGGCAGATCGAAACTAAAATAAAAGATCAAATTCTCTCAATTTGATTCTACATTTAGCTAGTCGACCAGAAGTGTTAGGACAAGTCAAAATAGCTCTAAGAGGTTGATCCATGAGCACAACGATCGGATGGGCTTGAAAGTATGGCCTAAGACGCTGAGCAGAAATTATTAGAGCAAAAATAATTTTTTCAGTTCTAAAGTACCTAACCTCCGTATCATGGAGCACCTTGCTAGTATAGTAGATAGGTTTCTGTGCTCTGTCCGGATCGAGGCATACTAGAATGGAGTTGACTACTTCCGAGGAGGCAGCAAGATAAAGAAAGAGTTCTTCTCCCTCTTTTGGTTTTGACAATAATGTGGTGTGGACAGAAACTCTTTCAGCTTCCTAAAGGCTGATGCAGCACAAGGGTAGGGGGTGATTATGCAATCAATGAACTGATAAAAATTAATTTTTTTAGGTAGTTTAGAAGATGACTAATTCACCGAAATTAAGAGAAAGAGTAAGAGGGCAGATTATGCGATGTAGAAATTAACGGTTCAGGAACAGAACTTTTAAAAAAATGAAGAAGCATACCAGGAAAGTATGAAATTGAGAAACTCCAGGGAAGACATGCTCATGAACTTTCATAGAATCAGAATCACAGAGTAGGGAAAAGTTGATTTACCCAATGATGATGCGCTCCGAATGTTGGTAGAAGATCTCTCACTAGTGGGCAGGATTTCTGGATGAGAAAACTATCTTCCACATGAGGTTCCTTGATCTTGATTCAGTGGCAAAGAAGGCATCCTCGGCTTTGGAGATGAATCTAGAGAGAGGCGGCAGCTTTGGAGAGAGAGGACGACGGTTTTGGAAATAAATCAAGAGAGGAGCGGTGGTTTTGGAATGAAGGGAGGGTGGCGGCTAGGGTTCCAAGTATGGATGCCTAAAATTTAAGGGAGGGGTGGTGGTCGATTATGGTGGTATAAGGATTAGGGTTTCTTTGGTGGAGCTTGGTAGAGAAGATGGACTAAATTAGGGTTTGGAAGTAAGAATACTTCGGCCTCACACCTAGCTCCTTACGAAGGATCAATTGCTCAAAGCAACGAAAATCTTTGGCCTCGTGCCTAACTCCCTCACGGAGGATCAATTGCTCAAACAACGAAAATCTTTGGCCTCACGCCTAACTCCCTCATGGAGAATCAATTGCTCAAGGCAACAAAAATAGACTTTGAAAATAAATTTTCATATATTCATATTATGTTCTTTCATTGTTGCAAGAGAAGAGTTTTATAGACATCTCATGCCATTACAAGGTAAGTGCAATAATTAGAGTAATAAATGATAGGGATTACAAAATATGGTAAAATTGCAAAGCAAAAAATCTTCTTTCCTTTATTTGATTTGACCAAGATGGCAGCAGCAATATATAGTTTCAATTGGAGGTGAGGGATCATAAGCAAAGAAGGAAGCTTTGGATGACATCCTTCTTTCTTTCCTTTTGGGACGCCCAAGGTTGCCTAATATTATAGGTGATGACATGGAGGGAGATGATTAATTCCACGTCATCAATCCGGGTGAAGGCAGGTCCAATGGAGGGAGTTGATTGATTCCACATCATCAATCCGAGTGAAGGCAGATCTAATCCATGCAGAGCTCCAAGGGTATGGTATGAATAAGGTTGGAGAAGATCATATGATTGTCCAATACTACCTAATCTGGGGAAGCTTTTTTTGAATATCTTCGGTTTCAATAAGAGTAATATTTCCCTTGAATTATTACAGAACTCAAATAAAATAAAAATGCATGACCTGACATTGGACTAAACCAAATTGACTGACTCAATAATAGATTAGACTCAACCAACTTGAAAAGAAAGAAAAAATTATAGGACTTCTAGGGTTCAGAGATCCAAATGAAAACATGTAACCTTTTTCTCACTCTTGCTCCTACACCAAAGGCTCTCTGGCAGCTCTTCGTCCACTCGAAGCCGTTCGCCTTGCATAGGGCTTTAAAGAAGGATAGGCATCTTTCAGCTGATCTTGACAGAAATCGGCTTAGAGCGGCCACTATTTCGGTGAGCCGCTGCACCTTCTTTTTATTGACTAGTTGCCTCATGTCAAGAATGGCTCATATCTTCTTTGGTTTGCTTCAATCCCCCGCTGGGTTACCAGAAAGCCTAGGAATTTTTTGGCAGTGACCCCAAATGCGCACTTGTAAGGGTTGAGCTTCATTTGATGGCACCGAAGGTTATTGAATGTTTCTTCTAAGTCAGCAACATATTTAGTGATGCAGGTTCTCTTGATTAGCATATCGTCCACATACACCTTTATGTTGCGCCTAATCTGGTCTTTAAAAACCTTATTCATCAATCTCTAGTAAGTGGCCCTTGCATTTTTCAACCTAAAGGGCATTACCTTGTAACAGTAGATGCCCTTCTCGATGACAAAAATGTATTTTCTTCATTTGTTGGATCCATCTTTATTTGGTTGTATCCGGAGAAAGCATCCATAAAGTTGAGGAGCATGAGGCCAGATGTGGAATCCAGTAATTAGTAATTCGCGGTAGCGGAAAGCTATCCTTAGGACATGCTTTATTAAGATCAGTGAAGTTAATGCAGATTCGCCAACTTTCGCTCACCTTTCGAACCATCACCACATTGGCTAGCCAATCTAGGTATCGTGCTTTCCAAATGTGGTCGGTAGTAAGCAGCTTACTGACCTTCTCATCAATGGCCCTCTATCGCTCGAGGGCGAAACTTCTCTTCTTTTGATGGATAGGCCGATACTTTGGGTCAATATTAAGTTTATGAGTAATTACCTTTGAAGGAATGTTGGGCATGTCCGATGCTGACTAGGCAAAAATGTCTGAGTTCGCCCGTAAGAAGGTAAGGAGTTGATTCTTCATCTTCAAGGGAAGAAGCTCTCTAATCTACACAGTCTTCACAGGATCATCCCCCAACGGATAGGTTAGCAAGTGCTCAACTGGCTCTCCCCTTTTCTCAAATTCTCTGGGATCGAGCAGCACTGAGACCGATGGGATCACCATCTCCTAAGGACTGGGCGCCATATGATAGCATAATTGCATTGAATTTTGCTCCCCATGCATCTCGCCGATTCCTCCATTTATAGGGAATCTCACAAGCAAGCATTTAGTGGATATCACCGCATCCAAGAGGTTTAAGTCAAACCGACTGAGTATGGCATTATAAGCCAGAGGCACTTGGGTTACTAAAAATCTCATTAGGACCATACTTTGACACGACAACGATCTTGCCATGACCGGCAGGGTGATTTTACCTTCAACCCTCACTGAATCCCCTGTGAAACTGACCAGAGTTATTATCAGCAGTTGAAGAGAGATGGGAGATAAATTCATTCAGACAAAAGCATCATAAGTAAGGATGTCGGTAGAGCTTCCACTGTCTACCAAAATTCTTTTTACAAGATGCCTAGTGATCGTCATAGAGATGACAATGCTATCATCATTTAGATTGTTCCCCCGGCTATTTTTTCTTCAGAAAAAGGGATTACATTTTCTATTCCCTTCCCCCCTCTCGATCTTTTAGAGGGTGAAGCCATTCCCCAGGAAAGCATGCCTACCGTCCTTTTCGTTGGAGTGTTATCGATGTTAGCCTGGACAGGCGGAGGCCCCATTAGAGCTGGGATGGCTGAAGGTCCTTCCTTCTGGATAAACTTTCTGAGGTAGCCCCTCTGGATGAGCTCCTCTATAGCACGATTTAGATTGCAGCAGTCTTCAGTATCATGGCTGTTGTCTATGTGGAAACGACAATAATGACTCCGATCGTGAGTGGCATCCTTTCTTAGTGGGGGAGGGCGCCGAAAGTAAGGCTCGCTTTCGATCTCCATGAGAATATGAGATCTAAGGGCGAGGAGAGATATGAAGTTTCCTTCTCTAGGGCTGAAGCTTCGGCACCGGTTATCTGGCTGGCGCGGAGGCTTGGGCTTCTTGGGAGAAGGCCCGCTTGGCTCCATCCGGATCGGTCTCTTACTAGACCTTCCTTTAGTGTCCCTCCAAGTGAAATCAGCTACGTCGACATGAATATATTTCTGTGCACAACTTAGAAGCTCGCCATAAGAAATAGAAGGCCTTTTATCCAATGAATAGGTGAAGTGGAGGGGACAAAGTCCCCGCTTCAGGGCCAAAGTGGCCACAGCATCGTCGAGATGATAGGCCTCAAGGTCCGCTATATTAAATTGGGCTACAAAATCCTTCAATAATTCACCTTCCTTCTGTTGAACGGAGAATAGGCTATCCATCACCCAAGAAATTTTTTGTTAGGCATTAAAATGCGCTAAGAAAGTCTTCTTCAACTATCAGAAGGAGTCGATGCTGCATGGGAGTAGATGAGAATACCAGACACGCGCAGCCTTTCAAAGGGTAGTGGGAAAAATAATACATAGAAGGGCATGGGTTGCCTTCTGAACTTGCATAAGGGCTTTATAACTCTCTAGGTGGTCAAGTGGATATGTGGTGCCATCATAGGGATCCAGTTCAGGAAGATGAAACCTGAGAGAGACAGGCTCCTCCATAATGTGGGGCGAACGAGTATCATAGTCCATCCTCGACTGGTGGTTGAGCCTCTGACTAAGCTCTTTCAACCGCCGATGCTGCTCCTCCAAGCGCCTCTCCACCTTGTAGTTGATGTCCTCGCTCATTGATTCAGAATACGAGCGGGAGGAAAAGTGATCCTGGCGATAGTGTGCTCGCCTGGGCTCCTTCCCATGTCGCTACCTAAAGGAAGGACTGCTTGAGTGACGAATGGAAGACCGCGACCTTTGGGGAGCTTCATGGTGATGGCGCTTGGATGGGGCATGGCGGTGATGATGCTCCTCCGAAGGAGGTCTTCTGTAAGTGGATTATTGGTTGGCTGGTGTGACTGCTGCAGGCAATATGGGAGGCCCTTGTTGCTGCTAAACAGCCATCGGGCGTTGCTCCTGCAACACTTGGACTATCCCCACAAGAGTTTGGATTTACTGAGTAAGAGTGGCTAAATGCTCTTGGGGACAATGAAAGAGCAGAGAGGTGGGCCTTCGGTTGATCAGCATGATGGAGGTGCCCCCCGGTATAATTGGTAGAAGCTCTCTGAGTATGTTTCATCACCATTGTTGTTCGAGAGAGGATGAGCTTGTAGCTCAGAGTTACAGAGCTATCCTTCCTTCGTTATCACACTCCCCCTACCTGGCATCCCAATCTGATGATGCCGGATCACCTCGAGCTGACATCCTTGAACATCAGTGGATACTCCATGAATTTGCTAAGGCAACTTTACCTCTGCATCGAGATTTGCAAGAAGTCCCGGGGACTAGATATTTCGACGAGGACCCTCTGATGCTCAAGTTAGTGATCAGAATCACAGTCGTGAGCCTAAATAAGCTCGGGAGAGAGAGTTGGAAAGATGAGAAAACTCCCTAAGTGTTTTATTTGTATTCCTCCCTTGGCCAGGGATCTCTCTTACCCGTTTTATTGATACACGAAGTCTATGAGACTTACTTGGGAAGCTTGGAATCTTATGATGAGCCATGACTTTGTGAATGGAATGTTAGAATTAATGGGATTTATTCTATCTGAACTGGGTGATTGGTACTTTATGACAGATGATGACTTTTTGAGCTCATATGATCCGGGTCATTAAAGCTTCATGATGGATGATAACTTTTTAGGCTCATATAATCCGGATCATTAAAGCTTCATGATAGACGATGACTTTTTAATCCTATACCAAAACTAATGGAGCTTGTCTTATTAGACACATTTGAGCCAAAGGTGGTTGGTAGGCCCGGCCTGGTCAGAAGCGAAGGCTTGCCTGGGAAGCTAAAGCTAAGCCTAAAGATGAGGCCACCTTAGAACTGGAGCCATCTAGGAGTCGGGGCCGCTTTAGAACTGGGGCCGCCTTAGAACTGAGGCCACTTAGGAGCTGGGGTCGCCTGAGAACTAGGGCCGCCTAGGAGCTGGAGCTGCCTGAGAACTGGAGCCGCCTTAGAACTGGAGCTACCTGAGAACTAGGGCCGCCTTAAAACTGGGGCCGTCTAGGAGCTGGGGCTGTCTTAGAACTGGGGCCACCTTAGAACTGGGGCCGCGTGAGAACTGGGGCCGTGTGAGAACTGGGGCCGTCTGAGAACTGGGGCCGCCGGTGTCCTATCGACTTCCGCCATCAGATAATTTTGGCCGTTAACCTACACATGGATTTTATCAGCCACATCAACATTCACCTAACCAAAGCGCATCAACCTATTATAATAAGATAGGATTAGAAGTAGGTTTAAGCTGATCTACGACCCACTTGGTCTGCTCACTCTTGGATGAGATAATGGATTAGATCCGAGCTAATTCGAGTAAGTTTGGGCTTGAAGTTAAAGTCCTAAAAAATTCTAGCTAGACTCGAGTTATTACTTGGTCTAGCCTAGATTTAGTCTGAAGCTAGAGGCTAAAAAAAGGTTCAAAGCATCAATCCTTAGAGTTAAAGACCAAATTTGACCCAAATCTAATTTCAAAATCTTAAAATTTGGTAATCCCTTTACACTAATTTATTTATTAATTATATAAGAGTATTTAGCAAGTTTTTTTTAAGTTATTAGGTATAATTATTTTGAATATTACTTGTTTTTATATAAATATTTAAAATCTAAAAAGGAACTCTGTCGATCTGATTTTTTTTTAGCTTAATAAGTTACTATGGGCCTGCCCGATTGATTTTCGGACCGGTCTAAGCCTAGACTCGGCTAAGCTTAGGTTTAAATTTTGAAAAAGAAATAAAATAAAATTCAGGCTGAGCTTGAACGCAAGCGTGGCCTGGTCAAGACCAGCCCACTACTAGCCTCATGGCTCTCCTTTTCATGACCAATGAACTCGCCAACTGAAGTCGAAGTCCAAAGACTTTCAAATGCCTACTTCCTCGACCTCAAGCCAGACAAACAAATACTTAAAATGAACATGCACCTTATCAACAATTCACCATTAAATCCTACTACAGATTCCTCGATTCTTGAGGTGTCGATTTTAAGTAGATCTGGCAGTAAAAGTTATCCATTTTACTTATTCCGGTCAATCCCTAACTATTTGCAAGCGAGCTAGCCAGATAAGGATCGTCCAGCCCCAACGCTTGTGATTTTTTTGCAATCAAACCCAACAAAGCACATGTACATATCTTTCTCCAACGTCAAATCTCTAAGCAAGTTTGCAACATGGTGGTGATATATCGTCCCAATAACTTGTATGCATCAAGCGATATTGGCACGATTTGTTCCAACCCACAACTTCAAACTTGAATGACAGGACGAGCACTCATCGTTTGAGGTAGTGTTTGAAATAGAGGATAAGAGGGATATCCAAGAGATATCCCTTCTTATTCCCAAAAGCCATAACTATAAGGGATAGCTGGGAATAAAGTTAACCAAAGGGATAATTCATGGTTAACCATGGTTAACCATGGGATATTTCCTCAATTTATTTTCTAGAAAATGCAGGAATAGCTGGTTATCCCTCTAAATAAGAGTAAAAAAAAGTTATCCTATGGATTTATCTTTTTGCATTTGATAGGATCAATGGAATAGCCAAGGGATATCCCTAGAGATAGTCATGGGACAAATTCTATCTTGTACACTTATCCATGGATAATATTTTTTCTATCAAACACTACCTATGAAAAGAACGCAATGGTCCGTAAAAGGCATCTCCAACGCCATCAACTTAGAAGTCGAAGTCTTCAGATTTTGGACTCGCCAAATTACAAATTACGAAGACGCAAGCTAATGCCGCGATGGTCATATCTTCAGCAGTGTAATTACCGCAACTTATCTTTTATTTCCTTTTTTTTGTTTTCTTTTGTGTTTGCTTTCTTCTGCATTTCTTTTACTATTGTCTATGTATCTATCCTATGTTATCTGTACTCTAATTTCATTTGCTCAGTGAAATCTCCTGAGTAGTCCCTACCCTCAGTATTTTCAAAAAAAAAAAAAAAAAAAAAAAAATTGTAGAAGCTTGTTTTAACCATACAAGAGGTCTCAATGTCTTATACGGAAAATTGATAAGTAATATAGCGGTGAGCTGCATCAAGACTTTGAAATTCAAAAATGAAATTCAAGAATTCAAAATTCAAACTCAAAAGTTAAAAATTTGATTTCTGAACCTCTCATGTGATTGAAAACAAAAGCAAACTAATCAAAACCTGAGGATTTTGATTCTCTCGAGGAGTTGAGAAGGAATTTGGGCTGATATAACTCAAATTTTAAATTCTAATTCTGTTAAATAATTTCAAGCTATAATCATGGTTGTTGGGGTTTAGTCCCCGATGAACAGCAGTGAAAACAACCTCGCTGGAGAAAAACCTGGGCTTTACCTTTTGTTATCAACAATTAGGTGTATAGTCTTTTGATTCAAGATTCAAGATTGGTATAGCGGTAAAGTCTTGGCTCTTGAACTTCTTGATATTTGTTCAAAACTCCATAGCCCTCTTTATTCCTAAAGATTTATTTTAATAAATAAATCTTTTTATATTCTTGATTTTCTTCTTTGCTGAAATTAATTCCTCCCACGCCTCTTCGTCTTGTCTTCAGAATTAATTCCAAGAATTAATTCAACTGAGCTCCATGTCTTTGGGATTCCCACGGAAGAAAGCCAGGAAGAAGAGAGAGAGGGAAGAGGAGATATGGAGAAGATAGGGCTACCGCCCTACGATGAGAGAAAGAATTTCTGAGAGAAAAGAATCTGTTCTCTCCTCCTTCAAACCCTAAAGACTAGAGTTTAAATACATCCAGGAAGTGGGCCAGGCCCAGACTCAACAAAAACTTCCATAGACTAACCCAATGAGATTAAATTAATCCTCAAGCCCGTGTATACTCGTGACTTGATTTAATCTCAACCATTGGACTCAAACCCAGCCCAATACAAGTTAGCCCCCCTGGGCCTTGATAGCACCATACCAGGCCCAATAATCTCCACCTTGGTGCTTTCAAGGCCTTAGCATGTCCGTCGTGTCCATCAGCTGCAATCTCTACTAAAGTCGTCCCGTGAAAGAACCTTGGTTAGTGCATTGCTGGGTTCTCCTTAGTATGTACCTTCACCAGCTCCACTCCACCTTCTTCTATCAGCTCTCTATAGTCGAAGCCCTCCTTCCGAAAGTATCATCTGGCCGCTAATCCTACCTTGTACCTGATACCTCCTTGCTCTGAAGGCCCTTTCTTGCGCTGATAAACCCATTTGCAATCAATGAGTTTCTTTGCTTGTGGCAGCTGGACCATTTACCACGTGCCAGTCCTGTAGATAGCATGTATCTCCTCTGTCATAGCTTGCATCTTCTGCCATAGCCTGGACCTACCTATCTCTATCCTGGCTGTCCTGGCTCTCCACAGCCTCTTCAAGGTGTAAAGGTCTTCATTCGCTGTCACCAGGACATATGACACCAAATCCTCGAAGCCGTATCGAACTGGTGGTCGCACGTTCCTTCTGGGCCTATGCAGTGCGGTCCCAGTATCAGTCCCCTACCCAGCTGCATCCTCCTGAGTCCTCTGCTCAGCTGCATCCTGCTGAACTTCCTAGCTTATGATCCCTCTGCTAGTCCTCTCAACCTTAATCTCAAATCTTCCTGGTTCACTAGCAAATGGCACGACTGTATAGGAGGTCATCTGACCAGTGTTATTGTGTTCCACGTCCTGTAGTCCCTGCTATGCATCTGTACCATATCTGCTCCGAAGGATCGAGCTCTCATCGAAGGTCACATCCCTGCTGATGACAACCTTCTTCTCTAAGGGGTCCCATAGCCGATACCCCTTAATTCCATGCGAGTAGCCCAGGAACACCATCTTCTTAGACTTGGAGTCCAACTTACTCCGCTCCCCAGCACTAACATGCACATATGTCGTGCATCCAAACACTCTCAAATGGTTCAGGCTTATCTTTCCTCCAGACCATATCTCCTTTGGAATGCCTCCATCCAACCTGGTGTGCGGTGACCGATTGACCAAGTAGCTGGCTACACCTACTACGTCAACCCAGAACATCTTTGGAAGCCCTGCCTGTAGCCTCAAGCACCTTGCTTTTTCCAACAGTGTTCTATTCATTCTCTCAGCCATCCCTTATTGTTGAGAAGTTTCCATCATCGAGAAGTGCCTTTTAATGCCCCACTCCTCAAGAAATCTCTGAAACTTCCTGCTGGTGTATTCCCCGCCACTGTTTGACCTCAGACACTTCACATTCCTACCCTGTTCTTTCTCTACCTCAGCCTTCCAGATTCTGAACTTGGTGAAGACCTCTGATTTCTCCTTTATGAAGTAGATCCACTGTTTTTCTGAGAAATCATCTATCAAGGTAAAAAAGTATCTGGGCCCATTCCTTACAGAAACCGGGGCTGGTCCCCAGACATCCATGTATACTAACTCCAGGGGTTCTGCACTCCTAGATGTGCTGATCAAGAACTGCACACTCTTTTGCTTCCCCATCTGACATGGCTCACAGATCTTCATGACTCCACCACTCAGGTCCGAAAGTAGTCCTTTCTTGCTCGGTTCTTTCATCCCCTGTCTCCCATGTGGCTTAGGCGGTAATGCCACATCATGTATACATCCCGAGGATCCTATTCCATAGCTGCTGCCTCAGATTTTCCTGTCACCACATAGCCCTCCAACCTGTATAGGTTGTTCTCCAGCCTTCTCCCTCTCATCAGCACCATAGCTTCATTGAAGATGTTTAGAACTCCATTCCTAGCATGACTGCTGAAGCTGTATCTAGTCTGCTCCAGGTACCCCAGTGACACCAGATTTTTCTTGAGTTCTGGGACATGCTTCATGCTGGTAAGAGTGCGCACCATGCCATCAAACATCCTCACCCTTACTGTGCCAATCCCTGCCACCTTGCAAGGGTGATCATCTTCAAGAGTCACACACCCCTCATCAACCTCTGTGTAAGTACTGAACCACAACCGGTTGGGAGTGTAATGATGAGAACAAGCTAAATCCAAGGTCCACATCTCTGTACTGTGACTGTGACCATCTGATACCACCAAGAGATCATCCTCCACCTTCTGGCCTGCAACTGTACTCACAGATTCAGATCCTCCCTTTTCTTCTTCCTTTTTTACTTAGGACAATCCCTTTTAAAATGTCCTATCTCACCACACTTATAGCACTTAGCCTTCTTGGACTGTAACCGTCCCCTAGGCCTGCTCCTGTCCCTACCTCTACCTGACCTTTCCCCAACTGATAGACCATCCTGGGGAACAGCTTTCTTGGTCATCCTCTCCCTCTGCTCATTCGTCCGAAGCACCGAGACAATATCTTTATAGAATAATGTCTCCTTCCCGTAGAGCAGCGTCGTGACCAATGAGTCATGTGATATGGGCAGCGAACACAATAGCAAAAGTGCCTTATCTTCCTCCTCCATCTTGACCCCGACATTCGGCAATTCATTGCTCACCTGGTTGAACACCTAGATGTGGCCCAGCACATCTCCACCTTCTGACATCCAAAGGCTGTAGAGGCACTTCTTCAACATCAACTTGTTACACATATTTTTCCCCATGTAGAGGGCTTGCAACTTCGACCAGAATCCCTTCGGAGTCTTCTCCTTCAGTACTGAATAAAGGACTGAATCCGCCAGACATCCCATAATCATTGAACATGCCTTTTTCTCCAACAACATCCATTGCTTATCTGTCATCCCATCTGGCCTTTCCTCCAAAGCCAGATCTAAACCCTGTTGCACAAAAGATCCTCTACCCAGACTTTCCACATGGAGAAACTTCCCTTCCCATCAAATTTTTCAAAATCTATTTTTATGCTACTACCCATGTCTCGATCTCAACCACAATAAAAATAGCACAAAAATAAATTTTAAAAAATTAAGAGATACCTTGATGGACCTTATTGAAATTGTTTCAACCCTTGAAGATCCCCAAACAACTTCTTCTTGTTCATGAACCAGGCTTTAAGATCTCCAAACAACTTCTTGTTGTTTCTGAACCAACCAGGCTTGTTCCTGAACCAGGCTATAAGATCTCTAAACAGCTACATCTTGTTTCTGATTTCTGAAGCACGCTCTGATACCACTTGTTGGGGTTTAGTCCCTGATGAACAGCAGTGGGAACAACCTTGTTGGAGAAAAACCTGGGCTTTACCTTTTGTTATCAACAATTAGGTGTATAATCTTTTGATCCAAGATTCAAGATTGGTACAGCGGTAAAGCCTTGGCTCTTTGTTTAAAACTCCACAGCCCCCTTTATTCCTAAAGATTTATTTTAAAATATAAATCTTTTTCTATTCTTGATTTTCTTCTTTTCTGGAATTAATTCCTCCCATTCTTGATTTTCTTTTTTTCTGGAATTAATTCCTCCCACGCCTCTTCGTCTTGTCTTCGGAGTCTCCTCCATGAGTTGACCGCCATGTTGATCTACGGAAACAGCTCCTTCACGGACGCATAGAAGGAAGAAGTCGTTCCTTCATGGACACGTCCCGCTCCACGTCTTTGGGATTCCCATAGAACGGACACGTCCCGCTCCACGTCTTCGGGATTCCCATGGAAGAAAGCCAAGAAGAGAGAGAGAGAGAAGAGGAGATATGGAGAAGATAGGGCTATCGCCCTACGATGAGAGAAAGGATTTCTGGGAAAAGAATCTATTTTCTTTTCCTTCAAACCCTAAAGACTAGAGTTTAAATACATCCACGAAGTGGGCCAGGCCCAGACTCAACAAAAACTCCCATAGACTAACCCAATGAGATTAGACTAACCCAATGAAATTAAACTAATCCCCAAGCCCATGTACACCTATGACTTGATTTAATCTCAACCCTTGGACTCAAACCCAACCCAATACAAGTTAGCCCCCCCTGGGCCTTGATAGCACCACACCAGGCCCAACAATGGTTTAGTTTCCATATAAGCTAGGATAACAATTTTATTACCAAAATATCTTCTACTCAACTCAACTCATCTAAGCCTTTTCCTAGCTATATGGGTCAGCTACATGAATCTGCTTCCTTCACTTTACTTTATTCTTAGAAACTTTAAGTATAGATTCATGTTTTAGGGGATGCTGTCAGCTATCTAATGCAATCCTTCTTCTTTACTCGAGCTTGGGACTGACAGTTTACCAAATATCTTCTCTTTTACAAATATACATTGTAAATTATATATATATATATATGGGGTTTATTGTATTTATTATACCATAAAAAAATCAATGAAAGAAAATAGAATTTTTCTAATTTTTAAATATCTTGCTATATCCTCTTCTATTACCTGTGCATCAATATCCCTTAAACACTGAAATTTTGTGTTAATAAAACTCTCTCTTAGAAACTATTTAGGTTGGAGAACACAAGTTGAAGGCTTAGTAGGAGTTGATATGATGGATTTTTTTAATGTTATTTTATTGAAGTGTTTGTGCACCAATTCAATTCATCTTTGTCCCCATTGATAGCAGCAAGGACATGCTTAATCCCCAAATTATTCTTCATAGAAGCAGCTAGATCGACTTGTTCAAGATAGGTTCACTAGATCTCAGGAAGTTTTTGAATGTGTTATGGGTCTACGGTCTACGCTTGAAAGATTATTTGCAGAAAAATCTCAAGAAAGAAAAAGTTCCAGAAAATTTCAAATTTCACTAATTGATGTTATTCTTAGTGGTACAATACATCACATATACATAATTTAGGATACATAGTTGTATAAGGAAAGAAACTTTGGTAACAAGATCCTCATCCCAATTTTTATGGAAACTCAAGCCATAATTGTAGCCTAAATTATTTTAGAAAATCAGAATTTAAATTTCGAACTTTGAATTGTCAAATCCTCATCCACCCTAATTTTCTTATTAACCATATGAGAGAATCAGATCCTCAAAACTTAATGAACTTGATTTCTTTATCAATCATCTGAGAATTCATAATTCAAATTTTGAAGTTTTGAGTGAGTTTTGATTTCTTGAATTTGATTTTTGAATCTTAAATCTTGGTCAAGCTTAATTTCCCCGCCCCCCCCCCCCCCCCCCCCCCCCCCGCCTCTGCTGATGATCTCTAAGGACAAATCTTTAAGACAGGGAGGTGCGAACTAGCTATTGTTGATCGACTGTCATTTATATTTAGTCATTGTTGGTTCAAAATTTTAAGTTCAATTATTTATCTTAATCACCATTTTATGTTCAATTGTTGCTCTGTGGAGTAAACAATTTCATTTGCGTTTATGGTCAAGTCCATCTGTAGATAAAACATACATTAATTATGCATAGGAATGTAAATTGTGCAAAGAATTGATCATAAGATCGCAATCAAAAGAAAGACCAAGTGTTTTCTTCCCCTCTCTTACAGTTCTCGAAACAACCAACATATTTAGGCTTGTTGTTTAGTATAGCTTGAATAACGCAATTATAATTCAAACCAATGCACAAATTTGGAGCTTATACTTGTTTTCTTTTTCAAGAATGGGGATGCGAGGAAGCTTCACCAAAATTTTGGTAAAGGTTAAACTTTGAAACTTAATTACTTAATTACTTATACAATTATGCTTAGCTTGATTATAATCATAGACTACTTTTTGCCCTTGATCATGATTCATTTAATTCTGAGCCAAATTTTGGTTGGCCTTACGTGGCTTATCCATTTGATAAGCAAGGTGTCTCTGCGTTTGGTATACATACTTTTGGCTAAAACTAATCATTTGAAAGAGATGATCTAAATCATCATAATATTGTTTGAGAAATAGAAAGATATTACCTAAAAAATATATTCCTAGGAATTGTATGCCCATAAAATGGACTCTTCAAAAGTGAATTTATAAAAAAAAATATTTTGTCTTGTTTGTTCACAAAAGATGCTTCAAAAGCACACTTTTTGAGTGGCTCAAATTTGATTGATTATCTACTTTCCTATGAAATAAATAAAGAATAGCAAATATGCCTTAAGACAAATGCAAGTTTGGTTAACTCAAATTAGCCATATTTAAATATTAAGTATAAATTTTTTAGAATTATTTTATATTAATATAATATAATAATATAATGTTATAAGATTATATGGTAATAATGTAATATAAAATTATTTTTATAATCATATAATTATGATGTTATAATGATATAATATAATTGCAATAAAATATTATTATATTATGTATTATTATGTTATATTGTAATATTATAATGAATCTAATTTAATTATAATATAATATAGAGAAATTCTTGAGTAAAAATATTTTTTATTTATGAACTCGAGGTCATTTTAAAATAAAAAATTAAGTAACTTTACGTCTTATGGAAAAGTGGCTTTTTACTTTTGTAAGAATCTCTGTCTCTCACATTGTCCTCCAACCAAATAAGATCTATATCTCAACAACATTGCTAAAGTATTTATCGATTCCAAAGATTTCGATTATTAGATTATTATTAATAATTAGGGATAATTATAATTTGAACTTCATAATTTAAGGTAAGTTGCAATTTAGACCCTAGGTTCAATAAAATATTTAAAAAAGCCCTACACTAGCTAACATATCCGGCACATACATTGCACATGATAATTAATTATGATAAATTGTGAATGGCACATGCTTGGTGTGTGAGTTTTCTTTCTGGCCTAAAATCAAAATATTCATCCATATCCATCCGAGAGGCTAAGAACTTGTGCATATAAGTGAAACATAGATTTGCGAGAGTTCTTAAGTGAGGGATGGCCTAATATTTCATCCATTGTGCATTAGAGCATGCATCGTGGTTCCTGTGCTTGAAATCTGGAAAGAGAGAAGGAGAACGAAAAGGAAGAGAGTGACAATGGAGATGAAACCAGGGTCATGAAACGTCAGGTGAGATCGTAGACAAGGAGGCAAAGATGAAGCCAATGAAGGACTATATTCGCATAGGTATGTAGTATGTACCTCTAGAGCATGATAACATCCATTCCTCGTTGCTGCTGGCTGGCCATTCTTTCAAAGTTGTAAGTGATATATTGTAGTGGGTTCAATTATGTTACATATTATTATTATTGTTATTTTGGTAATTAGGCTTCAATCTCACCGTCGAACATTGCTATTCAACGTTTTCACCTCATTTTATTTACGGCGCCATGAAGTCCGAGTAGCCTCGCTCCGCTCAACAGTCCACGGGACGTATAATTTCTGACAACTAGGGCCCACGGCACCCTATCCTCTCGAAGGATCTGACGCTGACTCTTCCATATTAGCGCCAGTTGCATCAAGACTAGAACAAAATATTTCCCTTAAAAAACACCAGAACAGAATACTTATTCGTTTTCTTCCAATTTAAAGGAGACCAGATCGACATCGTATCCACCTGGCAACCTCACAGGTATGGAATTCTTGGAGTCTGGATTACTCTCGGGGTGAGATGAGGTGATGGGTTCGTCCACTGAGGGAGATGGGGATAAACCCACCCATCTTCCTACCGCGTTTTGTTGGTTATACCGGACATGGAAAGCCTCGATCTTTAATGTAGTAAAGTTGGGTTGATCTCTTTCCCTGGAAACGGAAAGCGATTAGTGGTGATGAGGGGATTAACCATCAAGGAGGGAATGGGTTTCTCTGCGATGTGATGGTGAGAGGGCCACCTAACCAGCGTGCTTGAGACACCACCACCAAGGTTTGTCAACTTGTGTGACCAGTGAGCGTACTTCCATGCCCATGTCTCATCACTTCATCACCACCCTCAAATCCCAACCCCACCCCAAACCCAGAGAGAGAGAGAGAGAGAGAGAGAGAGAGAGAGAGGGAGGGAGGGAGCGACACAACGAAATCGGACCCATAGGAGAAATCAAGGTGGTTGGGACTGGAGATAAGGGAGGGTTGGCGTGATTTAATGCGAAAGCGCATGGGATTTGTCTCCTTACGACCGCGGTATCGTCCACATCAGGCGCAGGCCAGTTACCCGAAACGGGGAGTGGGGGAGAAGGCCACTTACAAGGCCTTTGCAGGGGAATCAATGCTGCGATTTCTTTAGGTTTCTTCCCATTTCAAACCCATTAAAGTTCGAGCCTACCTTCTTTTCCAATCGAGCCTGCTTTTCTTCCATCTATGGCATCCACTTGGTAAGGCCATGACATGTGCATTCTCTATCATCTCCATCTCCCCCACTGCCTTTCATGTACATCGAGGGAGATTGAGAGCGAGAGATGAGAGAAAAAATTTAATTAGCTGCCGTAAAAGGGGAGAGAAAAATAAAGGTAGGCTTTGCCAAGTTGATATTGAGACAAGGAACGGGGCTGAACGTGATTTAACAGTAAGTTTCCAAACAAGAAGTGGTCTGTACGTTTGAGGCTCGAGCACCCAAAGCACTTACACCACAGGCCAGTATTACCATGGCACCATACAGTTGATATCGTTTCCCTAGCTAGCGTAGACGGAAAAAAAAAAAATTTCGACAATATATATTCCTAGTTTGGAGTTACGACGAGTGCTTCAGGAGGATTGAAGAAACCCCATAAGGGCATAGCAGAAATTCCCCATGCAATCGTCCATGGCACTAAAGCATGCCAAACCAGCACCAGGATATGTTCATCAGTGCTTTTGGACTCCAATGCTTTTAATTAAGAACGCCATGATGAAGAAAGCATATGTACTAGATTCATGCATAGAAACCAGAATGAATGTCTTGGTTCAGTAGCCATTCAGACGACCATAGAGACAAATCATCGCCTCTATGATGAAAATGCATGGTAGCAAATTCAAGCAGCAGCAGCAGAAACAACTCTTGATGTAGATTTGTCATAGTAGGATTCTAGCTATCAAAAAAAAAAAAAAAAAAATCTAAAGCATGTGTGTTTTCTTCTTTCACTTCTAGCGTTTATCGAGACGTCCAACTTGTATAACATAAGGTCTCCGTCCTTCAAAACGGATTCATATATAGACATGATGGCATTGGTAACAAATATAATTAAGCAATGGTCACAGGTATAGTTAATTAACACATGTACATGGATATATGTATGCAAATTTATATATGCGAGTAAGGTTTTACATAAAACTAAAGTAAATAGCATCTACATACATACATATATAGAGCAAATCTCACCTGAAACGCTTTGAAACAGCTCGACTCACAGAACCGGTATGTCCTTCATGTAAAACTTACGAGATTTGTGTACTACCTTTATAAACATCTAGATGGCTCGCACTCGAATCTTTAGTCGCAGGATCCAACGTCACCCACTATGCCAGTGAGCCATCGTGCTCCCAAGAGCTGACACGGGGCCAATCCAGATGGTCTAGCATCAGCAGCTATTCCGCTATCAACCCTTTTTTTTGCGTATGCATCATCTCTTATGGACATAATAATGGACATAAGGAGGAATACGATACACAGCATCGTATCTCTTCCTATTAATTAGGAGCTCCAGTTCACACCGGATAGCTGGTACGGCTGCTGGAAGATGGCACTGCCGTCTTCAAGGGAGCCTAGGATCGTTTGGTGTTGGAAAGTCGCGCCCTGGGGGAACTGATCGAGGAGCGCTGCGATCGAGTGGCCTTCATGGTTGCTATTGCTGCTGCTGCTGTTGTTGTTGGCGGCGCTACCATGGCTGCCGCTGCTGGTGTTGATGTTAGTGGTGGTACTGTGGCTGCTGCTGCCGTGCACGTGGTTGCAACCTTGGAATCTCTTGGTTGGTGGTGGTGGTGGTGGTGGTGTTGTGACCATCCCGGCATCGCTCCAGTATGGGGAAGTGAGGGCTCGTTTCGCGGGGAGGATGCTGTTGTTGATCGGAATGGTGGAGAGGTCCAACTTAGGCCTTGCGGCACCAGCCAACTGTGTCATGGGATTGGTTGCCAGGCCATCCTGAGTGGTGAGCAGCCCGTTGAATAAAGTCTCATTATTGTCAAGAAGTACGGTGTAGCTGTTAGGAGCTCTTTGAGATTGAGGCCTTTGGTTTGGGCTAATGGCTGGCTGCTGTGTCAGTGCTGGCGGAGTCAGCCTGTCATCCATGGAGTCTTCCCTGTCGCGGTCCATCAGCCGTGCGTTGCTGTTGCCGCTGCTGCTCTTCTTGTAGATCCGGCACAAGACCCAATCATCTAACTGAACGGAAGAAAGAGGAGAAACCCAACTGAATCAGTGCAAATTCCATGCCATTTATTGTTTATATTGGATCGATGTATGTGGTGCGTGCAAGAGTGGTGTGGTATTAACTGAAGTAACATGATACGGTTTTAATTCGTAGCGTTTGAACGTAGAATTTTTGGAATTCGCGGATCGCAGTATATATATATATATATGTAAGCGGTGGAACGTTGCTATTAGGTGACAAAAGGGTTTTTTTACCCGGAGGGAGCTCTTCTTGCTGCCGACGTCGCTGCCGGGCGGCATAGAACTGCTGCTGGGCTGCTGTCGGCCAGCCGATATTCATGCATGATCCAGTTGGTCTTGATCCCTTTGGGTGGCTTGCCGCCATAGAAAACGAGGGCTTTCTTCACTCCGACCTTCTGACTTCCTCCCAGGATTGGCTTGTCGGTGCCTGTAGCCTTCCAGTAGCCGGAAGTTGCGGCCCGGTTAGGACGGGCTCCGTTGGGGTACTTGCGGTCCCTGGGACTGAAGAAGTACCACTCCCGTTCTCCAAAGTTGGCCTTGCCTAACCACGAGAACAACAAATCTCAGAAGTAAGAGAAGTAGTGGTGGATTATTTGCTCATAATAACTAACGCTGGAATTGATAAACCCGAAATTGAGGGTACCCATATCTTGTAGGGGTGTAGGGAATTAATTGACTGAAAAGATGGATACCTGGGAGCTCCCAAGGGTCGAACTTGTAGAGGTCGACCTCGGCGATGATGGTGACGGGGAGGGGGTCGGAGGCCGCTTTCTTCTTGAGGTAGTGGACCACCAGCTCCTCGTCGGTTGGGTGGAACCGGAAGCCCGGGGGGAGTTGCGGCGGCGGCTGCTGCTGCTGCTGTTGTAATTGCAGCGAGCCCGACGAAGAGTCGGTGCTCTCCATCCCGGCAACGGCGGTGCCGCCGAAAAGAGTGACCGATCGGGGTGCTCTATTTTTTTTCTCTCTCGCCGGTGCGGTGGATGGAACGATGTCCCCTGTTTCCCAACGTCCTATATGTTCTCCATCTTCCTTGGGGGAAGAAACGAACAGGTGACGCCAGGAGAAGAGAGGAGAGAGAGGGATGGGATGGTATGTTGGGGTGGTGGGAATTGTTATCCTCCTCCTATCGGATGTTTTTATTTAGAGGGTTCAAAAGAGGGAGGGAGAAGGCTGAGGAGGGACGGGTTGGCATGCGGCCGTGGGACTTGGGGGAGGGGAAGGTGGAATGCTGAAGGTATTGCCCGAGGATTCCGCTGGTTTACCGAACCGTCACCGGTCATTGAGCGACGCGTGTTATTCTCCACCTTCGAAGAATGGAGGACACGTGTCGAGCTATGGACGTGGGGACCACATTAAGGGCCGTTAAAGAGTTTTCCTATTTGAAGTCCTTATAAAATCACACATCTTTATCAAGAAATTCACCTATTTCTTTTTTTTTTTTTAATCTCTATATTTTTTGGCTGTTTGTTTACTTTTTATCACTGTCATCTCTAGATGGCATTTTGAATTGTTTCTCATCACCATCCGTTTAGAAGATAATGTTAGTGACAAGTAGCGTGTGGTAATCAAATGATAAATTAATAATTTTATTTACTTATTAACTGGTTAGAAAATCAATTAAATAATGGAATTTGTTTAACAGTATTTTATCTTTTTAGCATCCAGCAACAGCTTGGACTTGGAGGATAAGGAGCGGGTTTTAATCACGGCCCCAGGGGGGGGCGCAGTATGCATGGATAAGACGAGCGAGCTGCCTTAACGCCCTTTTGCGATGTCATGCTTTTCTCGCTGCTCTGACCGCACCCGCGATGCGGCCTGGCTGGGGGCAGGGCGGTGCTGACAATGATGATGGCAATAGCCTTGTGGAACGGATTGTCTCCCTATTCTTACTCTCCCTGCTACGTTGGAGGAATGGACGAAGACGAGCTGGTCCCGGTCGAAGCGTGTGGTATAACGATCATGAGTTCACATGGATCGATGTATCACGGAATCTTCAGGATAATATGCAATACTTGATAACAAATCCCAAAGGCTTCTGTGAACTGGTTATCATCCCTTGTTTTGATTGACCTCCTCTGATCCACTTCGATCAGCTATACAATACACGCACATATACATAAGTATTAGATTAATTGGTTATGATTAATTAGAAAAGCAATACATGTCATACCAAGTTAGTCAAAAATTTTGATTTGTCCTTGTGTGAAATAAGTCAAAAACTGTCTTTTTCATCGTTCTAAATAAAAGCGATGCAACATTCTAATGGCAACCACATATTGGCGGACAGATCGATCCTCCTACATTGCATATATTTGCGAGGCAACAAGGTTCAAGTAAATACAAAATGAGATTAGTTATTAAGGCATCATGCTATTAAAACTGCTCCCTGAAACACTTGAAAGTGATCGCTTTAGAAGATAATCTCAACATCTACTTCCCATCTTACCTAACAAGACAAAATTGAATAAGTTTGACCTGGACTTAAACCAATATCTTTGCTTGTAGAGTGTTGCCGCTAAATCACTTTTGAGGAGCGTCAAGCGACAGAAATGCTTCGTTGGCCTTCGAAGAAATGATAGGGACCGCCTCCTTCAGCCGGAAACCTGCAAGAAAAGTCCCAGACCGGTAGTTCCGGTGAGGACCCTCCGATGCCTCCTTCAGCCGGGAACCTGCAAGAAAAGTCCTGGACCGGTGGTTCCGGTGAGGACCCTCCGATGCTCAAGTCAGCGATCTGGAGAACATGAATTTTTTAATGAGAGAGTAGAGATTGAGTCCCCTCCTCCTCCCCTCATTGGGGATTGGGGTCTTTATATACCTGTTCAAGGGTCCCTCTTACCCTTCACTAGTAACAGCCGAGTAATATCTTCCATAGGTGGGCGTACTAAATGCTAAACGTATGTCATAAGTATGCCTCTTAATTTTTTGGAAACCGTCCGTGACCTTAGTAATTGCCGGTTCATAATATTTGGTGACTGCCCGTGATCTTGGTAAAGCCACGTGGAATTTCTTGCAGCAAGCGGATGCTTGTCGACCTCTGCCGCCGAGGCTGACGCCGAGACCGACGCCGAAACCGAGACCGGCGCCGCGTCGAAGCAGGCCACGGCCGATACCAAGATCGAGGTGGGCCGCGGAGGAGATGGGCCCAAGGCCGCGCTGAAGTTGATGCCGACGCCATTGCCGAGACCGACGCCGTATCGAAGCGAGCCACGGCCGACACCAAGATCGAGGTGGGTCGCGGAGGAGATAGGCCCAAGGCCGCGCGGAGGTCGATGCCGACGCCATTGCTGAGACCGATGCCATGTCGAAGCGGGCCACGACGATACCAAGATCGAGGTGGGTCGCGGAGGAGATGGGCCCAAGGCCACGCGGAGGTCGATGCCGACGCCGTTGCCGAGACTGACGCCATGTCGAAGCGGGCTGCGGCCGACACCAAGATCGAGGTGGGCCGCGGAGGAGATGAGCCCAAGGCCACGCGGAGGTCGATGTCGACGCCATTGCTGAGACCGACGCCGTGTCGAAGCGGGCCGCAGCCGACACCAAGATCGAGGTGGGCCGCGAAGGAGATGGGCCCAAGGCCATGCGGAGGTCGATGCCGATGCCGTTGCTGAGACCGACGCCGTGTCGAAGTGAGCCATTGTCGAAGCCGACGCTGACGTCATTGCTGAGACCGACGCCGAGACCGAGACGGGCGGAGTGCGCCGGACCGTGTGACATTGAGCTCGTGATTTCTCATCTCGTGGGTCATGTGGGTCCCAAGGTACAGCCGTTGGGGGATGATGTTGAGTTGAAGCCAACTGTCCCTCGTAGAGTATCGAGTATGGAGTGTTTGCGCGGCCCTGCTCATGCCCTTGGATGAGCTTGCATGGCATTGTTCACGTACAAGGCTCTGTTCACTTGCATGGTACTGTTAACGACGAGGAAGCTTGGCAGCTTGGAGGTGTCGGCCTTTGGGGCCGTCGATCTCGGAGGCATCGGTCATAGAACCATCGGCCTTGGAGCCATCGGTCATGGAGGTGTCGGCCTTGGAGCTGTCGGCCATGGAGCTCTAGGCCTTGGAGCTGTCGGCCATGGAGCTATCGGCCTTGGATCGGCCTTGGAGCTGCCGACCTTGGAGCTGTCGACCTTGGAGCTATCGGCCTTGGAGCTGTCGGCCATGGAGCTCAGAGCAATTGGATGCGCGTGGCTTTATGAGGCCATAAACGCTACCGTGGCCGAAGGGCCCTTTGGAGGTCAAAGGGGGGCTCCATCGGTTTTCTTCCTTTATGATTCTCTAACAGCGTTGGATCAGCCACATCATAGAGCATGAAATGTTAGCATGATAAATAAGTTATTTCTAAGTTGAGACTGCCAATCAATATGGCATATCTATTGTGATATCCCAAATTTAGTTCTATATTTGATAAAAAAAATATATGTTATCAGCATATACTCAAGTTTTTGTGCCACACCGTTTTAAGCTGCTAACAAAATTAAAAAGGACAGCACATGGATTTAGAGTGTTATAAATAGTTCCGATCTGAATCAAGGGAGTTCTACCATGGCATCGAGCATTACAACTATCCTCGATAATATTGTCAAACTCGAGTTGAGACTATAATATCCAAGCTGTGATCAGCTATTAACAAGGGAACTTGAGATGAGTTGAGATAAGCCGCCTCTTAATTTGTATGGGATAAGCCGTTCAATTTTTAACACATCCTCACTGGCAACACGTACACCACATCTAGTGGCTCGAGCCAGCGGTTGCTCACCCTTATGCTTCCTCTGGAGGCAAGGAAGTCTCTGTTTTATTTACTTTTTATTTTCCAGGAAAAACAAATCTAGTATGTAAATTTCAAGAGTAGTGTTTCGCTACTCTAGTGTGAATTTCCACTAGGGCAATACATATGCATGGTTATTGTTTTCCATTGCAAGATAATTGAATCTTAACCACTTAGGGCAATGTATATATGGATCTCATTATATCTGTTAAAACGGAGATGAAATAGCTCATAAATATGTACGATCGTTTCACAGCCAGAACAGTTTGTTTCTTCTTCAAAATATATTTCATGAGTTAATATATAGTCAGACCAATCAAATTGTCGAGTACAGTCCACAGTCCAAAATAAATTATCTATACTGACCAAAGAGTGGGAGACGTTAATAACTTGCAGGCTCCAAATTAATTGTCAATAGATGCTAACATCTCAAGTGCATGTGATATAAAAATAACTACCCTGCATGTTTCAACAAACATTGTATAAGAAATCCAGCAAAAGCTACTGCTTCAGATTCTCATCATTTTCGTTCTGATGTGAGGGATTTTTAAGGCTCATGTGAGGGATACTTCGTAAATGAAATTGTAGCCTCCTCCATGCTTCTACCTAAAAGAAATTGTGTAAGAAATATTTGGAGTCATGCAAGTTATAGGGTCATATGTAATTCAAGTTGATTTGATTATTGGTTACAACTCCAATTGCACGACAAGCTGTGTTACTTGTTGGATGGCAATTCAAAAATTATTTTATAATAATTTAACTTAAGATCAAAACATCTACAAGATAAGTTGCAGCAGCTCAATTAGTTATCTTAATTAATATTAAAAAAAAAATCTTTCTTTTCTCCTCGTCTGTCCTAGTTTCTTCTCACCGCCACCTTCGGATCAAGTTATTTAGACATGCTCAACCTGGAAACCATTGCATTAATGGCATGGAAGCATCAAACTCCGAATGGACTATTATGACGGATGGGAAGACACGTGGCTAAAAATCCAGCTATATCCTTCCACAAGTTTCCCAAGCTGCTGCACCTCAGTCGTGCTGGAGGAGACGAGGAAGCTGGGACCCAAGCGCGGATCGGTGGATGTCAAGGTCCCCATCGGGGGGTCCACTCGGCTGCACTGCGCCCCGCTCGAGTCTCTTATCTAACCATGCCTGTCGCCTTGTCTCCTCTCTTGACCCCATCCTGTGTTCTTGGATTTCATTTTGAAATCTTCTCATAATTTTTTTTTTTTTTTTTTGGTATTCTTCTCGATCGCCTCTCTCTAGCCGTATAAGACCTCCAAAATAAATGGATTTTTTTTTTTTGGTCCACAGTGACCCAACGCGAGGCCTCACGAGTCCCAAAACAGACCACTAGAGTGAAGCCGGCTCCAAGATTGTGATTTCAGGCCCCACGCCTCATGGTGTGGGGTATCGTACGTGGTTCAACCGTTACCGTCGTCAATGACGCCACATGATAAAACGGCTCACGCATCCGCAACTTCAGCTAGTCTTATTTATTCATTTATATTTTGTTTGGGCAATGGTGGCTTTTACCTTATTTATGAGGTTGAATTTTCTTGCTAGCGTCTAATCTGCTCCATGCCAATTCCATCGTTATCATAATTAGCGAAATAATTTTGAGCCAGGTAGCCAACAAGTTGGCATGTCAAAAAGGAGCAGCCTAGTTTTTACCAGGCCAAGGAGGGATAGGCACATACGTACAGAGAATCCAACGTAATTTCATCCAAAAATCAGATTCATTAGGATAAAATACATGATCTATAATTTAAATATCATACGATTTTATCATTGAATACCGAATTTGTTTATAAAAGAAAAGGCTTATATCAGAATAAGAATTCTTTATTTTCATACTTTCTTTAGATTTTTTTTATAGACCATTTGACTTCTGGTAAGGTTACAATCGTTTTTTTTCTCCTTTATTATTTATGATAAATCCAAAAGCTAGATTCATTCTTGATCATCTACATCATCTTCCTTCACTAATTCGAGCATGGAAAGGGTAGTCTAGAAACTTAAAAATCCTCGTACCCCACATTTTTCCTTCGTTGGTGCAAGCTACGGTCCATTTGGTAGCGGATTTGAATTGAATTTTTTTTAAAAAAATAATAAATTTCAACTCATATCGTAAAAAATGCATTTGGTCAAACCGTTTTAAAAAATATTCTTTCAAAACGATTCTAAAAATTTGAATGAATTTGAAAAATATCGACCGAAGTTTTTTTCGGATTCATCTTAGATGTTTTTCAGATTTTATCTTTCCTTTCTCTAAACGTTCGAAACTCATAGATTCATCTTCTTCCTTCTTCCCACTATCTTTCTCCATGAGATTTACTGGTGCCTTATCTAAAAATAATAATTTTTGAAAATACCAACCAAACATATTCTCGAATGCTAAAAATCAACAAATACAACTCAAATTTTTGGATACAATCCATATTTTCAAAAATAATTTTCTAAATCACGAACCAAATAGGGCCTACAAGATTTCTTATTTTTCGTTGATGGATTTGTTGTTGAAGCTTTTACTTTCAGATTTTCATCACCATCCTAACCATCTGCACTCTTGGTGCATGAATTCATAAACTCACTGCATCTCAAGCATCATCACTTATTATTTGTCAGCCCGGTTGATTATCATGAAAAAGGCCCTACTCTCTGTCGCATACGAGATATCAAAGCTCTAATCGACTACCTATCCAGGGAGTAGATTCTTCTCACCCTTTTGATACGGATCATGGCTATATGTGTGCATGCACGATATTGTGATCCGATATTCTTACCACTTTGGATGCCATATGATGCAGGATAAAAAAGTCTCCGCATAAAACGGCTGACATGGGTAGATAGGCCGGTCCATATTGGAACTACGGCCAACCCTCAAAGACCGAAGAACGCCCCCATCGACTTTTGCTTTGGCATCATCATTCGAACCAAAGCGACCGAATCTTAAGAGCCACCCGACTAATCCTCCTCTTTAGCCAACCATTAGCCTCACCGAGCTTCACTCCTAAGCCAGAGCGATCAAACCTCAACAGTCAAGAGCCACCCAACTGACCTTCCCTCTAGCCGACCTTTGGCTCGCGCAGAATATCTCGGCCATCAGATCACTGGAATCATGAGGATCTCGAAACTCTTTTCCAAAGTAGTTTACAGATGAAAACGGAAGCTGGATAAGGCTCCCACTCTTCATGATTTGTGGGATCACGAATCCCTCCGATAAGGTATGACAATTCAACCTTATCATCGCCCAACTTTTACAACAATTCTTTAAAAATCAGGTAACCGCTTATCAAATCGTCTTCCTTTAAATACCTAGGCCTAAGAGCCCTAAAGAGAGAGCAATTCTATGAGAACTCCTCCCCTTCTTCTTTCAGAACCTTCTTATTATCTGGAGCTGAAGATTCTCCATAGACTTGGGTGTCGGAGGGTCCTTCATGGAGGATTGCCCATCTCCTCATTATCTGGAGCTGAAAATTATCCACAGACTTGCGTCAGAGGGTCCTTCACGGAGGATCACTTATCTCCTTTCCTGGGATAAGACATTGTTTTGCAAGTTCTCCATAGACGGAAGAGCGTCACCTAGAACCAGACGTGCACTGCCACCTTGTGCCCAAGTCGAAGAATGAAAATTAACAGCAACACCATATAAAACTAAACAAAATCCTTAGGCATGCACATTGAGGGGCATTAATGCAGTCTTCGCATCTTGAAGTGCTGCTCATATCTATTTGGTATGAATTATGTACAAAAACTTAATCTGAAATAGCAATCTCAGCCTTGGAAAGTTATGCTTACTATTGCTGCTAATTTTCATTCTTCGGCTTGGGGACGAGGTCAATGGGGATCCGAACGATGATCTCATGGCTGATGAACCCGCAAAACAAGTCCTCGCATAGGAATCAGAGGAGATGATTCCTGTGGAAGACCCTTTGACACCCAAGTCGGTAAAAATCTTCAGCGAGCATATAAGAGGAGAAGGTTCTCGCAAAAGAATGCCTTAACTGCCTCTGCTCAAGTTGTGTCTGTGAAAATAGCCTTACCTGGGGGGTCCAGGGATGTGGCATTTATGTGCCACTAAGATGGCAAGTTATTACCTAATTTTTTTAGCATGTTTTGAGAAGCTTATGGGATTGGTAACTGATCAGTCTTATCAGAAGTCTGAAACTTCATTAATCACGATCGTATTTGGCTTCCATTTTCATTTAAGGAGGTTTAATGTATGGTCTCCATAATTAGGAAGGTTCATCCTTTGAAATATTCGGCGTGGTATGAGGTGGAAATGATACTCAAGCCGAGGTATGAAGATGGCTGATATGATGGTCATTATGAACTATGCCTACTAATAATCTGTTGGGGAAGATTGACCCTAGGGTCGGTGCTGATGCTAGCGTTGGTGCTCAAGGCAAATCCGACTCTGGTGTTGGTGCCAAGACTGACTCTGGAGTCGGTGCCAAGATCGACTCTGGAGTCAATACGAGACCAATGCTAAAGTCGAATCTGATGATGTGGCGTCGGGCTCAGACAGAGAGAGGGGAGTCTGGACTCGTGATGGTCCTAGAGTCCGCTGGGAGTCAGATCAGACTTGGAGTTGAAGCCGGGGCTGACTTCATGGAGCTGGGGCCATCTTGGAGCTGGGGCTGCCTTGGAAGCTGGGGCTGCCTAGGAAGCTAGGGCTGCCTTGAAGCTGGAGCCACCTAGGAAGCCGGGGTTGCCTAGGAAGCTGGGGCTGAGTCGGAGATGAGCTGAGGCCGACGAGAACCAAGGTCAACTTGCCGAAGCTGATTGAGACGGTCCGATGTCATTGAGGATGGGCAAGGCTGATAAGAACCGAGGCTGACTTGCCGAGGCCGACTACGATGAGCCAAGGCTGGAGAGGATGGGCAAGGCCGACGAGAATTGAGGCTGACTTGCTAAAGCTGACTGGGACAGTCCGAGGCCGGTGCGATCACTGGTGCCCATGGGGGTTCACTGGCCCCATCAGTTGCCATGCATGTTTATTGATGCAGTGATGATTTTCTTCCGCATCACATGTCCCCCACTACATAGTCCGAAGCATGGGTTCGGGCATAGGGAGTAGAGTCTCAAATGACTTAATTCTATTGGAAAGATTCAAACATGCAAAGGCACATCATGATGTCCTTCGTGGTTAGCCTTTTTCCTTTATTCATGCTCTGAAAATCGATGACGGCTGTGCCGAGGCCCGAAGGATCTTTTACTTGGCCCTGCCATTGTACGAAGAAAGCTCGACCATGCTGAGGTTTGGAGAAAACTTCGATCGGCTATGCCGAGCTCCGAAGGATCTTTTACTTGGCTCTGCCAAGGTACGGAGAAAGCTAGGCCTTGTCAAGGTTCAAAGAAAACTTTGGTCGGCTATGCCGAGGCTCGAAGGATCTTTTACTTGGCCCTGCCAAGGTATGGAGAACTCGGCCGTGCCAAGGTTCAGAGAAAACTCTGATCGACTATGCTAAGGCCCGAAGGATCTTTTACTTGGGCCTGCCAAGGTACAAAGAAAGCTCGACCATGCCAAAGTTTGGAGAAAACTTCAGTCGGCTATGCTGAGGCCTGGAGGATCTTTTACTTAGCCCTGCCAAGGTATGGAGAAAGCTCGGCCATACCGAGGTACAAAAAAAACTTTGGTCGTTGTACCGAGGTTCGGAGGATCTTTTACTTGACCTTTCCAAGGTATGAGAAAGCTCGGTCATGCCGAGGTTCAAAGAAAACTTCAATCGGTTGTGCCAAGGCCCGAAGGATCTTTTACTTGGTCTGCCAAAGTACAAAGAAAACTTAGCCATGCTAAGGTTCAGAGAAAACTACGATCAGCTGTGACAAGGTTTGGAGGATTTTTTACTTGGCCCTACCAAGGTACGGAGAAAGCTCGGCCATGCCGAGGTTCAGAGAAAACTCTGGTCAGCTGTGCCGAAGCCCGAAGGATCTTTTGCTTGGCCCTGCCAAGGTATGGAGAACTCGGCCATACTGAGGTTCGAAGAAAACTCCGGTCGGCTGTGCCGAGGCCTGAAGGATCTTTTACTTGGCTTTGCCAAGGTACGGGGAAAGCTCAGCCATGCCGAGGTTCGAAGAAAATTCGATCGGCTGTGCCGAGGTTCGAGGATCTTTTACTTGGCCCTGCCAAGGTACGAAGAAATGGACTCGTAGGTCAATAATGGAGCGGGATCTGCCTTTCATCCATAGCTCAGAGAATATGATTATTCACTAGAAAATATTCAAATCAAAAAGTAAAGTTTTTATTACAACGAGCAAAATGGATTGGTTTAGATGTACTTCAATGATGATATACTCGAAGATTATCCAAGTTTCACATCCGAGGAATAGCTCTCCCATTCAAATCCAGACATATGGTGCGATCCCTCGGTGGTGGAGGAGGAGCCCTTTGGCGGCGAGGTGGGCTCGCAGGGTGAGCGGTCGGTTCTTCTCCGAGCCTTTCTTTTCTTTCTTTTGGATTGTTCCGCTCGGGCCGACCTTCTCAATTCTTCGATCCTAGCATATTTGTCGTCAGGGCCATCATGTCGAAGAGGTTGTTCGGATAGTTGACTTTCATGGCTAAGTAGAAGTCTCCTTCCTTCGATACTCTACCTGCTAGGGTGGATATGGCCACCTCATGGTTGAGGTGATCAACTTTCAACATGGTCGTGTTGAAATGATCAAGAAAGCTTCTCAAGGACTCTCTCTCTCGCTATTTGACTTCGGAGAGGAAGTCAGACCTTCTTCGGTGGCAGCGACTGCTGACAAATTGGCTGATGAAGGAGCGGCCTAGTTCGTCAAAGAAATTGATGGAACTCGGCTTCAAACCGTTGAACCACATTCTGACGGACCCCCTAAGGATGGAATGAAAAGCTCGATACAAGATTGCATCTGACGCCCCATGAAATATCATGATGGATCGGAAACTGCTTAGGTGGTCGTTAGGGTCGATGGCTCTGTGGTATGGCTCGATTGTGGAAAGCTTAATATGGGAAGGAATTACCTCCTGCATAATCCTATCGATGAATGGGATACCCTGCTCCATCTTGGGTTGAGGATGAAATGCATGTCTGATGGCTTCTATCTCCTAGCACATCTTTCGAAGTTGTTGCTGCACCAGGGATCTTGAACGGTATGAGAGGTAGGACGGGGGGACCATGGCAGCGGCATCGAGTCATGGCGAGAGAATACTGGAGACAAGTATTCTTATTACTTTTTCTTCATTCTACTCTATTTTTTGTAATAATTTAGGTAAGATACAAATATTATAAATTTTTTATTACTTTCTTCTATATAATTCTCAATATATCTTAATCTTATATATATATATGTGTGTGTGTGTGTGTGTGTGGATGCATGCATGCATGTATATCAAATTATTTCTTTGCATAAGTATGTTTTTAGGTTTGTATTAAATTATTTAAGTCGTCCTTCTTTCAATTTGTCTCCATTGATATTATCTTCATCTTTTTATGAATAACTTTATTTTTATTTTATCTTATCTTGGATTACCACGCATTCATCTCAATATTCTCATTTCAACCATATTCTCAACATTCTTATTTTATCTTATCTATTATATATAATTTTTTTATATAAAATAAAAAGGTGTAGTATATACATTTGTCTATATATGATTTTTAATATTAATTTGTTATATACATCGCATTCAATGATCATTTCATTTTACAACTATCATAAGGGAATGTGATATGGCATATACAAAGTCTGTGTTTTTGCCTATAAATCTATAAGTGAAAATGGGAGAAAAATATCAAGACGCTTCTTTGTATTTTAAGCTTCTTCGCTTGAAAGAAAATTTCAAAACCCATACGCAATGTCTTTTGACAATTTTTTCTAGAAAAAGATAGCATGACTCTTCTTCATATACTTAATTATTTCAACACCTTTCAATAGTGAGAAAATAACTCGTGAACAACTACTTCCGTTAATTTTGGCTAAAATTATACTTCAAAGGCTTCTCTTCTCTTCCATTGCATTCTTTTTGTTATTTGAAAATGTTATCCTGGATTTGTCTCAATAGGAGATTTTAATGAAGAGTTCTCAACCATCAAACTAATAGCTATGGGCATAATTAACATAAAATGGTATGCTATACTTTTTTACTACAAAAATCTAAACTATCATAATTGCGTCATAGGATTTGAATTCAAAAAGCTTTCAGAAAATTTTAAAGGCGAAGGCAAGCCTAGATTTTTCTGCCATGTTTCTGTGTTCACAACGCAACGCAGTACTCCGAAGTCCGAAACAATTTTTGTTAACGCTGACATGCAGAAAGAGGTGATTCGTTCATCCAAATCCTTCTCTTTTCAAAACAAAACTTGCCGCTTCCCTGCGTCTGGTCAAACCCCAAGTCTTTGTCTCGACTCTCGAACACTTTTCGAGACCTATCAAATTTGAACTCGTCAAGAGTACGTGGCATCAGCTAAATCTTATCCTCATCCCATAAAAGCGATGCTATTCCCCATAGCGATTCTTTAAGTTTTCTTTGAGTTCGAGAAAGCCGATATGAATCGATGATTGGGTTTGGGCAATCGAATGGTTGCTTAGAACCTTGGAATGTTAGCGGTCGACGAGATTCGTTGGTGGGTTTAGATTTTCAGACGTCCAATGGAAGACACTTTGACCAAACTCGGAGAGCTTGACCGAGACAACACTAGCTTTCCTTCAACTTTTTTGGTGTGGGATTTCGTCGCAATTATGGACGAAAAGAGGAGAACAAAAGCTTCTTTGTAGTAAGCGTAGGAAGGAGGGAATGACGCGGTCACATCATCGTGTTATTGCTTATGTCTGTTATTTGGTCTTCCCTCGAAGCTCCATCGCAGTACAACAGAAAATAATATAGCAGCGCAAAAATGCATTAGCGATGTAACTATAGCATCACTAAAGTTTCATCATAGAATGAATTTAATCGCAATTATGTCGCTACGCATTTATTGCATCGCAATATTTTGATGCAACGTCTTTGCATCGCAATATTGGGATGCAAGGTCGTTGCATCGCAATATTTAATAATAATATTTTAGAAATATTAGTGACGCAATTTCAGTCGCTAATGAGTCGCTAATTAAATTTTTATAAAAAATATTAAAAATTAAAATTAAAACGGTTAAATTTAATATTGCGACGTAACCAAGTGCGTCGCAATATTGCAACGCTAAGACGTTGCATCGCAATATTTAATAATAATATTTTAAAATATTAGCGATGCAATTTCAGTCGCTAATACGTTGCTAATTAAATATTTTTTAAAAAATAAAAAAGATTAAAAATTAAAATGGTTAAATTTAATAGTGCGACGTTGCGATGCAGTTAAATTTAATATTGCGACGTAACCAAGTGCGTCGCAATATTGCAACGCTAAGACGTTGCATCGCAATATTTAATAATAATATTTTAAAAATATTAGTGATGCAATTTCAGTCGCTAATACGTTGCTAATTAAATATTTTTAAAAAAATAAAAAGATTAAAAATTAAAATGGTTAAATTTAATAGTGCGATGTTGCGACGCAATTGAATGCGTCGCAATATTTAATAATAATATTTTAGATATATTAGTGACGTAATTTCAGTCGCTAATGCGTCGCTAATTAAATTTTTTAAAAAAATATATAAAATATTATAATTAAAAAGGTTAAATTTACAAAAATTATTATCGAAACACTGATATTGATTGAAACACTAATATTAATCGAAACATTCATCATTAAATTTCTAAAAATAATTAATATATTAAAATTTGGAAGTTTCCATGTACAACACAAAAAGTAAAGAAAAAAATACATCAAGAATCTCACTATCACGATCACGTGGTGGCTGGAAACCCTGCGACATGCGGCTAACCAAATCCCGCATGTGATGCATCTGCTCTCTTATGTTAGAGAGCTCAGAAGGACTTCCGTGCGCTGGTCGAACTCGTGCTGAAGGACTTCCGTGCGCTGGTCGAACTCCTGCTGAATCTCCTGCCGAACCTCCTGCCGAACCTCCTCCGTAATAGATCTCCGAATGTCCTCTAAACGCTCGGCAAGAATATCACCAGAATAGCACGAACTGGAGGCCTGCTGGGGAAAATATGCAGAAGCTCTAGTGCCCAGACCATAGACCCTGCGGTCTCGCGGCTGGGCACCAACAGCCTCAAAAACACACGTCGACTCTCCTCTGATGAGAGTTTGACGGGCGGTCCCCCATCAGTGGAGTCGACCTGCGATGCCTGGACTGAAGTTCCTCGACTCGTGCCTTTGGATTATAAAATCAATAATAAATGAATCAATAAATTTTTTAAATAAAATTTTAGAAATTAAACAGATACAATATAAAGCTAATTTCTTACCGCAACCTCCCATGATCGTGTATCGACCCAGGAACCGTCCCTCCTGGTGTGTGTCGCCCTGAATAGACGAAACTCACCAGGATCTCCGCCCTCCTGTTAGAGTACAACAACAGAAAGAAAAATTGATATAAATAAAAGTATTTGTAAATAACTAAATTAGTAATTAAAATATTTGAGTTTTCTTACCATGCGGCGTCTGTGCTCCTGAATCGAAATAGACCCCGCAGTGTGGCGGAGAGATCCGTGCCAGGACCGCCCCTCTCGGATCGGCGGTTCGTGCTGGCTGATGCGGACCTCCTACGCCAGCCATCAGACTGCCACGCCTGCTGCCACTTGTGCCAAATACCCTCCGGCATATGGGCAGGACGCTCACCCGATGTTCTCCAACGATGAAGTATGTCGGAGTATCGGCGTGCTGTAAGAGCATTCATGCTGCCCTAATGGCATCATGGATAGCAGGGTCCCACGTAAACTTTTTCTGCATTAAAATAAATAGTTAGTTTAAGAATTTATTAAGATTAAGAAATTTAAGATAAATTGTATTTAATAAGTTTACCTGAAACTCTGAAAAATAAAACTCCCTCGTGGCTGCAGATACATGGCGCCAATCGTAGCCATTGGGATCAGTATGCCTTTGAAATATGGAGCTGATCTAGCTCGATACATGATGCTGCTCAATAAATCTGTTAAAAAATACATGTTTATAGGTAATTGACTTAAAAACATAAACGATATATTTACAATTACTATATACTTACAGCCCATGAGCATCCAGTCCAAGTACGGTGCGGCCGACGGTGGAAGAACTCTCGGATGTATGTGCCGATCGGCTGGATGATAATACTAATGCAGGATCACCGCCGATGGCTGAAGAGATCGGAGGCTATGCGATGTGTGGAGATCCGAACTCTCCATCTCCAAAGCTCATGGGATCTGATGCGGCAGGGCTACGTCTCTGCTCACTCTGTCTGTCGCCGGTAGATCTACCTCGGCCCGTCATACTGAAAATACTAAAGATTCATGAATGTTATTACAATTAATGATTAAATATGTAAAAATATAACATTTGTAAAAATAAATTGAATTTAAAAAAACCTCTATGTTTAGTCGGTTTCATTTGTTTCGTGAAATGTTGGTTCAACATCCGATGCCGTATCGGACTGCGATTCAGTTTCATTATCATCGGAAGGAAACCGAACATTTGAATCTGCAATTTCTTGGACATCACCATTTGGATCTCTAAGTGATGTTTCAGGAGCCCTTGTGTCGTCCTCAATTGCATGCATTTCCATCTCATCCTCTTGAAATGCAGGGCACTCGGCTGATTGACTTGATGAACTCTCATCTAATACGATTGTTGAACGTGGGACGATTTTAGAAACAGCCCACCAATCTTGCTTGTCGTTGCGCAAACTTGGATATCCACAGTAAAACACTTGCTGAGCTTGGGATGCAAGGATGAATGGATCATATTTCTGCAATCTTCGTCGATGGTTCACTTCAACTAGATTGTAGTCGTTATAAACCCTTTTTCCCACAGGAAGTGTCGGATCGAACCAATCGCAACGAAACAATACGGTTCGTTTAATAGGCCAACCGGGATATTCAACTTCAACCACCTCTACTAACTTTCCGTAATAATCCTGCATATTTGCTCCAACACTTTCTCCTTTAACACACACGCCCCAGTTCTGCGTGCCTCTTGAAGCTGCTAGTCGTTCAATCTGAAATTTGTACCCATTAACAAAATAGCCAGTAGAGGTTGTTACGGTCTTCAATGGCCATTGCGATAGACATTTAATGAAAATATTATCGGTTGTGGACCATGGACCGTTTACCTATAAATTAATAAGCTATTCACAACCAATTCAAAAAATAAAAGCCATTATTGAAATTGATTGAGTGATACTACTCACAAATTCATAAAACCAGTAAGCGAACTCCGTTTCTAACTTCTGCCCAATGGCAACTTGACTGATGTCGGGATTCATCTGTCGTTGTCTATCACAATACATCCTTATGGGATGATAAGGATTAAAACATATGTTAGCAATTAAATATTATGGTATATTGCAATTTAAATTAGAAGTTCCAATTAAGCATTGAAGTATATACTTACTCAATGTATGGATCGACTTCTCTACAGTTCATTAGGATGTAATAATGTGCTGCATTATACTCCATATCGCTAAGATTTCTTGACTTCTGCGCCCCAAATGAACGGCCGATACCTTTAAAAACTGATATTCTACCGTCATTAGGTTCTCCTTCGTCCACACATACGTCATCGTTACGACCAACATTTTGGCTCCTCGTGCGGACGTGACCCTCAAAGTAATGCGAGGCAAAAGCTGAAACTTCTTCGACCAAGTGTGCATTACATATTGAACCTTCAACCCTTGCCTTATTACGCACATTATTTTTTAACTTCTTAAGGTACCTATATGTAAAGGTGAAAAAAAAATAAACCAATGTTCTCGCAATGAAATAATATTTGAAATGTCAACATGTCTTACTGATTTATATATATTTACCTCTCGAAAGGATACATCCAGCGATACTGCATGGGACCAGCTATGCTCGCTTCGTATGGCAAGTGAACCGATAAATGCTCCATTGAGTCAAAAAAACTGGGAGGAAATATTCGCTCCAGCTTGCATAAAATAATTGAAATTTCTCCTCAAGCCTTGCCATGGATGCAGAAGTAATGACTGCGGCAGATAACTCCTTGAAGAACAAGCTGAGCTCCGTCAATGCCTTCCAGACATGGTGCGGAAGCAACTCATGAAAAGCTATAGGCAATAACCGTTGCATGAAAACATGGCAGTCGTGACTCTTCATGCCGAACAACTTGAGCTTATGCATGTCCACACACCTAC